>KK114406.1:330780-387941 GCA_000611955.2 Stegodyphus mimosarum
TACTTGCGCTAAAGCTGTCAAGTAATAAATCAATATATATATATATATATATATATACATTCTAAAATAAGAATCAAATCATTATATTCTTGAAATACGACCTTAATACAAACTAATTTGCTATTTCAATTGACATTAAACGTACTTCAATGTTTCGTATTCAAATACTTGAGCTTTAGAGCACGATTTAAAAATTCAAGTACAACTTGTAGGTGCATTTTCCTGCATTTAGATAATAGGGGAAACTATTAATTTAAGTAGACTTCATAATTCAACTCTATAAAAATGCCGTGGCTTTGATTACAATTTCTATTCTTTCCATTAATAAGTTAGCACGTTTAAATCCTAAAGATTTAGTTTTGAGCAGTATACTTTTGATCCACTTCGTGAATGACTAGATTCCTTCTCACAGGCTGAAGCCTGCTCACTCCTGATTGGCTGCTTGGCTTTGGTAGCAGAATCGGTTCTTTGAGTGCTGCTTAGAGCTTGAAAATGATCGTCTGTCTTTGGTGAGGAGTTCGGTCTTCTTGTAGTTTTTTTCATATTTTTCGGGTAAAGGGACACCCTCTTTAAAAAGCCACGTGGTCCCCTCGGCAAAGAACCCCCTTTTTGAGTATGTTCCGGTCTTTCCCACAATCTTTTGTTCAATGGTTTTGAGCGCATTTTAGGCAACGGTGCTTGTGGTGGCCTTACTGTGCCTATAACGTTGACAGTTATGGCACTGAGTTAGGCCCGGAGTGGTTTTAAATGCCTCAACATATACAAGTAAGTTTATTAAACTTTTAAGATTGTAAAAACGTTTCCGTTTTCAATTACCTTCCGTTTCCACTAGAAACATCGGAATGGGCTTGATTTCTTCTCCATCTTCCTTTGTTAAGTGCCAACAGTCTTGACTGGTATGTCTTTTTCCATTAGTGCTGGAAATACTATTCCGGGTCTCCACCTCTTGAGAGGTTTTAGATGTCTTTTCTTTTGATACTGCTCTTGTCAGTTTATTTTTGAGGAGAGGGAATGGAGTATATGTTAATTCTCTCATATTAAAATCTGCTTGATTTTACGACTGTCATCTCCACTGAATATTTTGATAATCAAGTTCTCACTTTTTTATGTTTCCTGTTACTTTTTCTACTTCTAGGTTTTCTATTTCATCAGTCAATATCTTCCAATTAACTACATCCAAGAATACCAGAGGAGTATTTCTCTGCGCGTTTAAGCAGTTTGATGAATCCGGCATTATTTTCAGTACTTTGCACAGTAGAGATTTTCGTTCTATCATTATTTATCTGTTCATCATCACTCGGATGTTAAAATTTGCTGCTTTTGGAAAATTCTACTAACAGTCGTTAGCCTTTTTCTTTTGCTAGTTTTTCTTTTCTAGAAAAAACCCATCCTTCATCGTTGTTTGTAGGTCGATTAGTAATTTGAGTCAGAAAAGCACTGATTTGATTCATTTGAGTAACAGACATTTCTATCGCCTGTTTCTGGATATCCATTTCAGCAATTATTTGAGTGACTGTCTGTTTCCGCTGATACGCGTGTATTGTGTGCACTTCAATTGTTTTAGGTTTGTCAGTTTGAAGTCGATAAATTATTTTGGGATGCATATTTTTCAGTTCATCCTGACACTTGATTTGTGAAATATCAGAGTCCAGGTTTGGCGATTCCGTCAAATAGCCAAAACTCAGGGCCGGTCAAGAATCCATATTATGGGATAATAGATTCCTCGTCCCTCCAATAACCGTAACCCGATGCGAGAAACAAATTACGGGAGCAAGAAAATCCTTATATTCCGTAAAACGAAATAAGTCGTAATATCATAAGTAAGTGAGCAGTTTCTAGACAAGCGCTTTCAAATGTAACATTCTTAGGTACGACTATAAAATTTATACAGCCAATATGCCTACGAGACGCTGACATTTAAAAGTTCAAATAAAATGAACTCATACAATGCATTCAAAATAAATAACAAAATGCAATTTAAAACATAGTTTTAGGCCAGAAAGAATTTCCCAGGTATTAAAATTTGAAATTATTAACGTTTATGAAAGCTTAAATGCTATAAATTTTGTAGATGAGATTCAAAAATTGTTAAGTGTGATTAAATATGTTAATACTCGTGAAAATGAAAATGAATAGATTATTGACTTATATGTCAAAAGTTTTGTTGCACTCTAAAGTTTAGAAGAACTAGAATAAATGTGAACAAACCAATCTCCCGAGCCGATGTTTTTTTGAGCTAATCAATGTATATTTATTTGTATATACTGCATCTGCTGTATAATTAACTTTATATTCAAACTTTTGAAGATTAAAAAAAATCAATGAAACACATGCATATATCAATAAAGTATAAAAGTTAAATATCACTTCATAAATTCTGAGATAATCTCATAAAATATTATCATAAGTTTACATCGAAACAAATGTACAAATAAATGAGAAAAATCTTTCTAAACTACATTGCAAACTTAGTTATAACTGTAGTTAAAGCTTCGTCTTACATTATCACTTTCTTATGCACTTTGCAGAAGGTTCATTCATAAGAATGTGTAATGAAGTTGAACTAAATGTGCCTTCATAATGTGCACAGATCAAGATTCTTTCTTTACTTTAACTATTAAAGTTTTTATCTGGGGAGAAGAGAACATTTTAGTAAGCACATTTTGCCTCTTCACACGCGGATGCGGATGAAATGTCGTTAATCAAGTTGATGTTATGCTGTTTTTAGAAATTCTTAGAGCCTCTAATGGTGTTCTGCTCTCTCTACCAAGCTCGTTTTTTTTCTTAACCAGCTGCAGTAATCTGTAAATAAAAATTTTATTTAGTTCTCTTAAACAGAGAAGGAACGAAATGGACAGTGTATAATACTGTCCATATCTTTTTCCCGTGTCTGAAAAGAAGCTACCTTTCCAGAAGGATACCTGTAACGTATTTTACATTTGTTACAGAAAAGCATGAATTAAATTTTAGTGAGATAAAAGTACGTTTAATTTTATATTTTTATCAGTTATGAACTGCTATATATTAATGATAGTTGATAAAGTAATATAGTTGTAAAATATGACGACTCCTTTAATAACTGTCTCTATTTCAAATCATGAAATGGGAAAAAGGATCCCATTTCTTGATTTAAAATAGAAATGGGAATGAAAGATTTTGTAGTAGTTTATATGTAGAAGTGCGTGGTTTATTCTCAATGCCAAAACATCTTTTAATAGCATGTGCAGTCATTAATATAATTTTTAACAATTTTTTAATATGCCTTCGTTTTTCTTACTTTGAATAATTTTCCGAATGGAAAGGGAAAATGGAATTTTAAAATCAATAAAATAATATACAAATAATCTTAAAAATGTATAGCTTATATTTTAAACTCTAAAAAATATGCATGGCCTGGACCTTCCGGACAACTTTATTTTGATGCTATGTATATAAAGGGCAAGTAAAAAGTTAGAAATGATAGCGGGTTCTATTTACGGAATTTACTGGTGTAGCTGCGATTGGTGTAGCGATTCAAATGCGATTGCTGTAGACCCAAAAATTTCCCTGTTGTATTTTCAAAGAAGTGTTACCCTGTCATTACTGAAAAGAAGGGAAGAAAATTCTTAAAACTCGCAGACTTCATCTTCATATACTGTTTGTGTTGGTCGACCCTCTTTCTTTCAGGATTTAGCTTTAAGCGAAACGAAGAAAATTCCTGCAAATCACATTATCGAGATAAATTCAGCAAACAAAAGTAAAATATGCTAAGAATGTTAGTCAATTATAGCATTTGTAATAAACGTTATGTACCATGGCATAGCAAATGTTTCAAAGATTTCCATTTATCCCCAAGAAACTGGTTTGTCTGACATTGCTTTTTCCCTACACGAGCTCGTAATAGATGGAATCCAGAAGTCCGATAATAGGTTAATAAAATTTATTTTTATCAAACGAAATATTTCAGAACTGTGGAATTTTCCGCAGAAATATTCTTACAAGTGTTCAAAGTATCACAGAGTTCAGAGTATAATCAGTAATCGCACTCCAAACTACTAAGAACATTCCACAGCGCAATGCAAAGACCATTTAAAGAGAAAGCTAATCGGATCTCGCAACAATGACAACAACACCTAACTAAAGAACTAAGAGCACGTGCTCTCTCATCGGCCTTAAATAGTTTTCAACCGGCCGAAGGCTTTTTCTAGCACTTTCTGCTTCTCGAAATCACTGGAAAGTAATAAAAGGATGGAATTACGGTTACAGCTAACATAGTGGTCAATTACATTTATTCAAATTTAGTACTAATTAAGGTGATAAAGGGACCGAACACAAATGTCCCAAAATAGTCTACAAATTTGGCCACTTTTGGCGATTTCTCGCCAAATTTGGAGACAAAATAAGTCCTCAAAAGCGTTGTTAGCTGAGCGATATCTCGCCAACTTACCGAGATACCCATTTACTGAATGTTAAATGCCCTTGCCCCTGTATTCTTACTTTTTCGGCATAGCTTACTTTTAAAATTTTTCTCGCGCTAAATTGCCTAGCATAATACAGCAATTTTACTTATAATTCTACTAAATTATCTATCTAAGTTCAAAATTAACAAACAATATTTTTCATCCGTTATAATTTTTCTCTCTTAATTAGACTCTAATACGTCAAAAATTATTTTTTGACCAAATATTCAAAAAATATTTTTTGCCCATTTCTTTTCAATTCTTTCCCCATTCTGAAAGTTAGTGCCGTCGTTAATTGTTAATGTAGAATATTTTGCTTTCTTCAATGAGATAAACTTTAAGAACTTTTTTGTCATCTTTGAATGTAAAACACTTGTGACATTTACACTGTAGCTTAGCAAAGTAGCTGAATATATTACTACAAAACACAAACTTATTTGCTAAACGAAACACAAAAATATTAATTTTTAAAATATTACAAATTAGAATAACATAAAAACGTAAAAATATTTTGGGAAACATAATTAGCGACTGAAATAATTGAAGCTGGTTTTTATAATCATCCTCATTAATCGTTGTAAATGTTTATGCAACATTAATCAAATCTTGGAATTTAGCCGTTTACAATATACGTTAACATAGCAAAGTTTGCTTTTTTTGATACGATGCACTTATAGAACTTTTGTGTAATGTTTGGGAGCAAAATCTCTTAGCATTCGAACTGTAGTTTAATAATGCAGCTGTATATACTAATACGGAAAAAAAAAGTTGTTTACTGAATGAAACGTAAAACTGCGAGTTTCTGAAATATCGGAGTAAAATAAAAGCGTAAAAACACTAATTTCTGAAATATTTTACCTTGGAATAATGTACTTAGTGAGAGAAGTATTTGAAGCTTATTTTTTAATCCAACATAGAAGTATGAAACAAAAACTTCTGTTTCCAGTAACTGAATGCCGTGTAATGGAAGAAAGGAAAATTGATTAATTATTGCATTGGGTTATAATTAACCTTTCGTAAATCTTTATATCAAGAAAAATTAATAAGATATTGCTGAATAGTAAAAATGGTAATTATGACCCCCCGTTCTATCGATTATCTATCATAATTACTTCTTCCTGTAGCAGACGAGAATAGTTTTTTTGCTTTCATAAAAACCCTAAGCCAAAAAATTGGTGCTCGCGTCAAGTTAAAACATTGCTACGAATATCCTTTAATCAATAACTCATCCCGTTCCGTAGCGCATTTTCATCTTTAGCCCGAAGTTCAACCCCACCCATAACTGATTTAGATTAGGGATTCACTCAAATGTCTGCTTTAAAGAGGCAGAAAGGGAGTATGTCATGGTGGCCCCTCCTACCACCGTCAAATGAAAACCACTAACCTCGAGATAGTTTCTCTTCGGTGATTAAATTCTACGTCAAAGCGGGGAGGAAGATGAGGTTTGGAATCTGGAATAAGCCAGTCTTAATTATTGGTACAGAGTTAAAACTATTAACCCCTCGACCGACTGCATGTATCTGGAGAATTAGCAGTTGCCATTTCAATGACAGGATAAGGGGAAGATTGTGCTGTCAAGCGAAGGATCCTGACCCCCACGGAAGAACATTCGGTCCCAAGGAGGAATTTAAAATTCCTCCATTCATCGACTTGAATAAATAGCGTTGATTGCTTTAGCTCAACTGGGTGTAGGAAGCGGCACAAAGTCAGCGAATTTGCACATCTTGATTTTAGCCCATTTAAAAGAGAGAAATTGTCCCCAAAATACGTACTACAAAAATCACTTCGAGTTTGAAAGACTGCTAGTGTTGATTCGGATATCGGTTTTAAAGTATAGCAAAATATATGAATTATGATATACTTATTAAAAACCAATATACAGAATTAAAATATGGCTGCTTTTTATTTTGCAAAATTTCTTGGTGCTATTAACAATAAATGATTTTTTGGATTGCAAATACTACATACATGCTGCTGTTGGTAAGCAGATACTAAGTGAAAGTAAACTGTAGGAAGCTGATTTTGAAAATGGTCTGCTCAGAAAACTTATCTTAATTAATTGATACATGCAAAATATATGATAACTCCCTGACAAAAGACGAAAGGGCTTCATAGAGTGCTTTCTGAGTAAAATTAGCTCACATTTATAACAAAGAAGAGGTAAATTTCGTAAATCCCATATGGATAAGCCCATCTTTGGAATCTATATCTATCTCCTTTCTAAATGAAAATGGCTTCAAAAAATAGAAATAATGTCACCCTGCTGTCTAAAGAAAGGTCCCTCTTTACTCTTCCATACATTGTGATCTTTAGGTTTTATTCTTCAGACTCTCCTCTTCCCTAAAACATTAAGTAATCTGAAATCGGCTGTATTGACGTTTATGCATGTAATCTCACACCTCGTATTTCATTTTATAACTTTACTTCAGTTGATTAAGTAAAATGTAAACAAACCTAGCTCACCTCTATGTCTGCAAACTTTACCGATATTACTATTATGACTGGTTGATTTCGTAAGATGGATATAGATATAAATAAAGGGGCGGAATTAATCTAATTCTGTCATCTCACTAATTATCTTAGCAGTAGTAATAATTGATGTGAGCTGCATTTTATTTCGTCGTACCTTTGATGTTATCTAATTCATTTTTCTTTCTCACCTATTAAACGCGATTCAGTACAACGGAAACCTCTGATTTATTCATTAACATTTATAAATAATTTTTTCAGTACCATTGGTAAAGCCTTTTAAATTTTCCCTTCCCATCATAAAAAGCACATCTGTAAAAAATAGGTACAACAGCCTTGCATTCCCGCATTTTTCTTCTGCCTATTGTAAAACTGTTCGCATTCTTCACAAGCTCAAATTCACCTCATTTTCTCCCCAATCTGTAAAACTCGTTGTCTTGTTCTTAAAGATCCCATCTCTGGTATTATAAGGACAATTCTGGTATCCTGCCTTCTTAGCATGCCTTCGTGGTGCAGTGGTTAGCACATTCGGGGCGTATTCGAGAGATCCGTGGTTCGAGTCCCGGTGAGGGCATTGCTCATTTGTAACTCCTCCTGCTTCAAAATACCTAATATCTCTATAGTGGCGCCCGAACTAAAAGGTGGTGGACGATGCTTCTCCACCACCAGGATTTGGCGATTGGGTCCCTTAATTCCCAGCCGCCATTTAAAAAGGGAGAGCATATATGGTACTTCTCCCGCCTTTTTAGCATGCCTTCGTGGTGTAGTGGTCAGCAGAGTCGGTAGGTATTTGAGAGGTCCGTGGTTCGAGTCTCGGCGAGGACACTGCTCTTTTTTCATCTCTCCTGCTTTCGAAAAATACCTGATTTCTCTACAGTATTACTTCTTGACGAATTCAAAGCATATCGTGGCACAGTAAATTGAAATGAATTTGCCAAGCTAAAATAATATTAGTCCCACCACAGAATAGGAATCCTATGTACGAAAAAGAGAAATAAATAAAGTTTCGGTAGTTAATCATATTTAATCCTATAAATGCCCATACTTTTGATGGACGCTCTGCAAACATTGTCCACGAAATTTCTTCAGTTGGTAAATTTTCTTGAGATCTCACAGTCACAAAAGTTTATCTTGCTTGGATAATGACATTAGTTTCAATTTTCTAATACTTACAAAATTTTAATAGCTTAGCTTTTAAATTTGCATTGTATCCCCGACAGATGACGCTACATTTAATTTTGTCTTGCTTTGCCCTTGATTTCGAGAAAAATACTGTAGTTTTTCCTTCCACCTAGTTCAAAACATGTTTTATATCTAAAGACGAAAGGCTTGTGTCCCCAAACTTAGTAGAGGTTATTTAAAATTTAAGCCATTCTAAAATTGCCTTTTTGCATAGCTTTAAATTTATATGAGTCGAATTGCAATTGTTCAAAGGTTTAATTCACTCGGCCATATGTGAGCCAGTAGATGAACTCATACAGTTTTTAGGATTTTTTAGCTACCATCTCACAAAGATAAAAACAGCTGATCACATGAGCTCAATTCAATAATTAAAATACATAAAAATTGTTTAATAAACATTAATTTAAACATTAATTTTTACTTTTTATAATTATAATTAAAAGCACTTCGTACTAGCTACATCTGAAACTGGAACCATTATTTTTAATAACACGGAGGGGGATGTGGCTGAATGCGAGAAAACCATTGAATCAAAGAACTGTTCCACGTTGTAAATAAGTAACACACTATAAATGTATAATAATTTTTATTTTCAATGTTTTTTACTAAAAATCTATATTTTAATAAGAAGTTGCACACTTTCCTTTGTTTTTGGCCTGATGTTTGCCTTACCCTTGAAATTGCGACTTTTTAAGCCTTAAAATTATGTTGATGGTCTGAGTCGTTTTTTGTTTTGAGCAAAGAGCCTTTTTCTTTTGAAGTTTCTATATGTTTTTACCTTCTTCATCTTTGTCCTCCATACTTCTTATAAATCCAAACTGAAAACTAATTCTGATACCCTAGAAGGTTAGAAAAAGGAAAATGAAAACTACCAAAAGTAAACTTACCGGAATTTTCAAGAAAATAGCATGGGAAAATGGCGCTAATAAATATACAGCTGAGCAGATAACCATGAAATTGCAGAAAAGGATGTCTGGAGATCACTACGATGAACACCTAAGTCAGTAGAAACGTCATGCGTATACAAATATCAGGAACGAAACGTCAGAGGCGTTGTGAGCGTACACAAAACGCGTGATGTCGGCGCGCGCAGCTCAACAGTGGAATAAGAGGAAGGACGGAGACGCAATTCAACATTTTCGCTGCAAGCGCCAGTGAGTCAGTTCGTGAAATATGGCTAGAAGAAATCACCTGGACGACTTCACACGTGCAAGAATGATTTGAAAGCTCGAAGAGGAGCGTACTGTTACCAGTATAGCTTCAAATTTCCGAATCAACAAAAGTGTCGTTTCGCGCACTTGGAAAGCGTTCCAAACCACAGGTACATTTATTAGAAAGGTTGGTGGTGGCCGCCCGAGGACGACATCTGCAGGGGATGACCGATATATCGTCCTGCAGGCGAAAAGAAGCCGACAGCAGTCAGCAAGCGCCATTGCTCAGCAACTCTGTACAGCAACGGGGCGACAAGTGTCGTGGTTTACTGTGGCCAAACGCCTTCACAAAGGGAGCCTTTTCGGCTGCCATCCTGAATGCTGTCTCCCGTTGAAAGTTAGCCACCGACGCCACCGTTTACAGTGGTGCAGAGAGCATGAATGAACAACTGATCAATGGAGTAGTGTCCTTTTTTTCCAGTAACATCAAGGAAAGACACCGTAACGGTAGTCTTGGAGTTCTTGTCCTTGGAGGCATTATGCTGAACGAGCGAACTGAGCTCCACATTTTCGGCAGAGGGTCTGTAACCGGGGATCGCTATTGTGAGGAGGTACTCCTTCCCCATGTGCGTCTGTTCCGAGGTGCCATTGGCCCAGATTTAATTTTTATGGATGACAATGCACGGCCACATCGGACTCTTGCTGTTGAGGAGCTACTGGAAAGTGAAGATATTGGCCAGCGTACTCCCCAGATTTAAATCCTATCGAACATGTGTGGGATGCTTTGGGGAGACGCATTGCAGCACGCTTACATCCTCCGGAGACCACCCAACAACTCAAACAGATGCTGATTGAAGAATGGGCACTCCTACCGCAAGAAATGTTGCACCAGCTGGTTCTGAGTATGCGGAGACGGCGCGAAGCAACCATTGCAGTGAGGGGAGGGCATATCCCATATTAAGGGACATCTGCTTGTTGTTCTTCCTCTTGGATAGACAATCATGAGTCACGATACTATGCGTTCAATAAAGCTTGTTTTTGTTTGATTTCATACCGTAAGCACTGTATTCCTTTTTCAGCTCCGATGTTTTCGTCATCCTTTACGTACATAATAATCTCCTTCATTTCTGCATTTCATGTCTCTCAGTCGATTTCTCGTCGAGTTATGGCAAAAACCCCTGCTGTTGCTTAAGTTTTGCACACCAGTGTAGTTCCGATCCAGGAATGAAGACACCTGGTTTTTACGAAGAGTTAACAGGTATGTCTCACATTTATCATTAACTAGAGTTATTTTGATTTTAAATAATAGTAAACAAAAAATCTGAAATATTTCAGATTTTAAATTACGTCCAAAGGGGCGTTTTTCAACCTTTTGCGTGTTACCTTTATTTATTAAATACCCTGTTCTTCTCAATTAAACAATAAAACTCAGTCCGACAGCAATATCGCAAAATAATTTGAAAACGAAAGTTAAAAGCCATCATACTTCTCAGTATCTCTATGGGTATATCTTTAGAATTTCTAATACACAGTTCCGCGCACTTTAGATAAAAAGGTTTTTTCCGGTAGAATGTTGCCATTGCTCGCTTTTAAATCGTTTGAGTTTGTTCATCAAATTTTGTTAAAGTTTAACAAAATATGAAATAGATAATAAAACAAATTCCAAATTCGGGCTTCCAGACGCGCATATTCGGGTGGAAACGTACGTTATTCAAAACTGGATGGCTCTAGGTACCGTTGTTTTATCAGATTTGGAGAAATTTACATACATTTATGTAGATTCTTCATTATTTAATTCCTTTAAATATAATACAGGGCTTCAATATTTTGTGGCAAAGAAATTGAAAAGTGATTCAGACTTTTAATGTTTCCGAAAAAATCGCAAAACGAAAACAATAGTCCTTCAGGGACAAAGCCCCTTTGGACTAATAATCAAATGAATTGCAGTTTTCACATCACAATATATAATTGAAAAGTTTAAATTTTGAAACATATGTCACATGAAAGAGGAATAAGAAAGCTAAATATAAAATGTAATTGCAATTAAAAGCTCATAAAGTTCAATCAAACATTCTTAAATCGATCATGCAAAAAATCTTGATGTTTTAATTAATTGCACTTTAGATATTTTGTTTATCAAAGTGCACAATTGTACTACAATTAAAGAACATTTAAATACGTTTGCTTTAACAGCTTTCAATCTCTGACATAGAGGTACTGAGAAGTATGATGGCTTTTAACTTAAGTGTCAAAGGCAGGAATTTTTAAATAAATAAAAGACAAATGTCTCACAGATTCCCAAAATATAACAAAGTTTTGAAAAGTGTCTAATTTTTTTAATTGATTGATCCTAAATAATGCTCATTAGCTTAATTAATTTTTTATTATCTCCTTAAACGTGTACTCAAGCCTTCGCATAGTGGATAAAGATTTTCTTAGGCATTTAAGGAGTCATAAACAATTTTCTACAAGCTAAGCTGTAAATGTGATCCTATAACTCGGTAGGAAAGGGATCTCCATAGAAAATGATCGAATCTAAAACTTAAGAGTAAGTCACAGTGCACAACTATAAATTAACATTCTTCAACTATAGCATTTTAAGTTATAAGCTATATATTAGACACGCTGTCTATATATTAACTGTATGTTATTAACTCAGAGTCCTTCAGACACTATAACAGAAAAGAAGTCACTCCATCTGAAATTGTACAGAAAAATCTTATGAAGATTTTTAAATAATCTTTTTATTTACTTTTGAATTGAACAGAAAGTACAAATTTTGCCCACTCTCAAAACTCCGCCATTTCTGGATATTTAAAATAATATAAACTGAATTTAAAAATTAGAATTATAGTAGTCGTAAATCGAAAATTATACAAATTTGACTTAACTAATCAAGCTCAACTTTAATGGCGCGAGTTAACGTCGGTTAGCAAATGGCTAACTCCGGAATATTAACTGACGCAGCTGAGCGATCTAAGCAGGAGTCATTGCCAAAAGTTCTATTTCTAAAATATTCAAAAGCCTCGCCTTAAACACGTTTCAGTCTCATTAGCATCCTGATGACAGCTAAAGGAAAGAAAGAAGTTACAGCAAAGTTTCAAATCGTAAAAATTGGTTGTTTAACATAAAATGCTGTATAACTCGTTACTAAAACATAAATAAATATATGTGCATTAAAATGAGAAAGACTAATGTAATGATTTTATGAATGCTGTTCGCTTAATTGAACAACATAAATTACATGTTATCGTTCCTAAAAAAAGAGCTTTTCTTAAAGCTTTCCCTCGCCAGTGGCTGAATGTCTGAGGTTGCAGAACACTAGTATATCAACCCAGGTTTAAATCACTGTGATAGACTTGACTGCATGAGCGCTTTCATCTCCCCCCGCCCATGAGTAATGTGAATAGCAGAAAGTTTCTCTAAAAAGATTTTCCACGAAAGCATCCCTCCCTTTACACAGGTAGCTTATACGTGGTTTGTCACAATCCTATAAATCCAGTGTTAAAAATTTGAAAATTAGGCACCGGTCCTTTTTGCAACAAAGACTGTTTCTCTATGCAAAAATATTAATGAGCTATTTCCTTAAATACATCGTAGTTGCTTTAATTTGTCTTGCCCGCAATTAACACGTCAGACACCTGCTTACTGGTTACAGATTTACTTACGACAGAACATTCTCTCCTATCTTGCGAAATTGCAAGTAGCAAGCAATGCCAGCTGACCCACCGGCCTTGACTCCTCAATAGATCATTGTCTACTTTAGGAACTTGCGAGGCGGTCATCCATCATGTTTTTATTAGGGGAATGGACTGAGAGTAGCCTCTTCGCCCGACTCCATTCTCCTAAGGATTGAATAAGCAATGGTATTGTCTGGGATGATATGAAATATTGTCTTCTATTTTTAACAAGCATGATATGAGAAAAGCAGTATTAATATTCCTATTTATTTTCGAGCAAGAAACATGAATTTTGCAGAAGTAGGACTCTGCGTAAGGCATTGCATTTAGCATGTCGCTAATGCGGTATGCTTTTAATATTTTTTTTCTCGTTTAAGCAAAAGAATGTATGATTCAGGGGCATTGAGAGAAGTACCAACAACAGAATATATCGCAAAAACAAATTTTAAGATGATTCGCGGTCGACTTTGGCACCATATTAAAAACCTGAATTTATGAGAATTTCAGTTGAAATTTTCTGAATAAATTTCAGGCCCAAAATAATCTGCTTTTTTTAATATTTAAATTTAAACAAAATTTAGTCTTACAGTGTTTTTAGGCTTAAGTATTTCAAAAGAAATTGACACAATGCCGTTCTGCAAAGTTCTTCAGAAAAAAACTGAGAAATGTATAAAGCCAATTTTAAACTGAGGTTGAAATTTTCCTAATATTAAATTCCTTAATTGACGTACTTTACTTCCATATATTAACCTTTCGTCGTTAAGTTTTTCTTTTGCTCGAAAATGAATAATGGCGATAGAAACATTGTCAGAATTTCGAACAATTACGTTATGTTATTATGCTACTTGTGCCGTCCTTATTTTCATAGCGGTTAAGGCTGCTGGTAATATTGCATTCGGGTTCGAATCCTGGAGAAGAACTGGATGTTTGAAAATGTATCTTGCAAAGGTCTCCAATGGGCCACCAGCGGCCGAGCGGTAAGGTCTCTGAACACTAGTAGTTCGGTCTGAGGTTCGAATCCCCCGAACGGGCTGGCTGCATGGGAGTTTTCGTGGTTTTCACCGTCTGTAACCTGCTAATACGAGCCAGTTTCCGTTAAAATGTCCTCCACCAAGGCCTGCCCCCTTTCCGTGTACAACCTTAGGGCGGGACAGTAAATAATAATAATAAAAGTCTCAAATGCGCTGTCCTCATCGCCTGTTTATTATTTTTTTCAGAGAACTTAATTACATTTCTACGATTATTTGACCATTTAAAACAGTTAACCCTCTCAATATGTGCCAAACGAAGAATCTCTCAAACATCAGAAGAATAAATAACATAAATTCCAAATGCGAAATATTTGTTTATTAAAAAATACTTTTATTTTACCTTCATGTAAATTGAAACCTGAGAAATATTTCGGAAAAATTCGTTAAAGAGGTTTTGATCAACTTTGAATGCATTCGCCAGTTCACTGTCATTCTTGACAAGGCAGTGAACTAGTGGACAGTCTTATTCACAATCAATAAGTTCACAGTCCTAACCAAAATTTTGCACTTTGCACCCTCAAATATGCAGGAAAACATTAAGTAATTATGAAAAAGAAGAAACTAAAAAAAGAAAAATCTGAAAGCTTTCAGATTTTACGTTACGTCCAAAAGGGTGTTTTTTTAACGTTTTGTGTGTTACCTTTATATATTAAATATTATGTTCTTCGCACTTAAGCCATAAAATTGAATTCAACAGCAATATCTCAAAATAATTTTAAAATGAGCCTCTCTTTAGAATTTCCGATACACAGCCTCGCGCGGTGGACATAAAAAAGTTTTTTTTTCCGTACAGGGCTGCCACTCCTCGCTTTGAAATCGTTGAGTTTGTTAATCAAAAATCCTTTAATGTCTGACAAAATATTATTTATATACTAAAACAAATTCCAAATTATTGCTTTCAGATGCCCATATTCGGTGGAGGATTACGTTATTCAAAATTGCATGGCTCTAGGTACCAGTGTTTTATCACAATACGAGAAACAGATACACATTTATTTAATTTTCATTATTTAATTTTTTTAAATATAACGCAGGCTCTAACATTTGGCTGCAACAATTTGAAAAGTGAACCGACATTTAAAGTTTTCTAGACAAAATGCCAAAACGAAATTAATAGCCCATCTGGGCTAATGACCTTATGTTACAAATTAATGCCAGATTTTTGCATTTATTAGTTTTGATATGATGCCAAAAAATGAAAAAAAATTTCATTACATCAGTATTATTGTATAATTTCATGATGTTTAACTCTGTGGTCCATTTCTAGTCTTATTGTTCTTATTATATTTGTTAAATAAAATGCTAATACATAAATGTGTCAATTTATAATGTTTAATTTAACATTTCATTCCTAATGGCTGTGGTTTTTGCATTTTTCACCAAAAATGTGGGAACTTTTGGCCTTCGAATTTCTGCAGTATTTTAAATAGCTTTTCACGCAATATGGTTAGACAACTTTAGTCTGCGATTTTTTATACCTCTTTGGATACAGAAGGTTCAGGCTTGTTATGCGAGTGATATTTAACAGTACCTCACTCGCATAACGAGTATAATCGCATAACGATTACTCAGGGTTTCACTTTTCTCATACACTCTCTGTAGGCACCCTGATGTTCTTTAAATCCCCTCTGATGAAACATTTCAAATTTAAAGCTATGTTCCCTTTTTAAACCTTTGAAAATGAGATCTTCTCAAAATTTCTTTCTCTTAACGAAGATAATATTAAGTTAAGTTTTGTATAAAAGCGAAATAGCGTAAAGCGAGTTTTCGTTAAGTGGAGTACATCTGTAATAAGAATAATAATGAAAAGAATTGTTTTCTAAATAAAAGTCAGGATAAAGGACTTTCCTTTAATAAGGTTCTCCTGAGTACTTTCGGGCTCATTATTTATAGAAGCGTCCTTCTTCTTGTATTTCTTCCGTTTACCTACTTAGTGTCTCGCAGTTCTAACTGAAAAGAAAATGAAACAGCTTCAGCATCTAATTCATTTTAAGCAAAAACCTGAAGAGGCGAGGAACCTGTTCCGAGAAACAGAAGGCATTCCGGCCCGTTTTTCAATTACACTGCAGCAAAAAAGACCGGTGAATGGCGCGCCAGTAATGGGCCTGAAAAAGCAAAACAGTCTTACTGAACTCGTTAAAGCTTTCATTAGTGCTCCAACATGGCGTCGCAGCCATAATTGTTCTTCAAGATTTCGTAGATGTGACGGCGGGAATGGGTGGGGGTTGAAACGAAGCTAATAATGAAATATCTCTTCCACGTCTTCATTAAATAAAGAGTTTGATGAAGATAAATGATGACTCCCTCTCATAACTCGGTGTCACTCTGTGTTTGACAACGTTTTTGATAAATAACCAGGATGGCATGCACTAATGTTGTCACACAATATGGACAGGCGCTTTGGTTCTGTTTACAATACAGGTAGCTGAAAATTCATAGTGTCCGGAAGCTGAATTAAGATAACTGATTAGCCCAGCAGGATGGGATTCTAAGTAGCATACCATGACGCAACGTTTTAACAGCCTCATCACATTTGCAACTTCTTTAAAAGCTTGTGGCTGATCAAATATGAGACTTATTCTCTAATTAAAGGTATAAAGTAAATCATTGACGGAATTAATAAACTTAAGTAAGGATAATTAATAGCAAATTAAAATTATTGTTGATATTATTCTGATTCTAATAATGCATATTTTTTACTTTTTCATTTCTAAAGATTTTTTTGTATTAAGTTCAGCTTAGAGTTTTAATAATCTGTGTTACATTTCTATAGTCCTACAGAGGCAAAATTAAATTATTTGTTAGATTTATATTTCAAATTATCAGATTTAAGTAGATGAGTTTCTTTCGCTTAATGTTATTATTTTTTTTTGCTATTCACATTCAATGTTATTTATATTTATAAAAATATAATTCTGAGTTTTATATCTCTATTATTCACTTATGTATCCTCATACATATTCTTCCTGATGAAATAAAATACAAGTTTTACTCGGGAAGGTGTAAAAGTTTGAGCCTTATAGTGTAGAGAATGTTTAAGCTTATGATTTATCTACATAGTTAATGAATACGCGTATGCTTTCTGGGCTTCGGTTATTTTGTCCTCTCAGTGATTTTCCTTGAGTCTTCATTAGAAGACTGCCTCAATGACATTAGTGTCCATGTTGACGTGACATCATCACAAGGAATTTCTCATAGCAGGGAAAAGAAGAAAATGCGGAGGGAGGCCAAGTCGGAGGAATAAGGTAAATGAGGAAGTGAGGTGAAGCCACAATCGACCAAAGCATTTTGTACAATTTTGAGATGATGACGAGATGCATTGTCATTGACGGAGAAGGATTTCTTTCTGGAGTTACCCTGGCCTCTTTTTCTCTATACCATTTCTCATTTTGTGTTTCAGAACGGCACAGAATTCCCAGATAATAGTAGATTCTATTGCAAAATCAGCCAAAATTAACTTTTCTTTTCCCCCTTCGTTTTCAAAATCTTCTTTGTTTTCATTCTGATGTGAAATTTCCAGAAATCCTTGAAAAAAGTGTCAATTCGATTGCGAATTGACACTTTTTTCAAGGATGATCATGGATGATGTATTACACACGTTTAGAAGAGACCTGCAAATTTTCAGGCATTAGTTTCACTGTCATTCGATGATCGTTCAGAATCGTATCCAGCACACCAAGGATGTTTTTCTGCGTTGTGACCAACAACTAAGTTTTTTTCTTGGTTCATTCAAAGCATTTTCTTTCTTCTGTACTATTTAAAAGTTGAAAATGAGGGGATTCATTTCCTTATATAAGCAACTCATCCTGGAGAATTTCCTCTAGAAGAGAATCTCTGACAAAGATACCGAACCACAGCCCTTTCAGCCACTCTCTTCTCTAATGCTTAATTCGTTTCCCACTCAAAGAAAAAAAAGAGAGAGAGAGAAGAAGTATGTTAATTTCATGAAATTTCGTACTATGTGTCGCAAAGATCTAACCTAATGTCCTACAAACTTTCGACTACCTTATGGGGATTTATTTAATTTATTTAACAGTTAATTTTATTTTGAAGCAACCTTTTCTATCGCTCTTGCTTCCAACCCACGCCTTCTTGCTAGAATGTAAATGAATTAGCGCGTGTGTATTTAAATGAGGCAGAAAGAAGTTAGCATTTAAGGGAAGGTTTGGAAGGTGAATTTAGAGCGTGTTCTGCCTACCTGAAGGCCAAGTTGCTGCCTTGATTAGATTTCTGTGACGTTGAGCGTTTCTTGCCATTAGGCTTGTTAAGCCGAATTTTATGAATCAGAGCCTACGGGCGCGTTAAAAAAGTTTTGGCGGACTTAATTCAATTTAATTTTTAGTTACTCGTTACCTTTTGAGTTACGCCGCAAGTGTTGGCTTTTGTAAGCACGAGTTAGTGCCACCTGTGAACCATGACTGAATTAATAAAGGATTCCTTGCACCCTTCCCTGGACTTTGTCGTACTTAGGGACAAATCTTTTCACCCTCTTTACGTATAATGAACAATAATGCTAATTAGGATTTCGTTTATTTATCAAAGGCTTTTGGCATTGTCGGAAAATATTTTAAGGGCTACTGATGACCCTTTTGTTGCTGGTGATTATTTAAAAGAAGAATATTTTAACTTTATCCGGTCAATTATCTATATAGTTTGAAATTATTAATTAATCAATTAATACATTTATTACTTATTTTTCATCTTCTTAAAACATAAATTCTTCTTTTTAAAAATTATAGGATGTATAATTAAAACTCCTGGAATTTCGAGAAAAGCTGAATATTTATTAAGGAAAGACAAAATAATCAAATGCAGTTTTATATCAGACTAAATTACATACTGCCGGACAGTACAAAGTTTCGATTAAATATCCTCTTCGTCTATGCAATAAATTCTGTAATTTAAGGAAGTTATTGAATTAGATTTGATTATTTTATTGTTTATAACTATTCCTACGACACGAAATATTCTATTGATGATAATAATTTTCCAATTTGTTTATTTTCTGACAAAGAAATTAAAACTTCAAAACATATATTTTTAAAGTCATAAACATATATTTTCAAAGCGCACTTTTAAATCTTTAAAATTAACAAATATAATTAAAATGATTCCACATAAGAAGACAAATGTTAAATTGGCATTGAGAATCAAAGTTTGAAAATCACGGCTAAAAACGTTTTCGTAATTTCCGAAAAATCCTTCTATCATAATGTGCACTTTTCTCTGGATTTCCTCAAAATTTACGGCATTTGTTTGGCATGATAACAATTCTTCTTATATATGTATAAAATATAGGAACTCGAAATAAAATATATACATAATTTTTAAATTGATTCATGCATGCAGTATAGTATATAATGAAGTGCTAGTTTTGACTACATTTAAAAACGACAGGGAAAATAAAAGATTGGTTATAATTCTGAAGAATGAGTTTCCAAATTCTAGTCAAAATTTATAAATTTCTTTATTTAATTTCGAAGTCAAAACTCCAAATATTGTAAGTCCTCAGAAAAAATTGGTCCCCAGATTGTTCTTGATTATTTCGGAATCTAACTGAAATTTTTGAATTCTGCAGATCAATGTCCAAAAAACATTTTAAAAATTAAATTTGAAAAATGACTGGAATTAAGAATAAAAGATACTTGAGCGTTATTTTCAAAAGAAAAGTTCATTAAAAGTAATTCCTGAAAGAAAGATTGGGCGTATGGAATTCCATTTGTCTTTGATTAAGTACATTTTCGTGAATTTTCAACACAGTTTTAACTGTCATATTCGTGTAACAAAATTGTGAAACTTTAAACTACTAGGCTACTAGGCACTACTAGGCACTTGTCAGGAAACGAATTAGTTTAATAAGTACAGAACGTTTCATATTGAATGGGACGAAAGGAATTCTGTAATTAATTAATTAAGCCGAAACAAATTAATTCTGAAACTATAATTACAGAAGTTTTATTTGGCAACAGCAAAAAAAAAAAAATCTTCCGATTACGAAATCACTGTTGGAGGCACTTTTAATTAAAATGGCGCCATCCATGAAGAAGAAAGCGTACTGTGTTTTGGAATATGCCAAAACATCATCGTTTATCGGCATTCAAAGAATTTTTCGCACGAAATTTCGTAAAGAATCACTGAATTGTCACAACTTTGAACAGTGGGTGAAGCAGCTTCAGGACACGTTTTCCAACAGTTGCGATTTGGGTCCTTAGCGCTATAGGGATCTTCGTTTGACCCAGATATACTATCAGAGTGGTTATTCCCTCAGTTGGAGGAATCGATTCCCTCCTTCATTCTGCAGCAAAACGGTGCTCCACCACATAGGCATAAAAACGTACGCTAGCATCTGAACGATAGTTTTACCCATCGTGCTGGGTCATACGACATACTATTGTTTTGTTGTCCACCGAGATCCCCAGATCTAACCCCGTGGGGCTTTTTCTATGATTTTTATTAAAGGCAAAGTGATCGTGCTTCCATTCCTCCAGGAGTTTCCGCAACTGGAGTAGCCGAAAATTGATGTGCTGGAATGATTAATAAAGGGTATTCTAACACGAGTGTGGTAAGAAATGTATACGGATAGATATTTTCAGTGTCACCGGAAGGGCATACGTAGAAAATCTATAGAAACTTAGAAACTAGATTTTTACTGCAAATTTTATTTATTAAAATGAAGTAATATAACATTCATAGGTATGTTTTCTTTTTGTCCCATTGAATATGAAACAACCTGTAATTTCTTTGGATTTCTGAGTTTTCAGTTTTTACTATATTATGAAACTTCTGAATGAAATTCAGATAATTATAGGTATTTAAAATCAGGATAGACCAAAAAAATCAATATAAGTTGTCATATCATATCAGTAAATGATATCATCTATCATATCATAATAAACATTATCATAACAATAATAATTATTATATCAATAAATGATCTTTTACTTTATACATGACAACTTATTCCAGAGTTTGCAATCAATATTCCATGGCATTCACATGCGAGCTTAACATTAATTTACATAGAAGAACAATTGATTATACTTTCTATTCGATTTGAGAAAGAAAATCAACCCTGCTTTTCTATCATCGATTTTACTCATACTTTCCTTAAAAAATAATTTCGATTTTGATTTAAGCTAACTATTTAATGGAAATCAATTTGTTTTCACGTACATCGTTTTTTATATTTGTTATCAATTAAATAAAAGAGATTAATTTCAAAGAACAAGCTAAACATAATTACTTCTCTTATTTTTTTTAAAAGCAAAAAACGATAAGGTTTTGTCTCAAATAAGGCAGGGCAACTACTTTTTCATATTCTTAACCATACTGACGAATTTCAAAACAGAAAAATTTTAAATAAGACTTCAAAAAATTTACAGAAGAAAAAAGTTTAAAAAAAAAAGAAAGAGATAGAGGGAATTTCTCTAGTTTATTAAGAGGTTTTTATTAATGAACATAAACTCGAAATGGCAGCAACAGTAAAATTCATGTGTTACTCAATTAACGCAGAGCACTTTCGCGATATTATGTTACTGTTGCTTAAAATAACAAATAAATAATATGACACTGGAATTATCCAATTAAATGAAGATAAGCAGCAGCAACGAAATTTCATTACCTGATGAAACCAAGAACGAGAATTAAAAGAATTACCAAACAGAGTGTTAAAAAAAGGGCATCTTTTTCCAAACAAGCATGTGTTGGAAAATCAATAACAGGAAGATAATTTTTTGCAATAATTCGAAGATATATTATATATATAAGCCACAGGGCATTTGATATGCTTGGAAATGTTTTAAGCAATAATTTAATAAGCTATCACATACTGTGTTATTCTGATTTATATTTGCATACCGGTCGCGGACACTTAGCCGACAACCACTTAGCCGACGGGACACTTAACCGACACCAGTTAGCCGACAAGACATTTAGCCGACAGGGACACTTAGCCGACATGGACATTTAGCCGACAGGACATTTAGCCGACATGGACACTTAGCCGACAGGACATTTAGCCGACATGCTCATTTAGCCGACAGGACATTTAGCCGACACGGACAGTTAGCCGACAGGACATTTGTCCAAGACAGAAATGTTACCCGTCAGAACATTTAGCTACGGAACATTTAACTGTCAAGACATTTAGGCAACAGGACACTAAGCCGACAGTGACGTTTTAGCTCACACGTATGAACTAATTATTTAATCTTTCTACGAATTACGAAATTTCTAGACTTATCCATAAATTCAATATTTAAGTAATATGTTCACTATCAGTAAAATTCATTTTTCGATTCTTAAAGATCTCATATGTGGTTATAATTATTGCGTTAATTTAGCATTGTGTGATATTTATCGTGCTGTTTGGTGTATATTGGCCAAATTAAAAAGGCGCTGAAATTTCTCGTCAAGGAATATGAATTAAATTTCGAAAGGAAAAAAGATTTTTTTAACCTAAATACGGCGGTCACTTAATTACATTTTAATATGGGATCTTCAAAAATTATCCGTAAAACTTCTTCATTTAATCAACTGGGTCCTTTTGAACACTTTCACATCATTAATAATTTTTCTTGTTTAATTAATGATATTAATTTTCCAATCTGGCTGTTCTTAATGCTTTCAAATTTGTATGAAATTAAAAGCGCGATTCTGTAACATTTTATTGACCACGCTTCTCGCTTAAAATACTTACTTACGTTAATGTTTATAACACTAAACTGTTGCATAATGTTTAATTTAGAATTCAAATATTTTTTAAGGTTTTGTTTTATTCAGAACTGAATACATTTACGCAGAAACTACATTTTTCACTCTTCATATGCTGCTGATATTCAACTCCACTCTTATTTTCTACCCGCGCCTACTAAATGATTTGAATCGTGCTAAGGCGTGACCTTCGTGAATTTAGTTCTTCCAGTTGGCCGTGGTTAAGGTCGTGCGGAAAGCCTTTTGAGTATGATTTACCGAAATTGGATGGCACATATTTTAGTACACTGTAAAAATATACATAGAATTTAAACCCAGTTGATTAAATGAAGAAGCTTTACGAACAATTTCTGCAGATACAATATTAAAATGCAACTAAGTGACCGTCGTGACGTAAGTGAAAAATTATTTTTTCCTTTCGAAAATTAAATCATATTCTCTGACGAGAAATTTCAACACTTTTTCAATTTGGCTACTTGCCAGCTAAACGTCACTGTCGGCTTAGTGTCCTGTTGACTAAATGGCTTGACAGTTCAGTGTCTCGTACCTAAATGTCCTGTCGGCTAACTTTCCGTGTCGACTAAATGTCCTGTCGGCTAACTGTCCGTGTCGGCTAAATGACCTGTCGGCTAAGTGTCCGTGTCGGTTAAATGTCCTGTCGGCTAACTGTCCGTGTCGGCTAAGTGTCCTGTCGGCTAACTGTCCGTGTCGGCTAAATGACCTGTCGGCTAAGTGTCGGTGTCGGCTAAATGTCCTGTCGGCTAAATGTCCGTGTCGGCTAAATGTCTTGTCGGCTAACTAGTGTCGGTTAAGTGTCCCGTCGGCTAAGTGGTTGTCAGGTAAGTGTCACGGACCCTTTGCATACATATTCTCATATAATGAAAGAACATGTTAAAGTATTAAATGTCACAGCAAATAATGATAAACAACAAGAGTCGGCATAACAATGAGTGAAGATGTAAAACTATATAGAATAGAATATTCTTCTTTGGTTGCGGGAATGAAAATGTTGAAAAGGAAACGTGTCTGCGTGAAGGCAATGCAGAAATATTTGATAATTCTCTTGTTTTGCTCATATATGTCATGGAAGAATGGTTGCCAGAGGTTAGATTTTTACTTTCCACCCCACATTTTGCTAGAGAGCACCTCGTTGCCAAATCACACAAGAGGAATTTTGGCTCGCCATATATTAAGAGTACCATCATGCCGCAAAGACATTACACTTTAACAAACATCCATGCCTTCCCCGGGATTCGAACCCGGTCCCTTCGGCACTGCAGTAGGCTTCCCTAACCACTGTATCGTCTGGGCGGCATTCGATATTGATGTATCTAAATTATATAAAACGAAAACCTTGAAACTATTTATTGATCAAAAAGTGCATGAAAAGCAAGCAAGAAACAATCTTGGAAAACTGACCGTAAAAAGGGATTATCATTTATACACTCACGTTTGTGAAAATTGCAACACCATGAAGGACTTACGCGAGTGAGCTGAAATTTTCAGGAAATGCAAAGTAGCGCATGATATGCAAATGATTAGAATTGCAAATCCGTAGCGCATGCGTATGCTGAGCAGCGCCCTCTGAACGGCTGATGGATCCGAATAAATAGACGGCTGTAGCGAGGCGTGTATGGTTATCGGTGGTTATCTGCTAGTGGTAAACGTTAACTCAATCTATACTTATGCCTCGTCGACGAAAGAGAGCGAGATTTGAACAACTTACAGAGTTTGAACGAGGGAGAATCATCGGCCTTCGTGAAGCTGGATTGTCGTATCGTGCAGTAGCCTCTCGTGTGCAGCGTAACAGCAGCACAGTGATGCGCGTTTGGAAGCAGTGGACGGACGAGTGTCGGACAACTCGGAAATCCGGGAGTGGACCCCGAAATGTGACGTCAGCTCGCGATGATAGACACCTGGTCCGCATGGCGCGGACGGACCGTACAGCTTCCTCTAGACAATTGGCAGCACTGTGGTCAATAGCTACAGGTGTTTCATTGTGTGCTTCATCAATTCGTAGACGTCTGCTGCAGTGTGGACTGCGCGCACGGACTCCTTTATACAGGATCCCCCTAACGCACGACCATCGCCGCCTGCGGCTACAATGGGCCAATCAGCATAGAGACTGGCGTGCTGATTGGCAGCATGTCGTGTTTTCTGACGAATCCCGCTTTAATTTGTGGTACCATGATGGCCGCATTCGTGTCAGACGCTATGCCGGTGAACGCCACCTTCCGGAGTGCATTATCGAACGCCACAGTGGACGAACACCCGGAGTTATGGTCTGGGGCGCCATAGCATATCATAGACGATCTCAATTGCTACGAATTGTGGGCAATCTGAACAGCAACCGGTATATCCGTGAAGTTCTACAGCCCGAAGCTGTTCCCTTCCTTCAAAGCTTGCCAGGCGCTGTATTTCAACAGGACAATGCCCGCCCTCATACTGCTCGGATTGTTAAATCCTTCTTTGCAGCGCAGCAGGTACAGCTTCTTCCTTGGCCTGCGTGTTCCCCGGATATGTCGCCAATTGAACATGTGTGGGATGTCATTGGTCGGCGTCTTGCTCGTGATCCTCGTCCTGTTGCGTCTGCAGACGAACTTTGGGTACGCGTACAAACGATATGGAATGCTCTTCCTCAGTCAGACATTCAAACTTTGTTTGACTCCATGCCACGTCGTGTAGCAGCACTTATTGCGGCGCGTGGTGGCCACACAAAATACTGATTCTGATCTCTTGTTCTTGTTTGTTTGCTTTGAACATTTAATCATTTATTTGTACCACTACCACTCAACTGTGTATTAAATTGCATTCAATTATGACGATTCCTTCTTGGTGTTGCAATTTTCACAAACGTGAGTGTATTTATTAGAAATAAAATATTTTTAAGTAGATGAAACACCATAATTGTTAAACAAATTTCTTCCTTTACAGAATTAGGTTTTCTGGAGGCATTTCAAATCCATAATAATTTTCGATTCTCTTTAATGGTACCAATTCTAACCCCCTTTTAAGAACAACATTTCAGGAAATTGTTTCTTAGTTGTAGTTTCTCGCTCGAGTTTTTGACAACACATGACCGCTTCAAGTTCATTTTATGTCATTTATTTAAAAATTCTTGAATCTGTTTTTATTATTCCCATGGAGGTACATGCATCTTTATTAGCCCCAAAGTACTGAAACACGATTTTGCGTTGTTTCTCTTGAATGCATTGTTTTAATTTTGATTCGAGTCTGTTGTCATTTGGAACAAAGTAAGGAACAACGTTACTTTTATTCTCTCTTTAATCTGTTTGTTAATAATTAGCAAACGAAACTATTTAAACGCAATAGATGTAGTTAAGAATATTATTAGTCCAAAGGCACTTTGTTCCTGAATGACTATTGTTTTCGTTTTCCGATTTTGCGTCGGAAACATTAAATGTCGGATCACTTTTCAAACTGTTGCCACCAAATATTGCAGCCCTCTATTATATTTACAGAAATTAAATAATGAAAAATGTGCATAAATGTATGTATGTTTCTCGCATTGTGATAAAACGACGGTACCTAGAGCCATCAAATTTTGAATAACGTACATTTCCACTCGAATAGGGGCATCTGGAAGACCAAATTTGTAATTTGGAATATGTTTTATTACCTATTTCCTAATTTGTAAAACTTTCATTTTTTTGAGGAACAAACTCGAGCGATTTAAAGGAGAGCAATGGCAACACTTTACGGGGAGAAAAAAGATCTTTTTTATCTAAAGCGCGCGGAATTGTGTGTCGGAAATTCTAAAGATATACTCATTTTAAAATTATTTTGCGATATTGCTCTTGAACTGAATTTTATGAACTGAATTTTCTCGCATTGTGATAAAACAACTGTACCTAGAGCCATCGAATTTTGAATAACGTAATCATCTTGCAAATATGGGTATCTGGAAACCCAAATTTGGAATTTGGAATTTGTTTTATTGTAGATTTCATATTTTGTAACACTTTAACGAATTTTTGATTAACAACTCAACGATTTCAAAGCGAACAATGGCAACGCTGTACTTTAGCAAAAAGAAAAAAAAAACATTTTTATCTCCAGCGCGTGAGATTTCGTATCGGAAATTCTAAAGAGATGCTCATTTTAAAATTATATTGCTCTTGAACTGAATTTTATGGTTTAAGTGGTACGAACATGATATTTAACAAATAAAAGTAACATACAAAATGTTCAAAAAACGCCCCTTTGGACTTAATTTAAAATCTGAAACTGTTCAGATTTTTTTTAAATTTTTATTTACTTATTTATTTCTTTATCATTTTCATTTCGCAGCTGATTAAAGATGTTCTATTTAGCCTTTGAAACTTAAGTCGTACAACTTTATTCACATTCCACATATTCTTCTTGCTGATCGTTATTTGTTTTAGTGCTCTCGCATATTTCCAATTTTATTATATTTTTTACATTTTCGTTTTCGCCGCCCAGACGGTATAGTGGTTAGGGTTACGATACCGGCTACGACAGCAAAGGGCCTGGGTTCGAGTCACGGAGGCGTAATGGCAGACCGCACACTCAGTTGAACAATGTTAAACGAATTACGCACACTGCGCATGCCCAGAAGAGAATTTGGCGCAATTACGACTTTGGCGTAATTTTAAAAGAAGATAAATATGGTATCTACTTTTATGTTATCTGATGTAAACAGTTCGGGGTTTTAAAACTTGTTAGGTTGTACGTTGCTTCATTACTTAGGTGTAAATATCAATAGTAAACTCCCCAATTTTCGTTTAAGAAGGATTACAAAACAGGAAACATTACATGATGTTGTTTATTGATTGTACTTCTGAGGAATAAAAGCAATCGATTATTTACCATGCGTTTCATACATAAATAAATACTTTAACAGCTTGAGGAATATATCTAGTTTAAATTACTGAATTAAAACAGAAGAAATAATTACAAATAACTGATATTAAATGTAATATTTATGAACAATGTAAACCAAAATGAAATGAAACAGAAGCAAGTGCAATAAGCACAAAAAAGTGTCCATAGTATTGCAATCGTAAAGAGTCACTAAGGCCTACATGACAAACAGGCTTGTGCAGAGCTGTTTATTTTTATTCGCCAGTATTTTCTCCCACGCCAACGGTGCACCATTGAGCATGCGTAGTAAGCGAAATTCGTTAGCATTGATCAACTCGGTGTGCGGTTTGCCATTACGCGTCCCGGAGAGGGCATGGCTGTAATTGTCCGTCCCTTCATAGGAGGCAATGGTGGCCCACCTATTGGGCGCTTCCATAATAAAGTGACCACCACTTCTGGCCTTAGAAGTGGCCAAGCCCAAGTAGGTTGAAGGCCTGCCTTTGGGGAAAACATCATTTTCTTTGTTGCCTTTCTGTTAATATATATGTATCATGTATGTATGTATATTATACGTTTAGTATTGCACCTTGTTCACAGCATCACAACGAAAATTAATGAATACTTATTATTGTTGTTACAAAAAGAATTTCAAGTTATAAAACATATAAAATATTAATTAATTAAAAAGAATCTAAAGCGGTAGTCTCTGGTGTTAACGCTAACCCGATAATAAAATGGATTATTATAATTTGTGACAAAGGTAAATAAATACCTAATACTGACTAGTGGTACAAAAATTGCTGTAATATATTCTTAGACAGCAAATTGAAGCTAATATAATGAAATTATTGCTGCTCATTGGAACGGAATAAACTGATAATTTGCGTTATTAGTGACTTATATCTAGAGAAACTCACAGAAAGTGGAAGTGAGATTATCTAAATCTGTTTCTTATCATAACTCACTTAACATTTTTATGAAAACTTTTTGAAAAAAAACACACACCGTACTCGAAAGACATAAAGAGTAGGAAAAAATAAAGAAAAATAAAATAAAAAAATCCGTAATTGAGGATCGCTATATATTTATGTTCCTGACCCCAAAAATCTATATCGATATCATTAATGACGTCCTAATGATAACTCAACCGCCGCACTTTCACTTAACACGATCCCACTCGGAAAGCTATCTAAGAATATAGCAGAGGAAACAAATTAAGAATTATGAATCGTCGTTAAAATTCTTCCTACATCGGACTTTTCCTCGAGTTTCTCAAAAAATAAAATTTGATCCGAAAATAGCTCCTTAATTTCAAGAGTGTTCAACTTGTCTTTTGTAATAATGATGCATAGTTTCTACTTCCCTTTAAAAGCGCAATAATCGAACAAATGAAGAAAAATACATTTACAAGAATATATTTTAATCTTTATTATTATTTTAGTGTTATTATCGTTCCATGATACCGCTTTCGGCAACAGAAAGAACGCATAAATTTCGTAATTATTTTTCATTATGATGGTTGAAAGCTCTGTTTCGGACTTTCAGTGGAAACGATTGTAACTCAATCAGTTGTGAGGTGTAAAAAAAGGGCGGGGATAAAAGGGGTAGCACGAAACTCGGTGAAAGTTTTTCGGAGGGGGTAGGAGAAGGGAAGGGGTAGATGAGGGTTTCTGTAGCACTAAAAGGTGTGTTAGGGTATTTTGTTTGCACTTAGCGATGAAGAGGTGTTAAGTAGTTGCAGCGACTTTTTGTCACGTTGCTTTTTTTTCTTTTTTTCCTGTGCGTTCCCCCCGCTTTTAAATTTATTTTGCTTTTTCATGGGGATATTTTTTTTTTCAGTTTTCATTTATTTATTTTTTTCACTTTTGGCACTGACACATTAAAGCTGCTTTTTTTAACTCTTCTTGAAAACGCGAGGCCGAAAAAAAAAAAAAGATTTCCTCCCCTCTTCCTATTTTATAAAATAAAAGCTTTTGCAAGTCTTGTTTCAAGCATGATAAATCTTTAATTTAATAAATGAAGTTACATAGTCCGGAAAGTTAAATTTACATTGTAGGAAGTTTCTGGAACAAGTTTGCAAAGTAGCAGTTGTTGTTTCCTTGCCTAAGTTATATTACAGTACATGGCAAGAACAAAAACAAAAAGAACATAAATGCACTAATAAAATTTTACTTTGCAATATAAGACCTTGAAGATTTTATCACTAATGTAGCTTCGAAAAGTTAAAAATATTTAAAAAATTAAAAAGCATAAATATGTTGCTTTAAATAATTGCAATTTGATCTTGGTATACAAACATAGCACTTGAAACAATTTTAAGTTAAGTACTTTCGAAAGGTATAAAAAGATTTCAAAAGGTAAAATTAGTTGCTCAGATACATTATATAATAGTATTTTATACATTTAAAACAGGAGTGGTAAAGCCAAGCAGTGGGAAAAAGGAATTTACTTATTTTGCCGTTGACTGTAGCCAAACAGTGCAATTTATCGCCTGTAATTAATAAGCTCAAATCCCAGCACACTTATAAGAACTTAACTTTCATTTAATGTAGCCCTGATCTTCTAAGAAAGAAATATTAAGTTTTGCAAGGAAGTTATAAGTTAACTGCCGCTTTTCTGTTTTTCTTGCATTTTATAAAAATAATTAAAATTTAAGATTTGCTTCTACAGAACAGTAAGCTGTGGGAATGAAAAAAGTTGCGAAACTGTGCACACTGATGACTATGCTCGAAACATTAAAAGACTGTGAAGTTCATCAAAATGGCGCAGTAAAAGACATGGCGGAACAGCGTGACACCCTTAGATTCCTATTTAAGTGAATTTATATCTCTTCGAGTTCGAAGAAAAGGGCGCAGTTTTATTCTTATTTTATGTTCTATTAGGAATTTTAACGCCGAAATGACTTTTAATACTAGTTTTAATGAATATCTTCATCCGATAATGCGCACTAGCAGTCGGGCGGTAAAGTCGCTGAACATTGGTAGCTCCGTTTGGTATTCGAATTTCGAAGAATGGGATGACTGTATGAGTGTCTTCACGGTTTTCCCTATGTTTAAAGTGCCTATGAGCCCTTAGAAAGTCCATTACGAAGCCTCCCTTTCCTTAGGCAGGTAGTTGTCGATTGTTTTGCCATAATTAATTTAATTAAATAAATAAACCCTTAAAATTCTATTGGTACTATTCATTGATGAGTTGTTACCCCACTGAAATGCCCCACTAGAGACTGAGCGGTTAAGGCTGTTAAATACTGGTAATTCATCCTCGGTTCGCTAATGTAAGTTATTAATAAGGGGAGCTCAATAACGGTAGCTGTCGGCTTCAGTGAATGTAATGTGGTGAAATATAATAATGAAAACCATAAACATGAAAATCTGTCGTGGAAACATTTTAATAGATGACTGGTTTGGAAACATATTAATAGATAATGGTGAAAGTCGGAAATATCAGCTGTCTTCCAAAGCTGTGTTACTTAAACTGCCGTCAAACTACATAGTTAATTCTAATGCGGGAATAGCGTATGGTCATAAAATTTCTGGTGAAGGAAGATTAAAAATATTACCAAAATTCATTATTGACTCTAATATCAGTTTGCATTGTTGAGACTAATGTTTACCAGAACTATGTTATTTAAATTGCCGTTGACCTAATTAATTTAGAGGTCATAAACGTTCATAAAATTTCTGGCGAAGGAAGATCCAAAAGTTATCGAAATTCATGCTTAACTCCAATGTCAGTTTGAATTTTCGAGTCTAATATCTATTCAAATTTGACACTTGATGTTTTCTAGAACTGTGTTATTTAAATTCTCGTTAAACACATTATCTTAATGTATGGTCATGAAATTTCTGGTAAAAGAGGATCCAAAACCTGTCAAAATTCTTAGCTGACTCTAATATCGAATTGCAGAATCGGCTTTTGAATTCTATTACTTCGTAAAGTTAGTGAACCAACAGAGGAAGAATTTCCAAAAAATGTTATTACAAGTGGTTGTTATACACAGAGCCGAGCAGATAATTTTGAACGGTCGACGAGTTACTGCGCGTGAATATTACTTCACATTACATAATTAAAAATCTGATGCGGACACCACATGACTTGTTTGTATTGCCCATTAATTAAATATTATACGCATTTTTGTTGCATTTCATTTAAACTTATTTCTCGAATTTCATTACAGATATATTTCTCATTCAATTAACTCAGTTATCACTTCGCACCAAGGCAAAAATACATAAAACCTCAAAATATCCTCATTAAAAATTGAAATATATAGGAAAACATAAAACACCAAATGCAGTTAAACCAATTAAAAAAGCAATTTTTACAATTAAAATTAGAGTTTCTATTCAAAAACAAGCTGGCAGAAAGGCAGATTTTTCTGTGTAGAAAACTGAAAGCTTACTGTTAGTCTCGCTAGGCAAAAAGACACTGAAGATGCTGAAAGTGACTTAATTCACTATTCTACTAAGTTTCAACTGTAAACAAGTATGGCTGCTCAGTTAGACTTAGCCGCACTTAAACAACATCTAAATTATTGATAATTCTACAACTATTGCATTCAGATTAATTAAAGGCATAAAACCCTTAACCGGATCATAAGATCAACATAATTCAATCAGTTTTAAAGCAAAAAATGTACAATTTAGCAACATATAAGAATAAAAAACTGAGCTCACCGAGCCGAGTAACAGAGTGGTTGTACATATATATATATATACATTTATATACTTTTGCTGCTGTCGATTGAAACCAAAAAGGAACGTGCACAGTTACATGCTACAGTGTTATTCTATATACGAAATTTCAACCTTCTGAGGTTACTCGTTTTTGAATTATGCGAGATGCATACATACATGCGCACAGACGTCATGAAAACATCTCTGTTGAATCCATTTTAAATCCATTTTGTATTCCGTTTTGTGAAAAAGAGTCTTTTATTCTGTCCTTACGTACAGATGTCACCCAAAAACATCGTTAAGTTGTATTCAATAGCAGTCAAAATGGGTATTTTCGTTGAAATATGGCACCCGGGATTTTTCGTGATTCCAATACTTTACTTCGTTTAAGGAAGTAAAAATGCTCGTGGAACTATGTAACTTCTAAAAACTCATTGAAAGGAAAGTTATATAGCTATTATAATTATTTAAAACAAACTTTAATATAGCTCGAGCTTGCCTTAGAACGGTGATTGGACAGCCATAAGTTTATGAGGTATCAGGTCTGATTTCATTAAAACAAAATTTAAATAATAGTTTAGAATATTTCGGTACTTTAATTTGGATATCAATCTTTTAGTCTTACTTCGAGAACTTTTGAGATGAAATTTTGATTGAAAAAAATGTGGTCTTTAAAGTGTTGCACATAAGGGACGATAAACCCTGATTTTAACTACAACAGATAAAGTATCCACACCAATTGCAGGTTATTTTTATTATAAACTGAAAAATAACGAACAAATCTTCAGTACAATATTGGGTGAAATACTCAGCTGTCAGTATTTCGTCAAAAGTTTTTATTATGAATTCTTTTCATCAGTTATAAGTACGAAATCTGAATAAAACTTGCAATTTAGTTAAATATTGGATAAAACGTTCGCGGAATTTATGTAAAATAAAGCAGATCTTATAACTTTGCAGAAAACATTCAATCAGCACTAGAATGACTTTGTGTGTAGAGGAAATAAAATCAGTGCATCGTTTCTGGATTCAAAACAATAAGTTGCATTACATAAAATAGGAAAATTATGTTTCTGTATTTTATTTTTTCAGGCAATTAATGTATTTTGCTATCAGTGCGCGCGAGCTTTCCATTTAAGTGCATGAAAGAAGCCGATCCATTATTGAATCATCATCGAATAAAGCGCCACCTATGAGGAAGGATACATTTTTATGCGTTTCTAAACATCTTATAAAAATAAAATTTTACGTATCAGACTTAGGGTGAACTATTATCTTTGAAAATCTCAGAAACTTTTTGTTTATTCTTTCGCTTCCTCTTTCATGTTGCGTTGATGTTAAAAAAAAATTTTAAAAATAAGATTCTTTTACCTTCTTTCTTTTCTGAAACTTTACATTAACGTTGCATTATATGTATTTCAATTTGAAGAAGATTTCAAATCCTTCTGCAAGAAATAACTTTGAGAGCTCATATTGAAAGAAAGAAAGTCAAAGGAATAAAGTGTGTTCTTTTTCTACTCCAGGGATCAAGCTTTTGTAAGTTCTTTATCTTGGAAAATATTTAATGGAATATTTCAACTCTTTTATGAATATAAAATAAACTATTTTTTAAGAAACATCTAGCTTCTTGTATGATTCATTTCAACTTTCATTTTTAATACATTTCGTCACGTCGACCAGACTTCTATAGATTTCCAGTGCTTAATTTTGCAAATGTTATAAGTTTTTGCATGTTTTGATATTTACTAAAGAGTACATCTTTAGAAAGACTTGAAAAATAGTATTTACCTGCTTGAATGATTTTTTCAAAGGTGAGAAATTCGATGGGTCATAAATCTAGACACATCTTGAAAAAAAGCCACATACAATCAGCAAGCTTTCAATATTCGAGGCGATTTGCAGCTAAAAATTATTACAGCGGCATGTAGTTTCCGCCTATAATGCAATCTGTTTCAGGTTTTCATGGATATATACCATCAACGTCACGAAGTTGTGCGAATTTTAAATTATTTGAAAGAAAAGGTGCAGGTAAGAGCTCATGGTGCAACTACAGTAATGAGAGCATTATGAATAAAATATTCTCGCAAATACAGATAAATGAAAGCTATCCAGTTTTAATTTTCTCTTTCTTTTCTTATAAAATAGCACTAAAAATGCCACCACCACAAAAAAAACTGATGTGGACACCATATGACTTCCTTTTACGCCCATTAAATTATACATATTTTTTGCTTCACTTCATTTAAACTTATTTCCTCGAATTATTCTAACTTAATAAACCGATCTCTCAAGGCAAGTTGAAAATGATAACAAAGATTACAAATTTTGAAATAAAATTCCCAGCGAGTTTTTGTCGTACGGGAGTCATTTTTCATAACGAGCATAAAACATTGCCAAATATAAGTATAGGAACCGGAAGACCTCATCAAAAGTTAGATTTCGTTATTTCTCCAAAATTATTATTATTATTACCATTATTGTTTTAATTTGACATTCCAAAACATGAATATTTTCGCCATTTAAAACACTTTTGGGGTTGAAAGTATGCAGTACGACCAATGATTGCGAAAATAAAGACCGGATAAGAAATTTCAACACAGGTAAAAGAGTGGGTATTCCATCTTTAACTTTCTTAGATTGACCCCCTGTGTACCCCCCACCTTTCTGCCCAGATGTCCGCATTGACCGTGGCTCCTCATTGGTTCACGTAATGACGTTTTAACCCCCACTTTTTACTTACACCTTATTGGTGATTTTCAAATTCTTTTCTGGTTTGCTCCCTTTTTAGAATTCTTATTCCAGCAACCACTTTTCAAAATTTTTTTACGCATTAAAATTTTAAGCTGCTGCCTTGGGTACAGGTATGTTCAATTTCTTTTGCTTTGTCTTGCAATCGGTCTTAAGAAGACAAGTGTATTTTATTGAGTTTTATTTTGCGTTTTTGGTTAACTATGTCTAATTTTTCTAGCTCATTGGGATCTCCCTTAAAATTATGTAATTTTTGACTCATGCCTAATTGGCTTCTTTTGTTTATTTGTACATTAGCCTCACCAAGTTTTTTAAAGATTACTCTTTATTCTCTAGTACTTTTATTTGTTTTAAAATTTTATGGCAGGCGCGTCGGGAAAAGAAACGATAAGAATTCAGACCTACGGTATTATGCAGATTATTATCTAGTATTATCTGGTAAAAATTTTTTTTCGCTTTTGTCTCAATTATTGTCATTTGACGAAACGCGTAATGGAGTTTACCTATGTACGAGCTATAGTGCTTTTCCCTTGACGAGTCCACAAAAATCTCGACGTAGGCTAAATTGCCATTTACTGCCATTTTTTGTATTTTTTCTGGTTTTTTAATTTTAATTATGTTTGTGCTTTAAATTTTTTTACATGTTACAATTTTTTAAATGCTGGTTTTCTTAAATACCAGCATTTAGTTTTTAGATTTTTTTGCGTTATTCTTTTGAGTAATTAATTGGTTTAAAATTTTTATACCTTAGCAAGTGGGTATCAAATTTACTTTTAGGCGATTGCCTTTAGAATTTTTCTCTTTTTGCTAGGAACATGTCTATCATTTACTTTTAGGGAAATGCTTTTAGAATTTTACTCCCTTAACTTGGCTTTAATCTTAATTTTGCAGCTCAATGCGCAAAATTCTTGACTAAAAGATCTCTTGTTCATCTACTACTTTCTATCAACTTTATATATATATATATGCTTGGACTGTCGTTTGCAATAAAAAGTGGGACGTGAATAATTACATGTAACAGTAGTCCCACATAAAACCTTTCAGCGTTCTACGGCTAATCGCTTTTTAAATCTGCGAGATACATGCCTACGTACGTACAGACGTCACGAAAACAATCGCTTGGGAAAAATTTAATATTTCAAAATATGAATCAATTTTAAATTCATTATATTTTACTATCCATTTTAGAGTCCTTTATTCTATCCATGTGTACAGATGTCAAGCAAAACGAAAATCGTCTAAATGGATTCGAGAACGATCAAAATGGATTTTTCCTCTGAAATATGATCTAATTCCTGTCCTCAACAGGTACAGGTAGAAGCTGGGTCAGCATCTCCGTAGTACCATAGGTAATTGAGGTATTGCTGAACCTAACTAATTGTCAAACTTGCGCCTCAGTTTTGAGAGAGCGATCCAAGGGTCTTCTACCTCTCTTCACCTACAACCAACCTCTCGAGAGGACTTTCGCCGTGTATTTTAAGTGTCCCATGGCGCACAGACACTATGCGCTTACAAACATCCATGCCTTCTCCGAAATTCGAACCCGGGCCAGAAAATATTTCGGTGAGCTTTCGGGATATTTGATTAGTTGACTTAGCCGAAAACAAGTTCTTGGGGAAAGCGCTATGAGGGACACAGCTTTGAGCGAAACATTTTCATCCCCACTGTAAAATGTTCCGCGCAGCTAGCCGGGACATGGGTTCGAGTGAAACATGTTTCTACTAAGAAACCTATAGCAATAGAAGGAGAAGTTCGTTTCTTGGAAACGTTTCTCCCAGCCTCATGCGTTTTTATATGTGATAATCCCATTAAGTGCAAACCGTGTTCAGCTCGTTAACTCTAACTATTTCCAAAAAAATAGTTTCAATGCAGCTCATTGTACTTTTGATATATTTCTACATTTAAACGGTATTCACCTGTAATTTTTATAAATTGCCTAACATACTCGGTTACCAAATTAAGAAAAGAAAAACTGATAAATTTCTCACATGAACAGTTAAAAATTATTTTTTTAAATGCCCATATCTTATCGAATATTTATTTCATTTCAAATTACAGTTTTATGTTTCTCTTGAGCGTTGTCACATTTTCTGAAAATTGCTTTAAATGTAGTTTAAAAATGTTATTTGTAAAAAGCATTCGAAAAGATTTGGAGTTTTTAAAAGACACCTTTATATCTTCGTAAATATATTTGCTATTTTTATGCAAATCCGTATGAATACAGTTGGCGCGTATTCGAAAAGTCCAGGTTCCAGTTTCGGTGAGGGTACTGCACATTTTTCACATCTCTGGCTTCAAATTAAGCTAATGTCTTTACCATGTACATAAATTAATGCTTTCGATATCCGTCATGGCTGATGATTAAGGCATACCGATGAAGATAACAAAAACTGGATTTCTTATAAATGACCAAGCCTTATTTTCGCACATAATCAAATCATTTCTTAGTAGACTGGATATTTTTAGATCATAAGCAATTATAATATTTTTATATGCACGTTATATCATTTTAGAATAAGGACAAAGGAGGGCATAGTAAAATAGAGATGTTTGCGAGGCGGACGCTAGGGAAGGAATACAACAGAATAATGCCATAGTTAACTCTCCAGTGTTGTTTATACTAAGTTTGATGTAATTGTAGTGGGCAGCTATGATTGGTTAATATTAGTCTTAGTTGTCCTTTTCCAATAACGTTACATAACATAGAAAGATCTCGAATTTTGGAGAGCAGATGAATTTAGGGGTAGAGCGCCAAATCTAGAATGTTAATTTTGAGGTCGCCAATTATTTTTTAAAACAGCTATCGTATTTTGTTATATCTTACACGCACACACACACATACACATGTACATTATTTGTTTCCTTTTACTGATTTTTTCCACATTTATGCTCTCTTTTGACCTTTACAATTGGAATACATACAACGCATTTCTTTGTAATTTTTTTTTATTCCTTCCTTCCTTAACATTTAAGAAAACGAAACATCCAGCTTCTCAGTTAATAAAGTCACAGAATCAAAATGTGGAAGAAAATCGTTATGTCTTGTCAGAAAAAAATCCTATTTGGGGCCAAAATACCGGTGCTAGAACAAGACTGTAAAATCTAAAATATACCCTAAATCGCCCTTTCGAGACATGAAAAACGCAAATTAAATTTTGCCAATCAGCCCAGTAGAACGTGAATTATAGAACTGCCCCAGTTTTTGGTGTGTGTGTGTGTGTAGAGTGTGTAAAAATTTATATTTAATTTTTTTCTGTTATTTTAACAATAATTAGCATTCATAATAGTATACAAAAGCTGAATATTCCAACATATTTCTATTTGATTTTTGAGCGTGTAGGATTTCCTTTAGTTCATTTAACCTGTTATTCAAATTTTTATCTTTCCTGAACTTCTCAGCTTCCCCTTGCATTTCCTTGCCAGGGTGTAAATTTAAAGTGAAGTGAAGTGAAGTGAGTATTTAAACGGGTGAATCTTGAATTTATTCAGAGCGTGTTTTCGCTAGCCAGCGCACGTTTCGTTTCTGACCTTGCTGTTACGCCGATACGCCTTTTGGCCATTTGAATACTTATCACGCCTGTTAGGCTGTCCAGTTATTCGGCTAAGTTAGCCGTAACTTAAAGTGTTAATCCAACACTATTCTTTCCTTTATACTTGGATTTATTGTGTTATAAATTCTTAGTTTCCACTACAAGTTGTCGATGTTATTGTAAAGCACGAAGTACGCGCCTTTCTGTTCATGGTTGAAAATAATAAAGGATTATTTTCACCCTTCTTCTGTGCTGGTATTATTTCATGCCTGTGCGAGAAGTCGCCAGGTTCATTAGTAGGATCTAGATTAGTTTATGTGGATTAGTTGGATCCTATGTGCTAAACAGGCGCACGTTAAATAACAAAGAGATACCGATAAATTTTAAAGCATATTACGAGTGTGGAAGATATATAAAGTTAATATTCTTGTGAAAGAAACAGACTTTATAGCTTAAAAATATAAAGCAGAATCTTTGCTTAAAATATCAAATCTGCTCATTACAGAATTAGAATTGGATGCATAAAAAATTCAGCAGATTCAGCGGAAAACATTAAATTCTAAGCAAATGAAAACTAATGCATCCCTAAATATATCCTTTTAAACCCTACAGTAAACAGATTTGGATGTTGTTATATGAATCGAAGCATAATATTAATGTAATATTTTGTTAACGAAATTTTCGCAGCCGAAGGACATAATACGTATAAACGTTAGAAAAGGCATGTTTAAATTGTTTTAATAGCTGAGGTGGCTTCTGACCTCGGAGATTAGACAAGCGGAATTTGATGTACAATCAATCTCCAGCCATTTATTTAAAAAAATATTTGCAGTTACAATACTTTTACACTGGCAGGTATTGGACATGAATAGAAATTAATTATCTTGAGCTCAAAAACACTGAGTTCATTAGAGTTGAGTTCCTATTACATAAAACTCATAAATCATATGACGTACTACTGATTACCAACTCTGCATAAACTGATAATGAATACGGACTGATATTACGTTTAAACTTAGAATACATGGTACGCTTAATATTTATTCCAGAATTACTTCTAATCTGAGAATTAATGTACATTAAAATTTATTACGCGTATGAAACATTACAAGCTAGCTTTAGACATCCCTTGAGCAAACTGTTCTTGATCTGTTATTTTTTCTTCTACCTTGGTTTGCTGCTGATTTACACTACGATCTACAAGAATATGCACTATAATATTAATTCGTAAACATGTTGAAAATTGTGCATTCATTTATCAATATGTATATCTCCAAGTACCGATAAATATTTGAATCATATGACGTACTTCTCTAATTACCGAATTCTACGAGGAATGAGCACAGACAGTTATTAAACGTAAGCGCATTTAAAAGCATATTGCACTTTCAACATTCATTTAGTAATTATGAACGTACTTTCGCTATTTTACAAACTACAAACTTTGAACTATTGAGTTATAATAACTTCTATTTTACAAATTAACAAACTTTGATTCCATATGTGACATATTACAGATTAGATTTATGATCCAATGTGCAAAACTTTTTCATCTGACCTGTGGTAAATTTTGCTGATATTTACATTTCTGAGCTCTAGATAATTTACACTGCAAAGTATAAAAATATATATTATCTTGATTGGTAAACATGTTGAAATCTTACTACATTTTGTAAGGTTTTAGTTTAAACTAACAAAGTTTTATTTTAATTTGACTTTTTCTATCTATTCTTATTTCAGCTTTCCGTTAGAATAAGTGCGCGTTTCAGCTTTATGCTAATATGAAGTGGAGCCAAGTTGATATTTAAACGGTAGGTAGGAACCTCTCAGTGTGAGAGAGCTTTTAGTCTCAGACCACTGTTACTCTGTTCGGCGTTCGCCTGACCAGCTAGTATTTAAATTCTAAGCCTTAGCGCTGTTACGCTATTACTTATTTAAGTAATTCTAAGTGCGTTAGTATTAGTTAAATCTTGCTACGCACCATTTAACATAGAAGCCAACCTCGCGTTCATAGCTCTGTGAGCAACGACTACTTAAATTTCTACTTAATTTTAGTTTAAATTATTTGATTGTTCAGTTTAGATCCAAGTGCGGTCATTATTTTCTGTATCCCTCCCGAGTTGGGAAGTGGCTGTATATAATTGTGGTTTAATAAAAGAGGATTTTAAATCCTTCTCAAGTGCAGTTCTTCTACCACTTAACCACAGTTTTCTACCACAGAACATAGCTGCATTCAGCTCCCTGTTCAAGATCAGGACTCAGGTTAATTCACGAATATGTTGGCCAAGAATATGCATCGAACACTCAGTCCTGACAATTTGACAGCTTGATTAGTTATTGACACTTCGTTCCTACTCTGAAATAATGTTATAGAAACATTTTTATTACAAATATTGTATGAATATACTTGCGTTTAATATTCTTCAAATGTTCTTCATATTAAAACGATATATTTGTAATTACACTAATATCATTTTATTATTGTACTACACATTCGTAAAATAATATAATTAAAATAACATCCTAGTTAATTATTTATATCTTACTCGCATTTTCAATCAAAATAAAATACTCTTAACTTATATTCCAATTTGCTTGTAATTACAGTAATTAATTAATAAACTAAAACCTAAATTTTAGATTATTACAGCGGTATGGTTACTGTAGAGATTTGTACTGGGAATCTGCAATACTTAATTAATAATAAGTTAATAATAAGTGTCAGTAAACACTTACTGTTTAATACAGCATGTAAAGGCTACAGTTATACTCTCAGAAGTACTCTTTGGAGTAACTGCGTTGTTAAGGTATTTGACCCAAATTTTGGAAAATAATACAAATAAATCTAATACTGGTGTTATTAAGCAAAAGACTACTTTAAATGATGAAAACAGGTGATAAATATATTATCAAAGTATAATTTTTGGTTTTGCTTAAATTTGGGTTAAATATATGTTAAGTTTCAGGATTACTAGATATGTTTCCATAAAAAAGGTTTAGTAATATTTTACTTTAACACTTTTCGTTTATATTTATTAAGATATAGAGAATAAAATGGAATAAAGTAAAAGATCTGTTAAATATATCTGTCTGAGTATATGCACTAGCTATTTGTCTAGAAATTTCTCCCTTTACAAAATTGTCTGAAAAAATTTTAGATTTATACATACACCTAAACATTTAGTTCATTTAATTCCCAATATTTCACATAATATTTGTGGAAATTTTCATAAAACTGCTATGATTGCAGTTTATGTTAGAGATATTTTTGTAACAGAAAAGTTGAAAAAAAAAAACTAAAACTACTTTCCAAAAATTAGGCTTAATATAATGCAAACACAAACAGAAGAGAGAAAAAATGTTGCCAAGTATGAAAATTAAATTGCAAAACTATTCAGTTTCCAAGCACTTAATAACAAACAGAAAGATTCAAAACCAACTTTTGAGCATCACGAAAATATTCAAATGGCATATTCTCATTTAAAAAATATTTAGAATATTATGTATATCTTTAGACATCAGCTTCCGGGTTTTTAATCAGAAACTTTCGGTTCACGGTGTAGAACAAGAAAATTCCTTGTTTCTATTTCTAACGGTCGGAGAGACAAATAAAAGTAGTTTTGGGAAGTTTAATTACAAAAACCTTCTTGTATTTAAAAAGGAGTTATTTATAGATAAGTGTGATTTACTGTTAATTTTCGTATTAGCAGAGCTGAATGTTAAAACTGAGCGATAATCTAAGATTTCAGATTATCAGAAAAAATAACAGAAGAAATTCAACAGAAGAAATAATAGTTAAAAGCTCATGAATACCAAGAAATAGCTGTTAGTATGTCATCTCTTTTTATTATATATTCAGAGTTGGCACTTTAAACATCATATGCAGTACGTTATCAACTAGCATGTATTTCCCGATGAGGAAAGATGCGTGCTTTTTAGAACACTTTTCTGTTATCCCTATTATTTTCATTTCCATGCAAAAGCAAAACTCAAAATGCGGAAATGCTCGGAAGAAGATGATTTAACTATATTATGAACAGCAACCTACTTGCTTTGCAAATATTATTTAAAATATAAAAAAAGAGTAATTACAAATAAAAAAAATATTTTAAAAAGTCTGAAAGCTTTCACATTTTATATTATGCCCAAAGGGACTTTTTTTTCATTTGAACGCACATAAATATCTCGACAGCCCTTGTGAGAACATTTGGGCAAATACTTCTTGGGGTTAAAATATTTAAAAGCATCATATCTTAAGAATTTCCGACAGACAGTCTCACGTGCTGGAGATAAAAGTGTTTTATTCTATACAGTGTTTCCACTGCTCACTTTGAAATCATTGAGTTTTTTAAATTAAAATTCGTCAAAGTTTCACAAAATAGGAAATGGATAATAAAACAAATTCGAAAATTGAAAATTAGAGCTTCCGGGTCCTCATGTTCGAGTGGAGGGCCATGTTATTCAAACTTTGATGGCTCTAGGTGCCTTTGTTTTTTCACAATGCGAGAAACACACATATAATCATGCAGAGTCTTCATTATTTAATTTCTGTAAATATAATACGGCGAGATAATATTTGGTGGTAGGAATCTGAAAAGTGAATCATGGATTTTGGTGATTTAATGCAAAGTGCCGTTTGCAAACTAATAGCCCTTCTGAGTTAACGCCCCTTTTTTCTAAAAATACAATACGTATTTTGCGAAAATATTTATATCTACGGTAAAAGTGCATGTCAAGATGTGAAAAATAATTTTCAGAGTACAACTACAGTTTAATTCATTTGTTTAAACTCTTTCGAAACAGAAATTCCCAGAAATTCGGAAAATTATACTATTTTTGCCAATATCTTTAATTACTCAAAAGGCAAACAAATTTTTGATAAGCATTTTTGTAAAGAACAACGTCCATTTGGAAGACATCATAAAACATTTAAAAAGTGCTGTCCATAACTTCAAATTGTTAAGACTGGAGTTGGAGACTTTTTGATATCTGATCAGTTTTATATGTCCAATGAATTGCCAGTTCTCCAAGACTTAATTTATTAGAATATTGCAAGTCAAGTATGGGATACTCTTCTTAGAAGGGGATACTTTTATGGGAAGTCTTTTAAGAGAAACTGATTGTGTATACATCGCACCTGGATTGGAATCAGAGATTCGCATGTAGCCAAATTTTTCGCCAAGATTTGAACCCGTGTTAAACTACCAGTGTTCAGTGGTCTCATCCACTCAACCCTGATGGGCTGTTTAAAATAAAAAAGACTCAGACAAGACAACATACAGAGAAACCCACTGGAATACCTGAAAATAAAGAATTATTTATTTAAAAACTAAAATAACATAAAGGTAACAAAATCGTATTTTTATAAGTAGTGTTTAATATATTCAATAACATTAAGAAGTAATTTCCGGTAGCAATTTCCGACAGTAAAATGATAGCTAAAGTCTAAAATTAAAGATTACAAGGGGAATAAATAAAAACGAAGAAGTATAAGATACATAAAAAAATTCTAAAAGTAATTTTCCAGTAAAATCTATTATCCTTCAAAAGAAATAAAATTTTTATATTTCTTGTCTTATGTAATTAAGGAATTTAAAATTTTTCACATTCCTTAGTTTAAAAATATCATTAATTATTAAGAATATGTTTTCAAGAATTCAGGATCTTAGGAGCAATCACAATAATCTTCCCTAAAATTATAGCAGAATATCAGTTCATTTTTTCTATCAGATCAAAGTATAACAAAGAAAAGAAAATTAAAAACTCTTTACCCAGACTTCTTTTGTTGCAAATAACACCCATTTGTTGACATTAAAAAAATCGATTTGTAAAATAAAATCTTACGCGAATAATGAATTATTTTATACTTGATCAAGCAAAAAAAAAAATGACCCAATTTAAATCTCAGTTAATACTCGTAATTCTGGTGGAAAACTGTCGTTATTTGTTTAGATTGCTGTATTATCAATTTTATTCTTTTGCTTTCATCCAAAAATCTTGATTACGTTGTTTGCATGAAATTTAACATCTTAAATATGTTTGTATTGATCAAAATACTTATTGTTATTACGTAACTGCTCATGTAAGATACTATTATTTGATATCGTGTACATTTTATTTTAATTTAGCACTTTGAAAACGATGTTGTTAAAAATGTGATGGCAATCGTTAGAAATTTTTTAGTTGATAGAATTCATATAATATCCTTTTCTTATTCATCTGACTGGAAAATGAGATAAAATTCTCTCTGTGTAAATAAGCTGCCGAGATAATGTTAAAAAATTTCTTGAATTGCTTCCAAGAAGAAAAACATTAGTTTTCACAGATAAGAAAATTATTTCCTTTGCGTTTTATTAAGTAAAATACTTTGATATATTAGAGGACCGTAGACGGTTACTCACGATACCCGAAACAATTGCATTAATTTTCGTTTGAATACTATACCACTTATATTCTGCTCTTCATTTCAAACTGCGAAAATTATTTTGTTTGATTTTCATTCTTCGTAAGTAAAGTATTTCCATTTCTGTAATAAACGGGGAAATTCTATCAAGGATATGAATATTATTTTCATTTGTTTTACAGCGATACGTATGCTTCGTAAAATGATAAAAATATTATCCCTGATTAAAAAGAAAAAAATATTTTTGCTATTCTATAATTTAGACCCCTCTTCTTCGGAAGTAAAACAATTTTTGCAAAACTGATTTTGCTCCTGAAGAAGAGGAATTCCGTATCTGATCGCTTTCGAAATCGTTAAAATTTTATTCAAAACCTACCTCAAAATAAGATTGCTTCTTTGATTAATTTTAAATAATAGAAATGGCTTCAGTGAATTCCCATTAAGATGAATTTTTCTCGGTTCTTACTTTCATGCCAGAAATTAAAAATAAAATAAAAGAGAAAATTTCTTTTCAGAAGAATTTTTTATCTAATTTCAGATTTCATTGTTTGCTTTTCTTAAACGAACTATATTCATTAGCTCTATTCAAGGTCACACTTTTTTAGCTAAAAATTAAATCTCTTGTATTTTGTTACAAAAGTGTACACGAGTAGCATAACCTGATGCGATATACGTATCACGTTTTTCCTCGAAATTTTTTTTCCTTAATGAATGCCTAAATCCAAAATAGTTACAATGCTTTGTTACACCCACCGCCCTCATCCCCCCAAAAAAAGAGCAAAGAACACTTTGAAAAACAATTAAAGAAGCTTAATTTTAGAAAAAGGAATTCTAACAACATTTGCTTACGAACGTCAATTCCGTGTGCATTAAAATTTTTTTTACATTACATGAAGTAATAAATTAATGCATGTAAAGAGTTTTAAAAATTGTAATTAATTTTTATTTTATTTTAATTAATAGCGCCTTTTAGTTGATAGTTTGGCTTGATGTATAAAAGTTTGAATAAATATATTAATTATTATCATAAGTTAGTGTGAAGATGTAATTTGAAGCAAACGAAAATTGGACAACACGTCTAGTTGTTCAAAATTATTTTAAGTCACACAACTAATTTTAAACACAGCAAAATAAAAGAAACCTATTCAAAGTATTTATTGTTTTCAATCCGTGGATCTGTCGTTCTGGCGGAACAAATCTGCGCAGCTAGGTCTTGAATAATTAAATATTTCCCTTATTAAATAAGTCCATAAATATACAAATGAGTTTTTTTTAACCTTTTTGAAATTTTAATAGTAAACTCTTCGAGGTATTAGACTATGAATCTAAAATCTTCACATTGTAGTTTAAAAAAATATTACTTTTGGTTGCTTCTATCCTATGCTATCATCATAAGCTGTTACTTTAACTCTTCGGATAAATAGTTTAGAATGCAATAATGGAAAAATTCCTAGTACCTTAAGGGTTATTCTAATTCATTTTAGTACGAATTTAATGAGTTGTGTAGGATAATAAAACATTCTTTAAATAGTGATAATTTTATAAATCAACATACCTTGAAATATAAGCAGAAAGTTATGCTATGAAACACAAAATATATATGCTACTATATAGTCTGAAATATGCTGCTTTATATATTCATGGACTGTTTTTATATATTCATGGTATATACAATACTTTATATGTATAATTTAAAAGCTTTTATTATAATTCAAATTTATTTAAACTATATAAAAGTCCGTTTTGCAAAGATAGGTAGAAACGCTTACTCGGTTGGTTAATTGATTTTTGCAACTATTCTAGATTTATTTACTATTAGAGGTATGCCTTCTTGGAGAAGTTTCCAAAATCAGAGTCGCATTCAGATAGTACATGCAGAAAAATCATGAAATTTTAAGTAATCAGTCTTTGGCAGACAAAATCCCCAAAACAAACTACCAGTGTTCAGGTGGTCTTATCTACTCTGCAACTGGTTGGCGTGTAGAGATAAGGAATCTTACATAAAAATTATGTTTGCCTCAAAGGTTTCATTTTCTTCATCCTTACATTTCCTTTTTTATAAATTTCTGGAAAACTTTGAATGTATATCTTTTATTTTATAGTTTTATTAGATAAAGTTTTAATTTTTAGCAACAAGTATCAGATGTTGTCCCGAAATGTCAGCGCTGTGTATTACTTTTAAAGAAGTAATGCATCCAATAGAAAAAAATTGCATAGCAACACTTTATTGGAAATTCTTAAGATATGTTGTATTCAAATATTTTGTGATTTTTACTGTTAAATTTTATGGGGTGTAAGTGCTAAGAAAGCAGTATATAAAAAAATTGTCTTTTGTTTATGCGTTATTCATGTAAATCTACAGTTTTATTCCGATCTTAATGAAATTTTTCACATTTGACCATCAATACAAGAGGAAGGTCACTGCCTATAAAAAATTTCGAAAAAAGAAATAATTCCGCGGAGGTTTGGAGTTTTTATGTAGAAAGATATTTTATGCGAATTTAATGAACTTTTGACGAAAACGTTTAAATCGATGAGGTACCTCAGCGATTTAAAAGCTTCATGCTGCCATTCTGCAAAGCATAAGATATTTGTGTTTCAAATATACTAGTAATGAAATCGAGAGATATGAAAGAAGGGTGTTGCTAGTCAGATAAAGCCATATATTTGTATTTCGAATTAAGTAAACAAACTCAGCAATTTAAAAGAAATGTTTTGCCACTGCCCGAAATAAAATATTCTTCTTCCACGCGGCAATTTTTTATAGCTCAATAAAGGGTAAGATATTTAATTTTTCCCTCAACTGTGATGTTATTAATTAATAAGCTAAAGGATTTGAAAACAATAAAAGCAGATTCACTTAAAGTATTTTTAATTATTTTCTGGATTCCCTGAAATTACTGTAGCTGGATTTATATTATTAGTTTCCATTTTTTTTTGTCTGTGCTTCTTACGAATCTACAGTTTTATTTTTATAGTTTATTTAACATATACAGTTTTATTTAATCTACAGTTTATTAATTTTGCATATTTGACTTTCAAAACAAAAGGAAACTCGCTATCTATATAAGATTTTGGTAAACGACTCCACGGGGTCCCTATAAGGGAGTACGTATTAGAAAGCTGCACTCACGACACCCCTCTCACGTACATGTTACCGATCTTAGGTTCACATCGTCGCTGATGCTCTTCGAATCAGTTCTTACTAAAACTACTAGATGGCACCGTTATCGTTTACTTTTTATAGCAGTGTAGATATTTCTAAAACAAGTTGTTGTTGTGTTGTGACTAATTTTACTTCTTTGACTTCATTAGAACAAGTCCACGAAAATTCATTCAGGCAAGGAGCACAAGGATACGCCTGCCGTTCGCAAGAACCGTGGGCACTATATATGTGACAGAACGATTTTGCCCAATTCCACCTCAATTCTGAGGGCGAGCACCTCGGGGAGGGGGATGTCCGAGGGTATCCTACCTCTCTTCCCCTACCACCAAACCACACGAGAGGACACCAAGCCACACAATGGCATTACACGGTAACAAACATCTATGTCTTCTCCGGGATTCGAACCCGGGCCCTTCGGTACGCGAAAAAAGTAAACCCTTTAAAGCAAAATTTAAGAGCCAATAAGTATCAGTTTTTACTAAAACCGTCACTTGGTGCCGTGTTAGTTCGACACTGTTCTAAAATTTTATTCAAACTTGATATAACTGCACAATTCACTTCGAAGCAAAATAAGAGAGAAACCCCTCTCTACTTGAGATTTTGAAAAAAAATACCCTTGTACCCCTATATGAACCCTCTTCTCTCTGCGTAAAGCCAGGGCAAAGTCGTTAACTTCAGTAAGGTTAATCTATATATATAAAGAAGAAAGTCTGTTTGTCCTCTTTTAACTCAGTCGCTACTATAGCTATCGTCCACAAACTTTCTAGAATTCTTTTCTGGGTCCTGGAAAAGGTCGACGTCCACTTTTTTCAAAAAAAAATTAGCTAAAATTATACATATTAATTAAAACCTCGGAAAAACGATAATTTTCGCCCTTATTTTTCCAAGTGACAACAGTCTCGCAAGCTGGAGATGATGCTGGACATTTAAATCTGCTTTATTTCGAAAACTCTTGTCACCTCTCACTTTCAAATTCTAGAGTTTGTTAATAAAAAATTTCCAAGTTTTACGATGAAATAAAAATAGCATTGCCAAACATTAAATGCATTATTCCCGATTTCAAAAATTCGTGGGAAGCCATTTCGGCTACTCCCATCTTCATACGAATTTAAGCAGCCGAAATATTAATTAAAAACTCTGAAAGCGCTAATTTTGGCACTCATTTCTCCTAGTGGCAACAGTGTCGTGCGTTGGAGATAAAAATGCTTTATTTCGAAAAGTATTGCTACTGCTCGCTTTCAAAACGTAGAGTTTGTTAGTCAAAAACTTGTAAGTTTTACAAAATCTATGCGTATATAAAAGAATGTCTGTTTGTGTGTTTGTTTGTTTGTCCGCGTTATTGATATCTGATCAATTATGATCAATATTTTGCCACATTTAATCGACTAAAATTGAATGTAGACAAAATATTGGATGGAACTTGAACTTTTACGATCAATTTGATTAGAAAGACGAAAATCATTAAAAACCGCGTGCCGTTGTTGCTGATATAATGAGAGAGAATTAGCTTATTTTTCTATCGAAATGTTTTATGTGGGTTCCATATCGCCTCAGACTGAAAAATGTATGACTATGAATCGTATTTTTTTCATTTTTATTATAGAAGGATTACAGCGGTATCTATTGTTGGATGCATTACTATCAATCTAACATAACTGGCTTCGGGTACTTCCGCTAGTAATAAAATATAAAAAAGAAAAAGAGTTGCATTAGAAGCAGTGAGTCTAAGAGCAGACTGATAATCTGCGAACTAAGCGAAATCTGGTATGACTAAATCAATCCTCTGGCATGACGTTAAAATCTGAATCCTTTCAGATTTTCTTTTATCTTTTTTAAATTTCATTTATTTATTTTAATTTTAGCAGCTTCTGATCCAAAACAACAATGGCGAATATCATTTATTGTACTTCTCTCTCACTGAACATGGAAAGGGGTACTTGTTGCATTATAGTATTCGAAAATCAACCAATAGATAATCTGAAAACTGGTAGGTAAATTGTAAAATCTCATTCTGCCCTTTGATACTATTTCCTTATTGTTGTTGTTGACTAATGCTCATTTGTCTGACGTTTAGTCAGTTCAAGCCCAGGACCAGCCTCGTGACAATAAGCGGAATATTTCCAATGTTGTTTGCAACAGCCTTGAGCGCCTTACAGATAACAGTGCGGTTAAGTTCAGTTTCCAAATCTGATGAAGCGCACTCAGGAGGGGACGGGTCTGAGGGTCTCCCACCCCTCTTCCCCTACCACCAACCTCTAGAGAGCACTTCCGGCTCGCTGCATATTTAGAGTGCCCCCATGCCGCGCGGACACCAGAAATTTACAAACATCCCTGCTTTCTCCGGGATTCGAACCCTGGCCCTTCGGCACGGCAGTCAGCTACGTTAACCGGTTGCGCAGCCCTGTTTTCCTGACAGTTCTTTGTCTTTCTTCCTGACAGCGGCCGAGTCGATGAAACCGCTGAGTTCGATCTGGTACCAAATTCCCGCGACCTCGCTGGCTGCAGGTTTTCATGGTTAATCCCAAGTGAAACGTTAAGTAAGAGTCAGTTTGCCTTTGAAGCAGCAATCAGTTAGACACATAGCTCGTGTGTGTTTTGCCTTAATCAGTTACTCTAAACTAATCATAATCCTTTTTAAAAGCCATTTTAATAGCATTTGAAGTCTATTCATTCATGTCCATTCATATCCATCAAAATTCGTCGCATCAAGAATGTTGAGGTAAATGTTATATTATGAGATTTCTTTTGTTAAATATTCGTCTGGGTAAAAATTTTCTAACTCTTTCGTTTCAAATAATTAAACTGTTCCCTTACATCGAACGTGTAGTTCCTTCATACTGGTGTTGTTGTATTACACTTGCAGAGTATCCGGTGACTGAAGTAAGAATTATTCCGATATGTGCGTGAACATGGTTCATACGCTGCCATACCGTTTATACAGCTGACTATTATACAGCTTAAAGATGACTAGTAGATTATCTTCCTTAAAGAAAAAATTCTTCAAAAAAGCGTAAAATGAAAAAAATCAGAAATTATTGGCAATTAGTTAAAATAAAATATTCATCAAATTGAAGTTTTTTTCCTCTTCAGTTTTATTGAGAAAACAGAAATTGTAAAATTTTTGTAGTCGGGAATATCATTAAATCTCTATTTGCTAAATCATGGCACGTTAAATGTAGCAGTCCATGTTCACTTTTTTCTTCCTTGTACGAAGTAAAAAGGAATATTGTAATCACGAAAAATTTCAAATATCATATTTCAAAGAAAATATCTATCTTGGCAGCTACTGAATGCAATTTAACGATATTTTTGCATGACATCTGTACTTAAGGACAGAATAAAAGACTCTTTTTCCCCCAAAAAATTATAAAACTGATTTACAATGAATTCTGAAGAGATTTTTTTGTGGCGTCTGTAGTCTGTACGTACGTAGAGATTATGCGATATACACGTACGTATGTATCTCGCATAACTCAAAAACGAGTAGCCTCGGAACGTTGAAATTTCGTATATGGGACTGCTATAAGATGTAAATGTGCACCATCCTTTTTGGTTGCAATCGGCCGCACCAAAAGTATATATATATATATATATACCCTCTGTGTTACTCCGCTCAGTTAGCTCAGATTTTTTATTCTGAGATGTTGGTAAATTGTACATTTTTTCTTTAAAAATGTGATTGAATTACGCTGTTCTTATCTTCGGATTAAGGTTTTTACGCCATTAGTAAATTTGCATGCAATATTTGTAGAATTATCAGCAATTCAAAAGGTGTTTAAGTGCAGCTAAGCCTAATTATTTTAAAATATAGCAGCCATATTTGTTTACATTTAAAACTTAGCAGAATAGTGGATTTGTTGCCAATCTGGAGAAACTGAACTTCTCAGCAACAAAGATAACGCCTTCTTTTATTATTGCAAATTAAATCATGCTTAATCCATTCTGCAATTTAATTGAGGAAATAAGTGTTTAATAATTACGCCGCAATTTTTAATACAGATATTTTGAGATTTTGTGTAATTTCTGCCTTGTTGCGAAGTGAGAACTGAATTAATTAAATTAGAAATACTGAATCATCTGTGAAAAACTGTTTCTTCTTTTTTATTGTTTGTTTAATTTCTTTTATACATCGTTTTAGATTTATTATAGTATTTAAATAGAACATCTGGCAACGATTAGATAATTCTTCAGATGATATAACGTTTTGTGTATTCTGAGTTATAAAATGAATGAGATGTAACGCTGTTAAGCGAACCTCAGGCCAGAGTGTCGTCATGGTAAACAAACATAGTGAATTTTAAAAAGTGCATTTATTCTATTGTGGTTTATGCGCTATTGACGAAGTAGATTAAATTCAATCCAATAGATTTAAATGAAGTGTAATAAAAATGCGTATAATTTAATATTCCGGACAAGGAAGTCATGTGGTGTACACATCAGATTTTTTAATTATGAATATAAAAAGAAACTTTAAAGTCTCCTAACCGCCATATTTTAGTTATTATGTACCCTTCTTTAAGAAGAAAGGACTTTAATTTTTCTCGTTTTAGAAGTGAAGCTTACAATCTAAATTCCTTTTTAAGTGACGCTTTAATCCTAAATAAATTATTTAAGCTAATTCCATGCCCTTAAATTTCATTTTGAACTATAGGTAATTTTATAGAAATAATTAAATCAATATGTGCTTAACTCGCATGTAGTTTCGAAGTTAGTGAACTTAAACGAAAAAAAACTATTCGAAGACAAGATAAATATTGTATATTCATTCATTTATTAATAATTATTCTCTACGTTTTGATAGCTAAGAAAATTTCCCATCCCTAAGTATGTTTAAAAAAATATAAAAATTTTAACTGAAACATCATTGTACAGACAAAACATCTTAATCTTTTTCTTTCCACTACTTTTCCCCGAAGAATCATATTTTTCCCCATGCAAACAATATGGTGATTAAAGCTAATGTTTGCATTTCTGATAAATTTTCCGCTCCATATTCTCTCTTCTTTAGATCCGACCAAAAACTAATTTATATACTTCAGACATCATCCCTAAGTCTTCGAAGAGCCTGCGCACAAACGAGAAGAGCATTATGTCATCTCTCGTTACACGGTCTCTTGACAAAAAAATACATCCTTCTGGTTTTTACTTTTACGATAACAAATCTCGGCACGGATTCGTCGTAAAAAGGCGTAAATTACGCCAACTGCAGGTAAGCCCCTTTCCTTTTTTTTTCATCCGAAACTCTCTAAAGGAAACAAAAAAGTCCAGACATCGATTTTACATTTAGGAATTGTTAGATTTTTTTGCACCCCTTAATGAAATTATTGACCCGAGCCAGTAAGAACGGATATCGTGAAGGTAAAATATGTTTCACTATTCAGTGTTTTTTCACACTGACGTCCTTTAAACTAGGACCGAAATCCAGAGAAAAAAATGTTTTATCTAAAGTATAGACAAGAAGAATAGAGGGTACTTTATCAAATGTTATCAAGAAACGTTTCGGGGAAATTTTACCTCTAGTAGATTTTGCTGAAAGTTTCGATTAAACTTCTTAAGTTTTCGTGATCGATTCTGAATTAATAAAAGTGCTTATTTTAAAGAGATCCGAAATTTAAAATACAAATTTTTCCACATGAGTGTATTCAAATATGATAGAAATTACAAAACTGTCAGAAAGCATTTAATAATTATGCATGATACTGCTAAGGTTTGTTAGCTACGGAATTTTGGCGCCTATTTGCCAAGTGGCATCAACTTGAGTAAATCTTTTCTTCCTCCTTACATGTGCTCCACTCTCAGCGGCCTAACAAATTTGTGATGCGTGACCGTAAAGAACACTCAGTGTGTAAGAAATTGTGGCTTTTTATTGAAGAAAACTGCAACTTGGACTATTATTATGCTTTAGAAAGCCTCTATTACGCTACTATGCTTAGATCTTTAATTGGAGATATGTTAAATGAAGGCTGCTACTACATCTAGTGACAAATAAGAAATAAGGGAAACATTTGGACAGTGAGACAGGCTTTTACAGAAAATCGTCGAAAAAGACTTCAATCAATCTTTCAAAAAATTCTCTCCATCCATCATTTCTGGAGGAAAATCAAGGTGCTTGTGTCTCATCTAAACTTCTCGCCCATTGCGGTTTTTTCTATTTCAATGAATAGTTTTTTTCCTGATTATTATTCGATAATGAAGTCTAGAATGACAACTTATTTACCAAGATGGGATAGCATCATATTATTATTGGAATATTTTCATTATGATTTGAATATTCGAGCAATAAATGGTGAGACTTATCAAACATTGATATTTTTCATACACAGAGACCTACACCTCTTGTAAAAAAACATCACCTCTTCCTTTTACTTAATAATTTTCAACACTTGTTCATTTACTTCAGTTAACAGTAGGGAATATATGAATGAAACGACGAACTGTGCCAGATAAAATGGCCATTCTACTATTCTTACTGTCTTAAAAATATCCTTCCCATAGTATGGCAATAGTAATATCACATTTCTACGTAATGTACAAGAAACGCGGAAACCTGTATGAGCATTTAGAATCGCATTATAGAATTTGCAAAAATGGACAGATTTACTTTTCTAAAAGATTTCATTACAGTAGAGTACATTTTAAAATATTTTTAAAATACAGGGTGTTTATAAAGTCCCGGACCCATTTTGATGTTTAATAATTCATAAAATAATAAAGATAGATTAAAATTAATAAAATAAATAGTTAGATAGACTCAAAACGTTTCATGACCCTTGTCAATGAACTTCGACGTGTGCCTCCTTCGTCGCACGGAGAATATCAAGTCGATATTCAATTTCACGCTAGGTACCGCAAGCATGTCGGCATCCACAGAGGCTATTGCGGTTGTAATTCTGGCTTTTAGGTCATCCATGTTCAACACTCTCCTCCTGTAAACGTTGTCCTTTACAGATCCCCAAAGGAAAAAGTCCAGCTGCGCTATATCAGGTGATCTGGGTGGCTAAGGAATTGGACCTCCTCGCCCAATCCATCTTCCTGTAAAATGGTCATTCAAAGAACTACGAACGATATTACCCCAATGAAGTGGTGCACCATCTTGCTGCAAAAAGATATGTGGCTGAAGCTCTTCTAGTTGTGGAAATACGAAGTTTTCTAACATGTCTAAGTATACGACTGATGAGACCGTCTTTTCTGTAAAAACGAAAGGCCAAATGACTCGGTTGTGCATTAGTCCACACCACACATTAACCTTTGGGGAATCCCTTTGTGCTTCACGGTATTCAGGGGGGTTTTCAGATCCCCATAAGCGTAGAAATTCAGCAGCATCTTCTATTCTCCTTAGCATATCTGTTGCAAAAGCCATCCTCCTAGGCCTATAATAATAGGCAATAGTTGCCAAAAACAAAAGAGAGAAAAATGCAATTAATAAGAAGATGATATTTAGAAAAGTACAGATATTTAGACTGGAAAATGAAATTATCTGAAATTAATTACACGCGCAGACGATATTTACAAAAGTAAAGATATTCAAACCTGAAAAAGTTATAAGTTATTCCAGCAATAAATGCCATAAATGTGCTTATATCTTCATTATTTTATGAGTTATTAAACATCAAAATGGGTCCGGGACTTTATAAACACCCTGTATATTACGTTATTATCTAAATATGTTAACTATTATTGAATACTAAAAGAAGATAAATATGTTGGTGTAAGCAGATAGTAACTTATTCTGCATTCTTCTAAGCTGCCTCAAAAATTTTAAATGTGACTCTCCCCTGTTATGATACTCGTCCCATTTTGTTTCCCATTAGATGAACCATTACTGTACTAGGTTTCGTGAAGGCTGCACGTCAATACGCTGGAATCTGCAGCTGTACAGTTATGGCCTTCAATATTTGGCAAAGCAAGTGGAAGAACCAAATGCATTTTATCGTGACAGATAAAGAAGCTGTTTTTGTGACTATACAGCTGAGATGTAATTAACTTTATGACGAATTTCAGACCAAGCTCAACATAATTCTTAAAATTCCATTAAGGGAGGTATTTCAAAGCTGTAACTCGGGAGTAATCGGCAAAATATGTTCAAAATATGTTACCCACTGCAATCGCAAAATATGTTACCCACTGCAATGATAGGCACACTGCAGTTACAAACTTGAACATCGCACGCCTATAGAGGAATGACTATTATGTGAACGTTTTGAAAACCATTTGCACAAGGCTATGGGGAAGAACAGGCTGGATTTGCTCAGATGTTCTGTTCCAGGGTTATGTCTACCTGTATGTTACTATGCCAATGGAAAAACTGCCCTTAAATCGATCAATGAATGCTAGAATATCTTGCATAAAGCCTAGATTTATTTGACAGTTGACGAGAAACGGAGACACCATCTGTTAAAATTTTATCAACTTTTTGGTATTAAAATTTTAGATTAATAAATAGATAAGTGAAAAATCACTTACCTTCTAAAAAGCTGCCCTGGAACTGCTTGCTTCCTTTCTGTTTCCGTTAGTCTAAGCTGAAATTCTTATCACTGCAGAACACTACTAGGAATTTTTTCAGAAATTTTAATTAACATGTGAAAGATATTTACATAATATGTACAGGTTACAAGCATTATAAGCATTACGTTTCAAATATATACGGAGACGGTCTATCAATTCGACTTCTATTAGACGCGTCACACGTTCAACTGACTACGCTTTTCCCTTTTCCGCCAGAGAGCGTTCATGGGAGCCGAGTTATCTGTAAGCAAATGTGACACCATCATTTTACTAAGAAGTTAGGTGATGTTTTTTCGCGTGTCCGCATATCTAGCGTTAGAAGTTACATTAAATATTATTATAAGATATAGTAGGCATTGTAGCTCAGGATATAATTACATAATTTACATAATAATTACATTACTTCAGATACTCAAACTGCTTTGCAGCAGAACATACACTTACAATAGTACACATTTCAAATATACTTTACAAGGACAACACTTTACAGATTTTACAGAAATTTACAGACGTATATTTCGTGCCATCCAAATACAGTAATAATACATGGAGTTGAACTTCTAGAAACAAAGTGAATGGATATTAAATTCTTACACTAGACACTATTTCTAATAACTTCTTCTC
>KK114406.1:388034-507482 GCA_000611955.2 Stegodyphus mimosarum
AATTAATAATAATTTATAATAAGAAAACTTTCCATATACCATCTCCAAGGAACAGAATTTCAATTTAAAACCATGAATGAAAACACTTTTTAGTCAGAATTTTAATTTAGTATTTTCTAAATCTCTTTTGCTTTAAAAACAAAGGAGGCAAGCAAAGGAAGTTAAAACATAAGAGGTCTAGAAAATACTAATTTAGAATGCTAATTAAAATTCTAACTAAATAATTTTTTCATTCATGGTTTTAAATTGAAATTCTGTTCCTTGGAGATGGTATATGGAAAGTTTTCTTATCATAAGTTATTATGAATTGTTGATTTTGCAGCTTTAGAGCAAGTCATGGGATTTTAAATTTACTTTTAATTACTTTTATTTTGAATTTATATTCTAACTAATAGCATCATTTAGCGCTATTTTTTTTCCAATGGCGGGCCGTCAGCCGACTTCGGCTTGGCCATAACTAGGGCCAGATGTGGTGGTCACTTTATTATGGAGGCACCTAATAAGTGAGCCACATTTGCCTCCTATGAAGGTACGAACAGTTGTAACCATGCCTTCTCCGAGATTCGCACCCAGGCCCTTTGATATCGCAATCGGTTCCCCTAACCACTATACCGTCTGGGCGGCTCAGCGCTATTTTAGTAACAGCCTACTCTCTATGTATATCTCCAAGAAACTTTCCAATTTTCTCGCCAATTTAGGCTAAACTTTCTTAAATAGAAAACTAGAATTTACGATAACCCTTTTACTTCCATCACTTGTATTTCCAACCATTTAGTTTTAAAATTTTGGAGGCAAGTTAGGCAATTTTAACTTACTAATTTGATCTTTAAATTTCGAATTAACTACTTGGTTTAAACTTTAATCTTCAGGATTATATCAGTTTTGATCTTTTTATTATTTTGAATTAATTTTTAATGTTCTAAAATGTATGCTTCTGTTTTTACTTTTGTATTTCAGTTTGAAAATGAGAGTGCAGGGGATATGTATCCCAAAGTAAGCACCCCGTTCAATTTAATTGTGTTCTGAGAAACTTTAAATTTAAAGATTATTTCCTATTTATTTTGTTTATCAGGGTTCTTTTGGCTTAAATGGACTAATGGCTTTATTTTGATTGAATATTAATTGTGACTTCTGGTTTGGAGCTAGCAAATAATTTGATGCTTACCTGGAAGTAAGATAAAACACTCAGTCTTAATTTAGCTATTGTTAATTGATTTTAGATTGGTTTGTCCCCTTGATAAGTCGATTAATCTGCGATCAATGGCAATAGCTACTTTTCCAATTCTTAAACATTTTTTACTTTTGATTTCGGTATTTTTGAGATTAAACATTTTTCTTAGCAGATTTTTTTTGTTTTTAAAGCAAAGGAGGTTTAGAAAATACTAATTAAAATTCTGGCTAAAACATATTTTCATTTATGGTTTTAAATTGAAATTCTGTTCCTTGGGGATGACATATGGAAAGTTTATTTATTATAAATTATTATGAATTATTGGTTTATTACTTTGCAGCTTTAGCTCAAGTCATGGGCTTTTAATTTAATTTTAATTACTTTTATTTTGAATACATATAACTGAATTTTTGTTGCTTGGAGATGGTATACGGAAAGTTTTCTTATTATAATTTATTGTGAATTATTGGTTTATATATAGTAAAGATATAAAGTTAAGAAATTTAGAACTACTTTTCCACAAAGACGAAAATTGAAATTCATAATTAATAAACTTCAAATAATCCTATAAATTCGACAAAGAATTATTAAAATTGTTAAAACCAAAACTTTTAAACAAGCATACAAGGAGATTTCAATTGGTTTCAGTGTTCCTTTCCTTTGATGAAGTGACATTGAAGTTGATTGAATTCCTCTTCTTTTAAGTTTTTAAATTTCTTTAATTTTCACAAAATTTTTTAATCGGTGTATACTTGTTTAAAAGTTTTGGTTTCAACAATTTTAAAAGTTCTTTGTTGCATTTATAGGATTTTTTAAAATTTATTAATTATGAATTTCAATTTTCGTCTTTGTAAAAAAGTAGTTCTAAATTTTTTACTTTATGTCTTTATTGATATTTTTCAGCAGCTTAATGCGTGAAAATACTAGGCATGTTTATATTTTGTTTTTAAAATAAAGGTTTGTAATATATATATATGCATATATCAAAGACTGAATTAATTAATTGACATTCATTGAAATCTAAATAAATTTCCTAATGCTTGAGCAGTAGCTGCAAAGTAATATAATAATAATTTATTTACTAAGGTAATATTGAGTATATTGTCTCCTAATATAAAGTTAATAGAATTGTACCTGAATGAAGTAGCCCAGAAGCATTGAAGTTGAATCCCGAAAATATTTTTTTAAAAAGAAACTTGAATTTGAATCAGAATTAGAATGAAAATTAGAAACGAAAACTTTGTAAATGAAAATTAATTAATAAACACTCAGTAATTATCGTCATTGATCCGAAATTGGTTGACTTTTCAAAGGGAATAAACCAATCCCCGTTCAATTAACAATAACCTTAATATAATTTATAATTATTATAATTATTGTAATTATAATAATATAATTATAATAAATAATTTGTAATTATTATAATTATTGTAATTATTGTTAACTGAACGGGGATTGGTTTGTTCTTGAAAATTCAACCAATTTCGGATCAATGACGATAATTACTGAGTGTTTATTAATTAATTTTCATTTACAAAGTTTTTTTTTTCTAATTTTCATGATTCAAATTCAAGTTTCTTTTTACAAAATTATTTTCGGGATTCAACTTTAATTCTTCTAGATGACTTCATTCAGGTACAATTCTACTAACTTTACATTAAGATATAATATACAGAATATTAGTGAATTCCGAGTTTTGCAAACTTGTCAATAATCTTCCAAGACATGCAGCTAACTTATGCCTCGTTGAATTTTATTAAATCTCTTTTTTTAAGACTTTGAGTAGATCTTGCTAAAAATGTTCAATGATGGAGTTATTGCAAGGCGATAACCCGCGAATGACGAGTAAAGGAAGATTCAAATGTGGTTTCTGGATGTTTTCAATATTGAAAAGGCAATTGCACTCGAAGAAGTCACATTCAGATAAAGAAGTAAAAACATCGTTAGAACGTCCTGAAAATTAAATTCTTTATATTGTCACAATGTAAACAGAAAATTTAAATTATTTCTTGAATTTATTTGAATAATGAAATCGAATAGAAACATGCCAATATAAAATTTAAAATTAGACAAAAGAAGAATCTAACTTTTGTGCAAGTTTTAAATCAAACTCTATCGATTTCGAGAGTGATCAGACGCAGTTTCCTCCTTTTCACAAAGAAAAAAATTTTTTTATTCTAGAAGAAAAATATTTTATTTGTGTATCATAAAACAATATTTTTTAATGTGTGTTGCATAATTTTGGTACTAAATTATGGATTTATTGAATTTGCAATTCAATGGCAAAAATTTGATAATATACACATAAATATTTACTTAAATTATTTCTGCATAAATTATAATTTACTTTACTAAGTGTAAATTATGATTACCTATCTATATATTGAACTTGAATTTCGCGAACAAATTTTTTCTTACAACACAGTGAAAATTTTAATTACGTTTTTCATGTGCGCGATATCTTTTGCAGCATTTTTGGAAGTCACCCCTATCGCCCACCACCAAAAAAAAGATTTGTTGTAAAATTTTTGTTCCATAGTTTTATACTTTTTGCCTTTAGCTGCAAAGTAACCTAATTCATCAAAAACTTCATTATCTAGAATATAACACTTTTCCCTAAGACTAAAAAAATTATGAAAAGGTTTCCAGGTTTACATTTACTATTGCCAGACGAGAAATAATAATATTTGTTCTCGATAATAATTTTTCAGATTCTCGACTAACCTATATTGCCTATCTGCCTATCCTCTAGCAGTTTCATTCTTCCCATTGATTTATTGCTTTTATAATGGGAAAAAAATCTAAACAAATGCTTTTTTGGTGCTCATGATCTTTTATTATATTTTGTCATTAATCATCAGGTATGCTAACTTCTTTTGAATATGACTAAAGCAGCCCTGCTTTAGATTTTACCATTAATGTTGCCTCATTTTATTGTGAAATTATTAATAATTATTGTTTGAACGTTGCTTTCAGACTCACGGCAAATGGAGAATAGAGTCGAAATTTCGGCTGTAATTCTAAATTGCTATTGAAGAAAGGGTTATAAATTTCCTGAAATTATCAATCGTGTTAAGCTTGCAGCTAATTATTCTTGATAACTGTTTCTGTCCGAGAGATCTTTGAGATTGCTCTCAAAATCTTTAAATGAACAGTATTAAGGATTTCTCTAAATAATTGATTATACAAAGTGATACATTGAGCGAATACAGCTGGTCATGCTTTAGATATTCTGATGGTATGCATTATGAATGAGAATATACATTCTGGAGATATATACATTATGAATTTTGAAGACCTGGACAGGCATATGACTGCGATCCTTCGTACTTCAGTATTTTATCAATAAAACATATGTACATAGCTTAAAAGGTATGTAGTACACACAGAGGTATTATGTTATTTGATATTCACGCAAACATCTTTCAACAACTTTAAGAAACTTTGTGTTTAAGTAAATACATAAATGTTGCTATAAACGTTTGAAAAGGTAAATAATTGAATTTATTGGTATAGCCTAACACAGGCTTCGGTAAATTTTTTCGGCTGTGGATCAAAATCAGCCGAAATGTGCTTATAAAGAAGACGTTTCGGGTCAGCAGTATTTTCTTTTTAGAATAGTTTTTCTTGGTGAATAAAAAGCTAAATTTTATTGTGAAAATAATTGCAATACGCTTTAAACATATAATTATAATTATAATTGTACTTGATATATATATTGTATAATTATAATTATAATTGTACTTGATATATATATTGTATAATTATAATTATAATTATAATTATATATTTTCACTTATTTCCTCGAATCTCATTAGAGATATATATCCCATTCAATTAATTCAGTTTTCACTTCGCGGCAAGACAAAAATACATAAAAACTCAAAATATCTCCACTAAAAACTGAAAAATATAGAAAAACATAAAACACCAAATACAGTTTAAAAAGTTTTTAAAAAATGTTTACATTTAAAATTAGCGTTTCTACTCAAAAAAGCAATTCGGCCAGCGAGTAAGAAGGCAGATTTTTCTTTGCACAAAACTAAAAGTTTACTTTTGGTCCAATCGGCAAAAAGGCACTGAAGGTGCAGAAATTGACTTAATTCGCTATTCTGCTTGGTTTCAAATGTAAACAAATGGCTGCTCCATTAGGCTTAAACCTAAACAACTTTAAAATTGTTGATAATTCTGCAACTACTGCAAGCAGATTAACTGAAGACATAAGAAGCTTAACCGGAACCTAAGAACGACCTAATTCAATCACTTTTAAAGCAAAGGCACACAATTTACAAAAAAAAAAAAGCTGAGCTCCCGACGCAGAGTAATAAAGAGGTTATACCGAAAGTATATATCTATATACTTTTGTAATAGAGAAAGGTAATTTATATACTTTCGGTTCAATTACGTGTTACAGCAGTTCCACATTCAAAATTTCAACGTTCTGACACAAGTTCAGGTTACTCGTTATGCGAGAAAATACATATGTAAGTACGTACATCACGGAAAAAATCTCTTCTGAATCCATTTTAAATACATTTTTTATCCGTTTTTGGAGGAAAGACATCTTTATTCTGTCCTTACGTACAGACACATGTCATGCAAAAACATCGTTCAGATGGATTCGAGAGCAGTCGAAATGGATATTTTCGTTGAAATATGGTACCCGAAATTTTTCTCGATTACAGTACTTCCTTTACTTCACACAAGGGAGTAAAAAAATGTATGTTCATTATTGCAAATTTGTAATGAAACAAAACGTTATTCGTATTTTTTATTTCCGGCCTATTGTTTTTTATGTACCCATCAAGTTGTTGTGTAGATTCCTTAAGTATTATTTTACAGTGCTTAATGATTTTATTAATTTACAGTGAACAGTGAAATTTTTATGTCCATGATTGAGATGTAATTCTTAAATTACATTGTTGTTTAAATTCGTTCTTTTGATCGGGGTAAAGTTCTTTTAAGTTAGTAGAAAAGCTTGTACAGCAATAGGCAGTTTTTGCATTCTCACAGATGGAGAATTTTGGGGTCAAGATTCAGCGGCCAGCTGCATTTTTCGTCCCCTTATCTTGCGGGGTGAACATGTGTTTTTCTAGTTAAAAGACGAATACCTCTAGCGGCGGCGATTTTTGATAGAATTATGGGGTAAAAGTATTTAGGATTTACCCTGAAGAGTCGCAGTTGTTAACTAATTTACGTTGTAGACATCCATTGGTTTTGCGCTTGAAAATAGGGGCTTGTCACTGTGAAAAGACGGGACTGATTTTCTTAGAATTTTGGTTGGTATTTATTGCTCTGGCTCTAGTGGTTAGAGAGGGTTACTGTTTTGTGTAGCATTGGTGAATTTTAATTTTGTGGATTTTTTTGAACCAATAGTAATTATAGAGGCGGCCCACTTTTGAGCGTCATGAGTTTTTAAAAATGGCCGCACTAAGAGGCGAAGGACAGATAAAAAAAGGGTTTTGCTGAGATTTTCGAGACTTTTTTTAGGAGTGGGAGAGGCCGGGTGGCCCCAACCTTTGGGGGCCGACGCCGTCTGCTGTACGGTTGCAGGTGTAGGATATTATAGGGGCGAGAACTTGTCCGTGAGTTTCTCGGGCCCCTATCGTTGCATCTTCGGTGAAATTGACTGCAATCTTGCGGCTACGTCCAATTCTCAGACGTTAGGATCTGTTTAGTCCCTGACGTGTTTTCTCTTTGGGGAAAAATCGTCTTCGAAAGAAATGGAAGGCTGCTCCCGTTTGTACTTTTCTTCCCATTATCGACATCGGTGAACATCCAAAGCATGGTTTTTCCCTTTCGAAAAAAAGGTGTTTTAAAGCTCGCACTGAAGCTCCCGATTACTATGGAGAACATAGAAGATGGGTCGATCACCCAGTTTGTATTTTTTTTCCGTCATCCTCGTCTTGGAACTTGAAAGAAAAGGGACGGCTGCTCCTTGACTGAGCACAGTGCTGGATTATGAAGAGTATTCCACCATTGGAAGCAGCTATTTCACAGTCGAAAGTTTTCCATATTTGGTGCTATAGAACAGACATATGGTTTTCTACGATTTCAAGAAGTGGTCAGACAGTTCCTCGGACCTGCAGTTGGTTGGTATGCGGCTTTTACGTAAGTGATTACTTTTTCCTCTCGTTATGTGTATTACTAACGATTTAACAAATTTGAGGGAGCGATTTTTTTAAATGATTAATTGTCATGGGTCATCATTTCAATTAAGGGAGCAGAAATGTGAGGTTCTATCAAGAAATTTAATTATATCTATATGTCCGAAGATAAATATACTGAGGTGTCACAGGTGAAAGAATAATAAGTTCTAAATTAGCTTTTCATGTGATCTTAAATTTCCTGAGTAACTATTTAAAATAATCGTAATTGTAAAGTGTTTATTAAGATTTTGGTAAGATTTGTAATTATTTAAAGATTAAAAAGATTAAAAAAATTGTTTACAAGTACTTGATTATTGCTCAGTGGTAATTACGCAATTATTGTAAAATGCATGACTAGTAATTTTGGGTACAATATTGATAGTTGTACAGATTGTCGTATGGGAATTTTACGAGTTATGTTTAGGAAAATGTTTTTTCAGAGGTAGTCTGATCAGCTCTCCGTAATTAAAATTTTTGGAATATTAAATAAATGTATGTTATTGATTTACTATTGTATATTTTTTGTGTTTTTATCTTGTGGTTTTCTGTAGGTCACCCATGTGATTCTTTCGGAAAACATGGTTCAATTTCCATTCGAACCTGGGTAGATTACTGCGGGCGTAGGAAAACTTAATGAGATTTATTAATTTAACTGAATTGGTGTTTTGACTTCTTAGTGTGAGACTTATCTTTCCAAGGTGTTTTGAATTGTTCTACGCTATATTTAAATGAAAAGTGTTAATGGCTATTTCTAGAATTGTATTGAGATTTATGTGTTTTCAGGAAGGAAAGCTGAGTAGTTAGTTTTAATGAGAGATAGCATATTGATGAATTTGTTATGGTAAAGCAATTTTAGTTGAGTAATAATCATTTGATTTTAACAAAACACCAGGCAGGATATTTTCATTTTTTATTGAACTTTAGAGTTGAGAGTTGATATGATAAACCTTAATTTACTGTGTTGAGGATTTAAGGCAAATTTGGTCTAACTTAAAGTAATTAGTTTCAATCACCAGTCTCTATGATTTGATTCTATGAATTTCAATATATTTTCATGAGAATTTTAGTATTGTATTTTAGTTTTTCGCTGCACCAAGTTAGGCAGAGAGTTAAATAAATCTAAAAATCAAACCCGTAAATTTTTGATTCGCAACAAAAGTGCTCGTTTCATATTTATGTTTTATAATTCATTTTTACATATTATATTTTATTTTAGGGACTTCAATGGGTCACTCGGTGACCTGCAACTCATAAGTTTGGCCTGGTTTAATATTAAGTTAATATCGGTTAGTTAAAAATGTATAATAGGTAGAAAAATATCTCTGCTGAAGTTTGCAAACAAAATTGATCAAAAAACTGTTTCAAAGAGTTTTGTATTTTATTTAGGTTTACCTTTTGCTCATTTTTTAAAATACGCAGCAATAGTTCAGTTTGTTTTCATTCCATGAATATATCTGCTGGTGAACTTTCAAATAATTCAGTAAATAATTAAAGGATATCACTTTATTTAACTATTAAATATATAACATTTAATTAATTTAATTAATATAACATTGTTAAATGTATAACATTTAATTGTTAGATGTCTATTGAATGATGAAAAATTCGTAAACTATAAACGGTCCAGTGAAATGTTTAGTTTGAGACGATATGATATTTTTCGTTATTTAGAGAATAACCTATTCTTACTTTCTTGTACGAAGTAAAGGAAGTATTGTCATAACAGAAAATTCCGGGTATCATATTTCAACGAAAATACCCATTTTGACCGCTATCGAACGCAATTTAACGTTATTAAAAACATATTTTTGCGATGTTTTCGCGTGACATCTGTACGTAAGAACATAACAAAGCATTCGTTTCCCCAAACGGTTTATAAAGTTGATTTAAAATGGATTCAGAAGTACGTACGCACTGACGCCACAAAAAATCTCGATATCTATGCGAATCTATACGAGATACATACCTACGTACGTACCTATATCGTATAACTCAAAAACGAGTAGCTTCAGACCGTTGAAGAAATTTTGTATATAGGACTGCCAAAACATGCCGCAATACACCTCCTGTTTTGGCTGCAATTGGCAGCATCAAAAAAATATAAATATATGTATATACAAACCCCCCCCGTTACTCGGCTCTGTGAGCTCAGGTTTTTTTTATTCTTGTATGATGGCAAATTCGGCATTTTTTGTTTTACAAATGATTGAATTATGTTATTTTTATCTTACAGTTAATGTTTTACGCCTTTAGTTAGTCTGCATGCAATAGTTGTAGAATTATCAACAATTTAAAAGTTCCTTAAGTGCCACTAAGCCTAACGAAACTGTCATTGCTCACATTTGGAAACTCTTAATATAGTAGTCAGTTTCTGCACATTCTTTTTTTTTTTCCCCGAGTGGGACCAAAAGTAAATTTTCTGCTTGTTTTTGAGTAGAAACTGTACTTTTAAGGGTGAAAATTGTTTTTAATTGTTTTAACTGTATATAGTATTTTATTTTCTCATTATTTTTCAATTTTTAATGAAGATATTTTGAGGTTTTATGCATTTTTGCCTTACCGCGAAGTCAGAACTGAATTAATTGAATGAGAAATCTACCTCTAATGTGATTCGAGGAAATAAATTCAAATGAAATACATTAACAAGTGCGTATAATTTAATTTTCCATACAAGGAAGTCATGTGGTGCACGCATCAGGTTTTTTTATTTCAGCCAAACTGAGGTAAAATAATTTTTTAGGAATGTAAAAAATCAAGTAGTTATTTAAAGCATTCATAAAGGGCAACTCTACGATTGCTACGATTGTTTACAATTACGACGATTGATCGCAGTTAAGTCCAGACTCCTGCTCTTTCTTAGCAAACATTCAAATATTTATTAGATTCTTCTGTTTTTATCAGTCATTCTTGGTTAAATTTTACTGTGTGCTAGTAAATTCTGAGATTTATTGATTTTCTAATCTTTGCTGACACGCGTATTTTGTGCGTGTGTATTTTATTTTGTTATATCTTGTTTTATTGGTTTTATTGATTTTGTATTAGTGCACATTTGTTTTTCTTCTCTTGCTTTTATTAGTCCAAAAGGACAATTTGCCCAGAAGGACTATTAATTTCGTTTGGGCATTTTGCGTTCATTCACTAAAAGTGTTCTTTCATTTTTAAAATTTTTGTCACCAAATATTATCGCCCTGTAATATATTTAAAGAAATTAAATAATGAAAAATCTGCATAAATGTATGTTTCTCGCATTGTGGTGAAACAACGGTATCTAGAGCCATCCAATTTTGAATGACGTAATCCTACTGCGAATATGGGCATCTGGAAGCCCAAATTTGAAATTTGGAATTTGTTTTATTATCGATTTCATATTTTGTAAAACTTTAAAGAATTTCTGATTAACAAACTCAAGGATTTCAAAGCGAGCAATGTCAACCTTGTAGAGAAAAAACATTTCTATCTATAGCACACGAGCCTCTGTATCGGAAATTCTAAAGGTAGGCTCATTTTAAAATTATTTTGCGATGTTGCTCTTGAACTGAATTTTATGCTTTAAATGTGAAGAACATGATATTTAATTAATAAAGGTAACTCACAAAATGTTATAAAATAACCCCTTTGAACGTAATTTTTTATTTTTTTAAAATTTATTAATTTTTTTATAGTAATATAAAAATATAGATGTAACTGTGTAAATAACAATTATATTACGCACATTTATAGTTTTCCACATTTATAGTTGTAACTGTGTAAATAGTTCAAAAAGAACAGCAAATTGTATCTTGTTAAATTTTACCACTTTTACGTATTTTGTAGCGAACTTTGGGATATTAGGGAGATTTTTTTTATCAATATTTCCCAAACGTTTCCAGAAATAATGTTTTCGAAACCCCTAGGTCCTATTTTATTAGAACTTTTCTCATGATGTCTTTTTTCTTTATCTTCTTCCATGGGAGGGTAAATAAATAGAGATTTCCGGTTTCAGCTTAGTTTTCATTTGGGGGGGACGGGGAGGAAATCAGGTTCTATAAATAAGGTTAAGTTCCAGTACTACGTGATTTTCACCTTATAATAAATTAAAAATTTTGTTTAGTTCCGCTACCAATATTTTGTTTTTATTCATTTTTAATTTTCTTCAATTTTTTGCAAAGATGATCTATTTTATTTCACTAATCAAATTTACTAATTTTATCACTGCTTTTATACCCTGCACCATTTTCATCTTTCAGTTTCGCGGGATGACTTCCATTCAACTCAACTCAGTTTTTTAGTTTGTAGTTTCCATTTTATCAAACCACCATCCTACTACTCATCTCGATAGTCAGTTTTCTTCCTTTCCAGTCACACGGAATACACATAGCAAAACTAAGGAACATCTCTATTACGGGTTTTAATTTCATTTTTCTATTGCATTCAGATTATTTATCTAATTAATTCAATTTACCATTCAGTTTATTATTTTTCCTATTTTTAGGTCATTTGCCTTTGGAAATATTTCCCATTTGGGACTAATAAACTTCCGTTCTCAATAAAAGTAGTTTAGTTTCATTTTCTTTGGGTTTGACTTCAAAAATGCATTTGCTTCAGATTTGTGGCTGTCGTTCAGTAGTTGTGCTGTTTCTAAGGTTTCATATATTTTGAAATATATTAATTTAGCTCATTGCATTTAATTTCAGTAATGGCATGTGGATAGAACCTAAGTTAATGCAACACTTTTTCCTAGTCATAAATAGCTCGAAAGAATTCTCATTGCAATTTATAATTAAATTAATCTTTTTTTCTAATTTCAGCCTATTGGCTGATGAAATATTTCACAACAGATTCTCAACAAAATTATTTTATTTTCGTTTTCCTTAAATATTGACTTTTGAAATTTTTATTACTTTTAATCTATAGCAGTTTTTTTAATCTGTAGTGTTTTTAATCTTTTAATCTGTAGCAGTTTGTAATTTTTGAAAACTATCAATTTAGCTGATTGCCTCTAATTTGACCAATTATTTATCCGGTTTCTAATTTTGAAAATTTTTATTTTTATGCTTTTTTGTTTTTGTACTGTTCTTTTTGTTTTTGTCACGCTGGAGCAGACTATATCGATGATTTGATAAACGAAAATTTAACATTTCCCTTTTGATTTATATAATCTATTTTTTTGCATTTCTTATTATAAAAAATTTATTTCTATTACACATTTTTAAATTAATTTAATTCGTTTCTATTTGGATGTTACTTTTGATTTATTTCATGACTAATTTTCGGGTGTCCCTTGAAAAACACCAAAGAATTTTCAACTACTTATTTTATTTTATTTTATTTTATTTTTACCACTTTATTTTAAAGTTGCTAGCCCAAAAGGGCAATTTAGCCCGAAGATCTATTAATTTTGAATTGGCATTTTGCGTCGTCCACTGTGAAACGGCGTTTAACTTTTCAGATTATTACCACCAAATATTTAATCCCTGTATTATATTTAAAGAAATTATATAATGAAGAATCTGCATGAATGTATGCATGTTTTTTGCATTGTAAAAAGACGACGGAACCTGGAGATATTAAATTTTGAAAAGCATAGTCCTCCAATTGAATATGGGCATCCGGAAGCCCAAATTTGAAAATTGTTTTATTATCTATTTCATATTTTTTAAAACTTTAACGAATTTTTGATTAAAAAACTCAAAGCGAACAGTGGCAACACTGTACGGAATCAAATATTTTTTATCTCCAGTGCGAGAGGATGTGTATCGGAAATTCGAAAGATATGTTCTTTTTAAATATTTTGTGATACAGCTGTTGAATAGAATTTTATGGTTTAAGTGCAAAGAACATGATATTTAATAAATAAACGTAACCCCCAAAGAGTTAAAAAAACGCCCCTTTGGGCGCAATATGAAATCTGAAAGATTTCAGAATTTTGTATTTCTTCTCTATCCTTTAGAACATGACTTACTTGCTTTTTCTTTTTTCAACTTCTGATATATTATTTTCCTTTTAGATTGTCAACCAACATTTTTTTAACTATTATGTCTTGACTATTTAATTAATTTCGCAGCCTACTGCGAGAATTTATTAACTTATAATCTTAATTTTGTAAATTTTAAACTGTTTCTTAAACTGTAATATATACATATATGTGTGTGTGTGACGTAAACTATGAAAGAAAAGTATTAATTTTAACTTAACAGTTGTCTTTTATATTCCTCCATTTTATCTGGTCTTCTCCCCTTTCGCTTCTAAAAGCAAAAATTGTTTATAATCTTGTTCATAGTAACTTTCTGGATTGGGTCTTCTGAAAAGTAATCCATTTCGTACTTTCTTATGAAATCACGCTTGAATGCAGATGGCTGTCAAATCAAAATTAAAACAGAGGAGCAAAGTCTTTAAATATTACTGCTACTAACTTCCGAACTCTTTTTCCTGCTTCGTCTTGCTGTTTGCTTTTCCGCTTCGTGCTCTGTCTAAAAGCCTGTAAGCATTATAGAATAGTAAGCATGCTTAGCGCTCTCAGAACAATGATCTGTGAACATGTTTAGTATCAGCAAGGCTTGCTTCATTAAAAAATTATTAAAATTTAAAAAAAATTCTTGAAGTACCCAAATGGCCTAGTAAGAAATCTGTCACGTTATTTCGTCTTATGTTTGGCCATGACTGCTCTCGTAAGACCTTCAACGCATCAATGTCGCACTTGACTCTCTTTGCCGTTTATTCGAACTTAAAGAAGACATGGACTTGCCACATCTCCGTAAATGTCCTCGTATTTTGATTTGGGAGCGATAGAGCAAGCACAACTCGCGAAATCGGATTATTGTAATTATGCAACTATCCAGATAATAAGTGAAAGCGAGGGTTATCTTATTCTTTTTCTTTTTTTTTAGCACAGGCGTTAATTTGTATTCTTTTATTTATTTCCTTGTATGAAGTAAAGGAAATATTGTAATCGCGAAAAATTTCGGGTGCCATACTTTGGCAAAAATATCCATTTCAACTGCTCTCGAAACCATTCGAAAGATATTTTTGCGTGATTATCTGTACCTACGTACAAAATAAAGGACTGTTTTTGCCAAAAACGGATTGTAAAAAGTATTTATAATGGATTCAGAAGTGATTTTTTTCTACTTCTCTACGTATGCACGTACGCACGTACGCATATATATATCTCGCATAACTCAAGAACGTGCAGCCATAGAGCGTTGAAATTTTGTATATGGGGCTGCTATAACATATATTTGTGTACCTCCTTTTTTCTTTGCAATTGGCTGCACCAATCATATATATATATATATATATATGTACATGTATTCCAACTCTGTTACCTGGCTCTGTGACCTTAGTTTTTTATTCTTGTTTATTGGTAAATTGTGCACTTTATGCTTTAGAAGTGATTAAATTATCTGGTGTTTATGTTCCGATAAAGCTTTTTATACCTTTAGTTAATCTGTGTATATTCTATTCTCTGTTCCCAACATGTGTGTGTGTGTGTGTGATTTCTATCTGAATTTACCTCTTCTTGTCATACCTAATCTAGAAATTTGGTCTTAAATTTCCAGCTGAAATGGCAGTTATACATTAAAGCGATGATACACCAGCGGATTATATGAAGAAAAAAAACAACTTCACTAATCAATTTAAGTCAAACAGATTTCCTGCCAAACACAGAGTGGCCGAGCGGTAAAGTCACTGAACACGGGTAGTTCGTTCCGAGGTTCGAATCCTAGTCAACGGGCAAACTGTATGAGAGTTTTCCCGTGTGTAAACGTATATCCGTCAATTTCCCTCAGAAAGTCCTCCATAAAGGCATCCCTCCCTTTAAACAGATAGCTCTCGAGTGCTTTACCATGATTAAATAAACTAAAGCAACCTGCCAAGAACAAAATTAATTCAAAAATTCTTAATCATCAATGCTTTAAAATATTTATACTATTATTGATGTTGGTTTCTCCTTTATACTTCTTAGAACCTACTTTATGCTTCGTTTTCCTCAAAATTCTGTGTAAATTATAGATTATTTTCAACACATGCGGTGATACGGTTAGTTTCAAATAAACAATATTAGCGGAACTACTTTTTTAGGTGTCTATGAATCAGATACTTTCAAACATTCATATTACATATTTTAAACAGATATTTGACTGGTCCATTGTAATTTTCATAGTGATATTCAGTTTAGTAGCAGTACAAGTTAACCAATGTTTATCATAATCTACATATATAACCTATTCTTTCACTTTTTACGGCGTGAAACTATGATGCTAAAGAACCCGTCTAGTTAAAATTCTGTATTTATTTATTGTGTATTGTCATACATGGGCATATGTGCGGGTACGGGGAAACTGCTTAGAAAATTTAAGCAGCAAATCATCTAAATCCACATTTCATGGATGCTAATGTATTCAGCCATTAAAATCTCATTACAAACTCTTCACTATATAAAGTGAAAAGGAAAAATCCTATGTTACACATCGTGTCTATAAATACATTAGCACATCTTCCTGTGAATTCAAAATCCCTGCATACTAAAAATCCACAATAAGATGATAACGAAACATAAGTACCCCTCATCAATGCATGTCATCCTAGAAAGCCGTTTTTTTTTTCATCTTATCCGACTAAAATATATTTCGTTTAGAAAATTGCACTTTCGTTACTCAAAGCGCATGCATTATTCCAAAGATTAATCAAATCCACCGTGGTTTCTTATCGTATTCTTAGACTTTAAAAATTCTGTGGAAGGAGTTTTCGTTCATAAACAGCGGTACCGGCGTGAAAAATTGCATCGAAAGTACAAGCCGTCGAGCGGTAATTTTGCAGCTGCTACAGTTTTCAAGGCTTTAAACGACTTCGATAAATTCATGTGTCATGGAAGTAATAGCGGCGTCTTCGATGAGAGGCCCAGATCTTAAGAAACAAACTGATCAATGCCCTGTCTGAAATTTTAAGTGCTCCATAAATTCAGAAATTCTGAACTTTCTATGTAACTAGACAATTTCTAAAAGACTACTTTTACTGGAAAGTGTTATAGTACATTTCTGGAAAATGCTCTTATATATTAATTTTCTGTTTTCAGATACAGATTACTGAGATATAAAGAGCTGACAGAACCTATCATTTAAACAACTCGTGATGCTTCTTTTAGAAATTGCCGCTTTCAGTAGATATAACACATAATATTTTGGAAGAAGTACAGAAGATGATAGCCAAAAGAATTTTCAGCACTTGTCTTTTAGATATTTAATAAAGATACCTATGTTAACTACTATCCTTAAATGCATGCATTTATGATTTTTATGGTCTGAAAGAAGATACTTGAAAGTGTGCTTTGTTAGGATAATTGTACTTTCTCATTATGTGTATATATGTATATAACGATAATACTTTTGAGATAATGATGTAGCTATTACATGAAAATGTAAACGAATGATAATATTTATGATTACCTATGTTAACTACTATCCTTAAATGCATGCATTTATGATTTTTATGTTCTGAAAGAAGAGACTTGAAAGTGTGCTTTGTTAGGATAATTGTACTTTCTCATTATGTGTATATATGTATATAACGAAAATACTTTTGTAGTATGTAGCTATTACATGAAAATGTAAACGAATGATAATATTTATGATTATTTTGCTAATAAAAACTATTTTCGTAACAGTCAGTGAGTTCTTCTGTGAGTCAACCGTGATATTCGTTTCATTTTTTTTCACAATTGTTTGGAACAAAATCACATATTAATGTAGAATAAAAGCCCAAAGAACGATTCTGTAATAACAGATTTCCACAATTAGGAGTTGACGTTTCACATGAGTACAGTTGACGGTAGAAAGAGGAGAGACAGTAAAAAACTTGTTAGTAGGACAGAGAAGTTGAGATAAAATGCATAGATTTCAACAAGTATGTTAGGTAAAGAAGAACGAAGTTTCCATTCTGCTTTATTTCTACAGGGCAATTAAGGCTTTGGCTTGCAAAATTTAGTGTTATAATTGGTCAAAATTATTTTACATGACTCACGTCCATAGGTGTATAATGAACGTTATAAAAGAATCACATGACAGGGATAACTTTTGAAATGACTTAGTTCAGAGATTACATACGTGTTATTATTTTTTTAGAGTGAAAAGAGGAAGTAATCGAATGAAAAATGGGATTTAAAGGACTATTTCAAATTAGTTACAATTTTTTACTACATGTATGTTTGAGAAAAGTACTATTTCACTAGCAGGATATTTAACATATATCATTAATACTTGTTATATTAATTAAATCAATTGTGAGATGCTTATAAAATTATCAGCTATGTAGACCCACTAGTAGCCAAACGGTAAAGTTGCTAAACACTGGTAGTCCGGTCCGCGGTTCGAATACTGTCAAATGGGTTGGTTGCATGAGGGCCTTCGTGGCTTTCGCCTGTATAACTTGTATACGAACGAGTTTCTCTTAAAAAGGCCTCCACGATGGCATCTTTTTCCTTAGTAAGATAGCCCTCCAGTGTTTTGCCATAACTATATAAATTAGCTATTAGCTACATAGATTATATTAAAATAATACAAACGGTATTTTTTAATATTTCTGAAGAATTTTATGTAAATTACTAAGAAGCATGCTGTTTTCTTGCATCTTAATTTTATGCTAATATGCAAATAATTGCTCTAAGGCAAAAGTACAAAAAGTATTCGTTGAAAATGCATGCGATGTCAGAAGTTTCTGTCAATAACTACCTGAGGTTGTCTAAAAAGTAACCATATTCGAAATTTAACGAACCCATGAGTTTTAATAAACGACTGAAATATTTAAATTGGTTAGAATAATATGTCCTGAAGTTTATACAATTGTCACAAATGCTGTATGCGAAAATCTTTTGTAAATTCCACTAATCAATTTAACTCATATCGTATCATCACTCATATCGTAATCATATTAATCAATTTAACTCATACTGTTTTGTAAAACAATAGATACCAATGGAATAATTAAGACCTTTCCAAACACTTTTCCATTTGTCCGTGTCAACTGTCTCAGTTGCTATAGTAATTTGCTGTTCAACCTGTCTAAACTTATAGGAAAGGAAGGAACAAAAACTTGGTACAAAATACATTCCCATAAATCCACATGTTAAATCCGAACTTCTTGGTGGTGAGTATGTATGCTACTTGAAAGTCATCACAATGGTTCACGCAATGCTGATGTCATGAAAGCGAATCAAAGAAAAAGATCGTCGACTAAAAGATTTCAACTATAAAGCAGAACTAAATATCCGCTACATATTTTCGGATAAAAAAAATAAAACGCTTTTCGATTTTTAAGGATCTAATCTGCCTATTTCTTTTGGGCTAAAACTTTCATAATTAGCAATGTCGTTGCTCATTAATATTTTCAGAAACATTAATGCCACCCAAACGGGATACTTATTAGTGACTCTAAAATCCGTGCGGAAAGGCTCAAGTTCGAATCCTGGAGAAAGCAAGGATGTATTGTAAATGTATAGTGCTTTTGCGGCATTGTGGGCACTTTAAATATATGGCGAGCCAAAAGTCCTTTCGTGTGATTTGGGGGTAGAGGAAGAGGGGTGGAATACCCACGGACCTACCACCCCCGAGAAACTCTTCCTCAAAATTGGGTGGTGGACTAGGCAAAAACGTATTGTTACCTATATGGCAACTAAGGGTCTTGCCAACGACATACGTAATATTGTACTCTTTCGCGGGTTTATTCTGATGAGATCAGACAGGTGAGATTAGTCAAAACAATACAAAAATAATAATTATTTTTATAAATATTAATCCTAGTAGGCAATCACCATCAGAAGATTCACTGTGGTTACATATTATATATATAAATACGCATACACATATTTATTCTTATATATTGCTCTAGCATAAAAAAGAAGAGTTTTGCTTGCTTTACTATTATAAGACTTCGAGTTTCTTTGGTTTATCTCTTTCGAATTTTAGATTAAATAACCACTGAAGAAGAACTTAGCTTCATTTATGCTTATTAGTTTATTCAAAACATATGTGAAAGCTTTATATAAGATTGTCTTAACAGATGTAATGTACGATTTTAAAATGGCGAGACTAGAAATTTTATGGTTTCGTAACAATAGATAAACATTACAGGAAATGAATATCGTTACATGTTAACTTTTAGCTTTGATCGTAGAGAATATATCTGCATATTTGTATCGAAGCTCCGGATTAAATTAAATTCGCTACATTCGTCTTGAAATTCTTAGAATATTTTTAAGCAAAAGTACTAGTTCGCTACCAGTACTGTTATAGCTTAGAAATTTACATTGAGAAGAGATTTAAATTACATTTATTTCTCGAAATCGCTTTAAACTTCTCAGGATAACTATAGCCTTATTTAATTATTTTCTTCAGATTCGCTTTCGAAATTGTTACTTGATGCATTTATTTCCGTTGAAAATAATCAGTGCATTTAGTATTGATTTCTAAGAAATATATGAATTTGCTTAAATCTTCAATTTCCATTCATTTATTATATCTATAAAATAGTTTATATTTAGGTATGTAGATTTGATTTAACATGTTTGTAACTGGAAATGAATATAAATAACTAGATGTGAGCATATCTGTATTACACAGAAAGATAATTTCTTTAAGAAGAAGTTAGGTACTCTTACTCCCAAAATGCACAACGAAATCTGTTGTAATCTCAACAATATCCAAGAGAGCAGTGGCAACGCTGTAGGGAATAAAGAATTTTTATCTCCAGCGAATTTTTATCGGAAGTTCTAAAGATATGTTTTGGTAAAAATAAATTTAGGGATGCCCCTTGGCGAATTTTGGCCGTACATGGACACCGAATTTGGGCAATTCTTTGACTTGTTATTTTGGCTTTGTGTGGCGGCGATTTTTGGCATAAAAATCAAACAAAGAAAAATAACAAGTAAAGGAACAAAGCCAAAATAACAGGTAAAAAAATTGCACAAACTCGGTATACATGTACACATCGACCTAGTATTTTCACTTAAAAAACATCAAAGAATTGCACAAACTTGGCATTGAGCATTCCCTTGACTTTCTCCATGTACACATCGATCTATTTTCACTTAGAAAGTCAAAGGAGCAGCCAATTCTACCGTATAGCCAAACAAGAAATATATAATCTCAATAAACTACATTTTAAATCAAACAATGAAATAGCATAAACATTAAAGTCATCTTCTAACACTTTAGCACTACACAAAGGAAATATCCACATAGCTTATTTAGAAATTTCTGTGTCTTCAGCAAACAAAATTCTTTAATAGCATCCAAAAACTTCCTAAAATTGTCTGAACTAGAATCTTTATACTAGCATCGCCACATAAATTCACAAACATAAGAGTAAAAAATATCCTCCGTAGTGCCTCCGACGTTCGACCATACGCCTTTCCTTCTTACAAACAAGACACTTATAATGGCTACTAAGTAAACCTTCATTTACACACCAGTCAATTAATGTTTTTCCCTTGTCGTTCCAAATCGTGCAGAAACTTCAAATTAATCTTACCACATTCAGCCATTTTACAGTGTAAACTATAATAAGCAACATACTTCCTAACTAACATCCATCACACAACACACAAACATCGAACACTTACACATCTTTTCCCATCAGTTAAATTCACCGCAATCACGCAACCAGTTACGTCATAATAGGTTTCCATAACATTCAACTACTCAGGTTACCATAAATGAAACAACTAGGCGATAAATGAAACAACAGCGTAGAGATAATCCAAGGGGCACCCTTCAATATACTCTAACCGCTGTTTTTAATTTTTTTAGCCCAATGTGGCGTTAGTCCAAATGCTTTTGAAACCTGTATGTGTCTGTAAATGAAAGAAACTCAGTTTGGGTGTAATATAAAATCTGAAACCTTTCAGATTTTATTTTTTTATTTATATACTTAATTAACAAGAAATATTTACTGATGTTTAGTTACTTGCTGATTTTAACATATTTAGAGTACGTCAAGTTTAGACAGTGAAATTGACTGCTCAGATGCTTTTACGAAATAGTATCACAACTGCAGAAAGCAAAATTGAAGCGTTTTATGCGAAGGTGAATGTTAAGTTTTCGATTTCTACCGAGTACGATTTATTCTACTCATGATTTCCATTATGTAGTGACAACAATAGCAGCTGGTTTGAGGTTTAACTAATGTAAAAAAATATTGCAAAATGAAAGCTATTGAAACTTCTATATGTAGTAAGTGTATAAGTAGTCTGAATTCTAACTTATTTGAACTTTGCAGTTTTCAAAACAGTTAAATTTCAAACTTTTTTTTTCTAGAGAAAGAGAAAGGAGGAATCATTCGTATAAGAACGTATCCCTTCAATTTTAGAACAAATACAAAATTATAAAATCATTGAATTCGTGTATGATCATTAAAACCCCTCTAATTTCATAAAACTGGAAAAGCAGCTGCACCATAGAAACACACAAGAAAAGTATTTTTAATACCGATGTTTTCTTTTTTATAATAATATTATTATTATTATGAGTTTTGTATATATGTAAATAATTTTAGTGAAATTATATGTGTAACTGTAGTATTAGTATATAACGTAGCATGAAATGCTTCAAAGAGATGAAGCTCTGCCGAAAATATACTAATACAGTTGCAAATCTATTTAACATTGAAGTAAATGGCTATCGCGTTAAATTGGCGAGATATTACCAAGCTGGCATTGGCTCTGGCGACTAATTTTGTAGACAAATTTGGCGAGAAATCCCCAGATGTCGCTAAACTTGGCGACCATTTGGTGACATTTGGGCTCGTTCCCTGTATAGCTCTGGTATTGTAATAGAACCCTAAATTTAACAGTTAACCGTATCCGGCCCTTATATGTAACTTTAATCGTACATGGCTTCCAGTCAATTCGAGAAATGGAAGGTAATGGAGATTGCTCGGCGGCCAGCGGAAAATTATATAAGATAGGTAAGAGCCCCAGTTTCTCAATTGTTAGTTCAGAGCGACTTCGGAGTATTGAGATATCCGTGAGAGCTTCGCGTTTTAGATTCACTTTGCATTGCGTTGTGTTTAATGTTGTTAGGAAGTTTGTAATGTAACTACTGACTGTGCTTTGTGATACTCAGTGAGCGAGGAGCCACTTAAATGACTTCCGGTCATGGGGGTGAGCCAAACGGAATTATATATTACCATCACAACGAGGAAATCTATTAAGTTGCAGTGTGGAATATTATGTACTAACAGCAATTTCTATATTTTACAAATTCTTTCTTGTCCAAAATTAGTTCATATTATTCATTCTGCATGAACGTTTGAGCTTGCTGGTGTTTTTATTGCTTGATGAGCACTTAAAATTTGAGTCCTTTCGAGAATCGGTAACACGGAAAGGGGAATAAGAAACCAAGCTTACAGGATCGAACTATACGACTCTACTACTCTCTACTGTACTACTACTGTACTACTACTACTACTACGAACTCTACTACTGTGCAGTGTTTATTCTCCATAGAATAGACACTGCACAGTATTGACACAGCGTAGGATAGACTCTGGGGCATTGGCACGGTATAGAATCGATATCGACATATAGTCGACACCAGCAAATAACCAACACTGCAATCTGCTATTTTAAAATAGAAACTTTTCCCTGCTCTACTTGCCTCGTAACCATGGGAATAATAGCTGCAGCAGACGATTTGAATCAACTAATTTCTTTTCCCCACTTCAATTTCGTTTAGCATGTTTCGCTTTAAGAAAAGCATACGAATGAAGGCTGACTTGAACTACAATCTCAAATGAGGTGGAGAAAGCAAGTGCTGTCGGTACTGACGTCACGCGTTACGATCAAAATGGAGAGGGCTAGCAACAGCCTTGAAGCGCTTGTTTTAAAGTAATAGATTATCAATACAGAAATATGATTGATAATATAAAAAAACCTGATGTATACACGACATAACTTCCTTGTACAGAATATTAAATTATACGCAATTTTTTTTTGCATTTCATTTAAACTTATTGGATTGAATTAAATCTACTTCGTCGATAGCGCATGCATCACAATGAAATAAAGAAACTCTATGAAATTCACTATAGTTGTTTACCATAGTGACACTCTGGCGCTGGTTCACTTAACAGCGTTACATATCATTCATTTTATAACTCAGAATGCACACAAATTATGTATATCATCTGAAGAATTGTCTAATCGTTGCCACATATTCTATTCAAATACTGTAATAAATCTAAAACGATATATAAAAGAAATTAAACAAACAAACAAAAAAAAGAAACAGTTTTCTACAGACGATTCAGTATTTCTCATTCAATTAATTCACTTTTCCCTTCGCGACAAGGCAACGATACATAAAAACTCAAAATATCTATATTAAACATTACGAAGTAAATCTTAACACGTATTTCCTCGAATAAATTCCAGAATGGATTAAACATGATTTAATTCGCAATAACAAAAGAAGGTGTTATCTTTGTTGTTGCGAAGCTTAGTTGCTCTAGATTGGTCAACAAATCCGCTACTCTGCTAAGTTTCAAATGAAACCAAATATGGTTGCTATGGTAAAAATAATTAGACTTAGCTTCACTTGAACAACCTTGAAATTGCTAATAATTCTACAAATATTGCATGCAGATTTACTAAAGGCATAAAAGCCTTAATAGGAAGATAAGAACAACATAATTTACCAACATATAAGAACAAACAAACTGAGCTGAGCTGAGTAACAGAGAGGATATATTATACTTTAATGAGGCCGACTGTAACCGGAAAGGGAGGTGCACACCTACATGTTATAGCACTCCTATATACAAAATTTCAACGTTCGGAGGCAACGCGTTTATGAGCTATGAGAGATACATACGTACGTACGTACGTAAAGACACCAGGAAAAAAATCTCTTCTGAATCCATTTTAAATCAGTTTTATAATTCGTTTGGGGAAATAGAGTCTTTTAATCTGTTTTTACGTACAGATATCACGGAAAAACATTGTTAAATTGTATTCGATAGCGATCAAAATAGATATTTTCGTTGAAATATGATCCCGGAATTTTTCGTGGTTACATTGTTTCCGTTACTTCGTACAAGGAAGTAAAAAGACATTTTGTCAATGATATAACAGTATGTAAGAGGATTAATGCCTATCTTCCACCTGCATATGACTGTAAGGTTTCAGTGTTCCTCTGTGTTGGTTCTTGCAAATTATGACTCTATATTACTTAAAATAATGATTTTTATTAACACAAACCTCTTCGTTAAGATAAGACAGAAGCTACTACATGGTATTCTAAGTTTACAGAACAGATGGTAAAGATAATGTGTGGTCAGGTGATGGCTCGAGCATTTGTTGCGAAGAAATGTGACGTCAGCTGCGGTGCTCACAACTGATAGCACAACACGTAACTTAATGAGAGGATCGACACGATGTACGCTCGACACAGGCAAAGATTGTGATTACGTAGAACTGACACCAGTACAGTTTCATCCCAGCAGGGACAGACGCTAATATCAGACTGACACGGCGTATGTTTAATTCCAGGATAAAAATAATACAGTGTACATGTGGCTTATAGTTAGAAACAGTATATGATTCCATTAAATTACATTTTTTAAATTAAAATTCACTCAGCGATAAATATCTAGTAAATAGATTTGTAAGTTTATTGCGTAAGGAATGTGATATCATGCAAACTTATCTGCGAAGGCTCAACCCTGTCATAGAGTTGACAGAACATGGGATGGAAACTGATTTGGGGCTGCCATGTCGATGATGTGCCAGTAAGGAGGCTGTCCATCTCAAGCAATGTCAATCCTTTGTTGCATTTCCAGGGACCCTCGGATTCTATCTACCGGAGCGATCTCGGTCAGAATTCTAACACAACTTGGTCAAATAGCCTTCGTGTTGTTTAAGATATTTAACTCAATTACCCAATCAAACTAGTGTCCTTTCTCACCCAGGGAATGTAGATACAGAAAGAGAGGGATTATTGCATATCCTCTTGCATGTTTTCTTGACGTAAGTGATCAACACATCCAGCACAAATGGAAGATCAATAGGTCGAATTTTTAGAAGCATAACTGTTTTTAATATTTCGTGGTACGGAATGGCTGAAATTCTCTACAATGGAATCATTACTAAAAATGTGGTGGAGTGGATAGTAACTCATTGCCACTTGGATTTTGTCGATTGGGTTCCGTGCCTCTTTTCAATCGCTTCTCAAGTAGAGGAGAATGTACTCGTAAAATATTATTGCATTAGTGATGTAAGCATGTCCAGCTATCAATAAAAGATCCATGGTTCAAATTTCGATGAGGAAACAGTTCCTTTTTCATGTTTCCTACTTCGAAGCATTTAATGGTCTCCATAAAGATGCCAAAAATCTTTAAAATTTATTTACTAAGTATTTTTGACGGGTGAAGTTTTATATCGATTTCATATTCTGTTGCCTTTACTCAGGCCTTATAATTAACTATTTAGATATCCATGCATTGGACAAATAGCGGAAATCCATCGAAATGAGCTTTGCAGCATCCGGTATTTCCTAAATCCCCAAACGATCTCACTGCAGAATGCACTGCACTAAATCTCAAGAAAAGAATGGAGATGAACTTCAACGTCAAAATACAAGTATCCGAAGCAGTCATCCATACTCTTCGATTCCATTAAAACTAAGTTCCTCACATCTGAACTTTGAAAATGGCCCTTTTTTTCATCCTTTCTCCTTTTCAGTCCCTTTCTCCGTTATTTCAGGTTCATGAAAATATCGGAGTACAAAAGGAGACGAGAAGTAATAACAGAAGATATAACGGAAAATAATTTTTCCTCTGATAATAAAACTTCCAAAAATAATCTTTTTCTGTCACATTAACTTCGTCGCCCTGATGGATTCGGCATGTCTGCAGGCAAACAGTTCGATCTTCTCTTTTCTTCTTCGTTTTCTTCTTTCTGTGTCCTTTAATCTTTTATTCTTTGAACCATAATACTTTTTTCTCTTCACATTCCTTTTTTTATGTAATTTTTTTAAATACATATATTTTTCCCCTTGCTTTCGCTTCGCTGAAAATTTACAGTCTCTGTAACCACGTTGAGCTTTAAATGGATGAAAGAATAAAATTATATCGAATTAAAATATAAAGGAAGTTCGAATGGCGAAGAGAACTTCTTTGTTAATCCCGTACTTTTTTTCCGTCTTCTCTAAAGATTTTATACCAGACATACTTTTTTTCTAGTTTTGCAAGAAAAAATTTGAAGTACATTTAAATAAAATAATTGAAATAAAAACTCATAATTTTATTTCCTTGGCTAAGCAAATTCAAGTTAGGTAACATTAGACAACAGGAAGACAGCTGTTTTAATAACCATAATTTCATAAGATGCTACAGATGCCCCAAATAGCAGTGTACTCAAAGCAAACAGAAAAGCATGCCATGTTTTACGTTGACATTCTTATGGTGTTTCTAGGGAAATAATACTTTTTGTAACTGTGTAATTGTGTTTTCTTAGTTCTAAACTGTAATCTAAATTTCTAGTTTCTTAATTCTGAACTTCTTAATTCTAAACGGTAATACTGTAATAAACCTTGTTAATATTTTTCGATATGGCAGCAAGTCAATGAAATGAGTATAAAAGGGTGTTAACACTGAAGCAAAGGAGCATTGCATAGAAGATGGTGCTGATATTGAAGAAGTTTTGTCATTGAGTCGTATGGCCTTTCAAAATTTGCAACACAAATGTAAAAGTCAAATTTCACATTATGCTAAACATAAACTTGTCCAAGGTAGCTAAACATAAACTTGTTAAAAGGCGGGAGCAGTCTATGCCAAAATGAACTAAAAAGAAATGACTTGCGCTTGAAGATACTAACATTGAAGCAAAACGTTTTTGTCATCTAATAGTATGACCTTTTAAAATTTGACAAGACACATATCGAGTTACATATCACTTTTACGATCATACAAGACTACTAAACACAAACTTATTAAACGACGGCAGCAGTCTACGCCGAAATGAACGGTCCCAGTATTGAAGCAAAACGTTATTGTCATCGAGTAGTATGGCTTTTTAAAATTTGACAAGACAAATATCGCGTTACATTTCGCTTTTACGATCATCCAAGATTGCTAAACACAAACTTGTTAAAAGACGGCATCAGTCTATGCCCAAAATGAACTGACTCAGGTTTGAAGGTACTAACGCTGAAGCAAAACGTTTTTATCATCGAGTCGTATGGCCAATTTAAATTTGTCAAGAGAATTATCGAGTTAAATTTCACCTATACCACCATTCGAGACTATAATATACAAGTTTGTTAAACGGCGCCGGCAGACTAAGCTGAAAAGAACTGACTTACGCTTGAAGATGGCAAGAAGCCAACGTATTGTAATGCAATATGCATTGCAGTACATTACATCCAAATTACACATACATCAAAAATTAAAGCAATATTGTATCAAAATTCGATCTGGGTGCACTTTCTATGAATATCCTGCATAAACTTATAAACTACACTAAGTCCAATAAAACTGCAATTAATTGTATGCTAGATACCCTAAACTTCAATTACCGTTATAGTTTGCTCTTCTCCCTGGATAAACTAAATTTCTTGTTAATTTGTTTACATATTTCTAATTTCTTGCTGATTTAAATAAGATTAAAAGGTCAAAAATTAATACTAGACAGCATATATATTTTAAGAAAGTGTTAATTCTTTGAAATTAATGTAATGATATGTGATTAAACATATAGTAGTATTTGGCAAACATGTTACAATAGAGTTATTCCTGATTACGCGAGGGCCGATTAAACATGTTCTGCTTGAAAAAAAATTCATTTGTTTATTACAGAAGGATGGAAAAATTGTTATCAGCGGAATATAAAGCTGTACACGCGATATAAAGGTAAAGTAAAAATTCGTTGAGTAACAATAGACTGCAGATTTAGAAGTTGCTTTTATCCACAACAGTACGTTATTTAACTGCGTGTTATAAGAAGTACATAAATATTGTGCCATAGAAAACCAAGTTTTCTAACTGACTACGTAAATTTGCAGCTAATGACATTATTCAAGTTCTTTTGTAAATATTGTTTTTAATGCCGTTTATAACTTTATTTCTAATGATGCTAATTCTGTGTTCTTTTTCTTTTTCAATCCGTACTGATTTAATTTACAAACTCAAATGAATTTATTCTTCAGATTAAAGTATTTAAAAATGCATAATAAAAAAGTACGATGATTCTCAAAAACTTTCGGAGATAACATATGAATTTAAATATTAATCTTATTTGGCGATGATTTATTAATACCCTTTTTTGTTAATTATAATGTGAGTTTTATTTGCTGCTTGTGTTTATTTTAATTGCCCGCGGATTAACTGTGACGTTGAGCTAACCGTGAATGTCCGGTGTTACTCCAGCTAATCAGAAGTTTAATTAAAAATATTTTATTTTTTCAGTTAAAAATGTGTCTTGCTTGTCTTTGTTTATAAAAAAACTGTTTTATTTTTTCCATTAAAAATGTATCTTGCTTGTCTTTGTTTATAACAAAAATGTTTACCGTTGTAAGTACCATTAATTTATGAGAATGCGAGAAACATACATATTCATGCAGATGCTTCATTATTTAATTTATTTAAATATAATACAGGACGATAATATTTGGTGGCAACAATTTCAAAAGTGATTCGTCGTTTATAGTGAATCAATGCAAAATGCCAAAACGAAATTAATAGCCCTTCTGAGCTAACGGTCCGCTGGGCTAATAATTTGCCAGGTTAACCTTAGTGTTACATGATATTCAGTAGGCATAAAAACATGCCGAGCAATAATGCGTGGCAAATTCAACACATTAGGCTTGTATTTTAATTAACAGTGAGAACCCTCCACATGCATCATTATAAAAAATGTACATGAGCAAAGCATTTAGCATATGCCAGTCTCGGAATTCTTTCTTTTTTTTTCGTAAAAAGTTTCTAAAAAATCTGAAAGCTTTCAAATTTATATTACGCTTAAAGTGGCATTTTTGTTTCCTATTTACACATACATACACGTTTCGAGAGCATTTAGGCTAACGCTCCTTTGGGCTAAAAATATTTAAAAATAACAGCATATCTTTAGAATTTCCGATAGACAGTCTCGCGCGCTGAAGATAAAGCTATTTTATCCCACACAGTGTATTGCCACTGCTCGCTTTGAAATCGTTAACTTTCTTAATTCAAAAATTCCTTAGAGTGTAAAAAATATTAAATAAATAATAAAACAACTTGGAGATCTTCAAACGGTTTTCTTAATAAAGATAATGTTTCAATTTAGTTGAGCAAAAAATAATGTATAAAATAATTACTTTTTCTTCCAAATGTGTTTTTCTACTCTTCTTGTTATTATTATTTTTTTAACATCTTGGCTTAGAAATAATATAAATTAAGAACAAACAAGTTAACAATTTGAAGTAATTACTCCGCAACTGCTTTACTACATGCTAAAGATTATCTTTATGAATGTGCAACGCAGCTAAATTCATTAGTAGTAATACGTGGGTTCAATGTTCCATAATTTGAAAAATCCAACCAATCTACGTAGAATTTATTCTTCTTATAATATTTTCTCTTTGACTAAATAGGAAATGAAAAATGAAATAAAAGAAAATTAAAAAATAGTAAAGCTTCGAATTCAACTTTATTCGCATGATGAGTTTTCAAGAACATCCAATAGTTTTAGTTAAATGAGTAAAAAAAATTATCACGGCTTTATAATTCATGTTCTCAGAGTTCTTAAAACACAGAGGTGCAGTTAACGACTGTTATAAAAAATAAAATAAAGTTTTAAGAATTTATTTCTTATTTTGCATCATTCGAAAAATTAGTGTTTGATTGAAATAAGCCTTTTGCGTCTTAATTACTCCTATATTTTTCTTTGCATGTAGATTCTGTTATTTTCGTTATTTTAGTGCTAAAAAATAGTTCCTAATTGCTGGTTTTGACTCCTAAAAATCTGAATGTATTCTTCTGTGCATTACAGTCATGACTTAGCGAAATACTGTTAAAATTCCCATTTCATTTCTTCTGTTGTTTCAACTTTCGATTTATTTCCTGTTTGATAATCTAGTATTTTGAAATAGTTATGTCATTACGTCACATTGGTTAATATATCATATTGTTACGAATTTTGCACATATATGAATAATTTTGGTGAAATTTATGTGAAACTGTTGCATTTTTTCTGTATAATGCAACATGAAAACCCTAGAGAGACGATGCAATGCAAGAAAAATAAGAATGTAGGGGCAAGTACATTTAACATTGAGTAAATGACTATCTCTCACATTTGGCTTGGTATTTCCAAAATGGCAACGGATTTGGCAGATCTGCGAGTTTTATTCAGAATATACACCAATCTAAAGATTGCCGTTTTGCTTAATTTAAATTTTTACGTTTACCCTTCGAATTATCTTCAGTTCATAGCTTATAGAATTTGACTTTCTAAAAGAAATTAATAAATTTAAAAAAAAATAGCAATATTTTTCTATGAATGAAAGAACAAAAATAGGAATCATAAAAATTGTAAAAAATTTAAATGATGATCAATGTTTTGAGTCTCATTAAAACACATGAATAAGAATTTACCTGTATTTATTTGTTGATTAATAATAGTTTTTGTTTTATTATATAAATATATTGTTTGTGTTTATTTATGAATATGTAACTTATGTATTAGTTTTGCTCTCATAGTATTGTTTTTCAAGTAAATTTAAAGTGTTAGTAAATAAAAATATTATTATAAATGTTTGTATAAACATAAAGTAAAATATGATATGATACATAAACAAAATATATAAACGTATTCTATGATGTAAATGGTTTGCAAATTATGATATGTAAAACTAGAAATGTAAACTTTTTGTAATATAATAGCATTTATATGGGGATGTAATGCAATGTATTGGAGGGTTTGGTCACTACGGTTGGAGTGACTGTCAAGTTACCCTGTGTTGAGTGGCGGCAGGTAGCGTATCTGACTCCTTATAATTATTGGGTAAGTTTGCGAGGTTGCGTAATTCTTACTGCATTTTAAACTCAAAACCTATTTATTACAATTACGAGAAGTTCTTTACAAATATATATATATAATAGATAGTACAGATACGTACTGAAATGAATTATAGTCCTCGTAGTGTGAGGAGTCTGCTAACCAAGGTCTCTTTAGTCGAGAGCTCAAGAGCATTGTAGGTCTCCTAGTTGAGAGTTCAGGAGCCTTTTTCGCGTGTTACTCCAATGGCGAAAATCTTCAGACTGAATTAGCCACGCCTCCTTAATTCTATAGTAGCATTTTACATCCACTGATTCGTTATGTCTAGAACGATATCAGAGGAAAAATCAGGTCATTGGTTCGTCACCCCTCCTGAAATCAAGAGGCTTTGACGACAGACACGGTGCAGAACGTTAAAATCTCCTGACACTAGTCGTGAAGTTATGTCTCTGCGATGTCAAAAACATGTCGTGTGATACATCGCAAAGGCTGGGAGCAGTGACTTGCAGGGACCGCACGCACGATTTATTTATCTCTGTGTGGTCCGCCGCAGTATAAGCATAAAGTAGATAAAGCAGAATATGAAGTAATATGTAAAATTATGATATATAAATGAGAAATGTAAATACTTTCTAACATGATATTTATATGGGAATAAGCGGAATAGGATGGGGGATGAGCAAATCAGTCCCAAACCTCATCTACCATACAGTAATCGACAAGATTGCCTTATACGGGGCAGCCATTTGCGCAGAACCAATGACAAAAAGAAAGCAATAAAAGCTTCATACAATCTAGCTATCCTTCCTTCGAAACTACACAAGAAGCTACAGAACAACATCAGATGCGGCCCTCTTCCAAATCGGTAACAGCACACCACTTTTTATACGCTCTGAGCAAGAATTCCATAAGACAACAGTACTACAACTACGAAAGAAGAGCCATTACAAATCATTAGGACTTTTAGCAGAAAAATACGAGACACCGTCGCACCCATTTGAGCACCACTTAGGAAGAAAAATAATATAACACTAAGCATAAAAAAGAAGTACTCCAAACTCCTATACAGGCGGTCCCGGTCTAGAAGAATGCAAAGGCAGCGCAATCAAAATCTACTTAGATCCCAACTCGACAACAGAACAAAAGTTCCACCTAGATCAACAAAATAGGGCATTCCAAGCGGAATCAGTAGCGCTCCTTCAAGCAATAAAAAACAGCATTCCAAATTCCCTAAAAACAGCATATATCTTTACGGACAGTTTTTCAGCCGTGTGTGCCATCGCAAACCAGCACCACCGATCAAAATTAATCCAAGAGATTACAAAAAGTTCAACATCACAAAATCAACACTTCTTTGTCACTTGACTGAAGGCACATGCAGGTACAAAAGGCAACGAGGAGGCTGACATCCTAGCCAAAGAAGCAGCTAAAGGTCAAAACGTATAAAACTGACCAGTACCATGGCCTAGCTCATACCTTAAAAAAATCATAAGCAACAAATCTAAAATTGAATCGCAGAACTGGTGGGACAACGCCAAACAAGGAAGAAGGACTTGTCAATTGTTCCCAAAAGTAGGCACTGCACCCAGTTTAATAAGAGAAATAACGTGGTTCTTATCCAGGCATGGTCCTTTTCTCACGTACTTTTATGCAAGAAACTTAGCTACATCAGACCAGTGTATATCTGGAGAAAGAGGCAGTCCCGAACATTATTTATTTAAATGCTCCCTCACAGCTAAACATCATTTAAAAATTCCTAGGAAATGAAATGACTCCTTTTACAAGCTATGCTACCAAGAACAACCATCTCAGAACAAAATCATAAATAACTTCCTGTCCACAAGAGACACTGAGTTATGCAACAGAGCATATAATAAATAAAAGATATTACTTAAAACATTGTATGTAATCAGGCCTGGAGCTCCTCCATAGCATGTACGTGAGAAAGGCAACTGTGAAAACATCAATATATGTTTAATGAGAAAAGAAATGCACTGCCCGCGGTGTGGTACCAATACAAAGCAATGTAAGCAAGCCTGGCAAGGTCTCCTGTGAGCCCTGTGGGGTGTAATTATCTGGATAATTAGTGTGCCTGGACAACATCCACATTACCAGTGGTTAAATAATGGGTGTCCACCACACTTCACCGTATCCATATCCATATTTATATTGGAATATAATATAAATGTTAATTTATGGGGATCTATGTAATTATGGTTTCACACTACAGTGAATGAAGTTTATGAAGTTTCACTCTACAATGGTGAAAAACTGTCCCACGGACGGCTGCCGCTGAAGATTACAGTACAGAAAAAAGATTACAGTATTACACAATGTATACAAATTATTACAATGTTAAACAGATGGCATACAGAAAAATTCAATTTTACTGTACCTGTACGAAAAGTAGTGTAAGGCATAACCAAGAAGTGGTGAGGTAGACATTATTCTTTTGGGTTATGAAACTCTTTTCCATATAAATTTCAAATTACTGTCTTTAATAAGCGTCTTCTTTTATTTCCTTTGTCTCTAAATGCTATTCAACTCTGCTTGAGACTCAATGAATCCCTTTTTCGCTTAAAATTTGTTCAAGGCTATTTATTATTGCCTACGTTTTAAAATGTTTCTGATGTGAGCCATGGTATCAATGGTTTATCTGATTATGACAGAGTACACGAAGGCTATCTGTCTAAGGAGGAATGCCTTCGTGAAACAGTTTCTACGGGAACTGGTTCATTTCCACTTTATGCGCGGAGAAAGCCACAAAAACGCACATGCAGCTCTCCAGGAATCAAACTGCCAGTGTTCAGCGATATTATCGCTCGGACGCTGATGGACCCTAACATTGAAATTGCTTATGGTGTAGCTTGCTACTGCTTTACTCGAATGATATCATTAAATGAAAACTTTGCATCTTAATCTCATTTTGTACAGATATAGCGAATCGGAGAATTAGGATATTCTTTTTTCTTCCTGTATTTTCAAACACGTTTTTTGGAAAATCGTATTTTTTCAATGCTTCTGGAGCTGATGTAGTTATTTCCGGTTGAGCTTATTGTTATTATCCTATTAAAACTTCTCCATGCCTCATTGCTTGCATGTTTTTTTTTGTTTTGTTTACATGGTTTATAATCCTATTAAAACTTCTCCATGCCTCATTGTTCACTTGGTTTTGCCTGTTATAGGTAACAAAAGAGGCCGAAGTCTCCTAAGCGCTCAAAATGTCTTCCAGCAAGTCAGTCTGGCCGCATTTTTTCTCCTGGCCGAATTCGAGGTTCTGTAAATCATTTGCTGCCAGATTTTGTTAAGTAATGGAAAATATTAAAATGGCGTTTTCAGAAGTGTCTGAATGTTAATTATTTGCTTAATTATTTGCTGTTTTTTAAAAAACACCTTAGAATATCATGTTGCTGACTTGAGTGCTTATATCTGTAGACACCATCTATTATCTGTGCCATTCTTCATTCAGATAATGTGATAGGAACCCAATTGGTCGAGAGATGAGGCTTTTGTGATCCTAGGTTCTACTTTATGTAAAAAATCTCCATCCGAAATTATTAAGAGAAGCTGGGAAACTCTGCTATCTGACGTCTAGTTTAGTTGATACTTTATTTAGCTATGAATTTTGCATTAGGTGCTTAATTTAGTCGTTAACCATTAGGTGTGAATGTACTTTTAATGGAAAGGATCCAAATAATTTATAAAACCATTAATAATGGCCAGACAGTACATAATATTTTTATTTTAAGCGCTCCCAGTGACATTGAAACGGTTTTCCATATTTTTCTTTATTGCATTTTAGCAAAATAGAAGGAAAATGAATGTTAATATTATGATGATAATTACTGATACAAAAAAAATTATGGCTAACTTTTGCGTTCTAAAAATAAGCTAAGTAATAAATGTTAAGATTACAGAATTGTTCAGATGCCATTCCATGACCAAGAAAAAAAAACTAATGGGAATTACGTTTATTCTCAAATAATTATTTTAACAACTCGAATTTCATTAATCTTTCATAAAGAAAAGCAATAAAACAATCCCGACTGAAAACCATTACATTGTAAGAGATTTTTCTTAATGCTTACTTCTTAGCGACACTTAAGTTCATAATTTTACTTCCTTGTACGAAGTAAAGGATGAGCAAATTCGGGTATGATATTTCAACGAAAATATCCATTTTGACCGCTCTCGAATCCATCTGAACGATGCTTTTCTATTCAGAAGAGAATTTTTCGTCATCTCTGTACGTATGTACGTATCTCGCATAACTAAAAAACGAGTAGCCTCAGAATGTTGAAATTTTGTACATGGAACTGTTATAACATCTAGTTGTGCAGCGCCGGTTTTGGTTGCAATTGGCCGCACCAAACGTATATATATATGTGTGTGTGTGTGTTTGTACCCCTCTGCTACTCGGCAGGGTCAACTCATATTTTTTATTCTTATATGTTGGTAAGTTGTGCATTTTTTGCTTTAAAAGTCATTGAATTATGTTGTTCTTATGTTCCCGTTAAGGTTTTTATGCCTTTAGTTAATCTGCATGCAATAGTTGTAGAATTATCAACAATTTAAGTCTTGTTTCAACGCGACTAAGCCTAACGGGGCCGCCATTTGTTTACATTTGAAACTCGGCCAAAGCAGTGAATTAAGTCAGTTTCTGCACTTTCATTCCCTTTCTGCCGAGTGGGACCAAAAGCAAATGTTTAGTGCACCGAAAATCTGCCTTCTTGTTTTTGCATAAAAACAAGCAATTAGGGCAAAACGAGCAATTTTAAGTCTAATTTCTTTTAACTCTTTTAAGTGTGTTTTTATGTTTTTCTATATTCTTCAGATTTGAATGAAGATGTTTGGAGTTTTTACGTATTTTTGCCTTGCCGCGAAGTGAGAACTGAATTAATTGACTGAAAAATACATCCCTAATGAAATTCGAGGAAATAAGTTTAAATTAAATGCAGCAAAAATTTGTATAATTTAATAGGCTATGCGAAGAAATCATGGGGTGTCCACATTAGATTTTTTATGAAGATATCAGGAAATTCTCAGTTATTTCTGACTTCAATAACACTCTATTTTGTAAGTATTATAGGTATTACAGTCGATCGTTATCATTGTTCTTCCAAGTGTTCTTATAATATTGATTGTTTTAAAATGCATATTTTGATATCTCTCTCTATATATGTGTATGTATAATTCTACTATTAAATGTTGCAAATTTATGTAAAAGAAATACTAGTTTTATCCTTAACACTTTGGATTCACTTCAGTTTCACTTTTATTAACGGATTGTTATCAAACTTTTCCAGTTGTTGCAAAGTTTTTAAATATGATATTTCATCGAATATTCCGTTATTAAATAACTTTGACTCTTTAAAATGTTCTTGTTAGAGCAAACTTTTCTTCCACATCCTTTCAGAATACAATATTTTTTAACGTAATGCGTTGACTATTCTGCAGTTAAAGGAAATATTGCACATCTAAGCACATAACTACGAAATGCAGTTAACTAGAAATTCTGGTTCAGTTATTTTCGATTTAAGAATTGATGGAGTTCCACAAAATATATTCCTAGGATTATTATGTAATGATAGAAAATATTTCTGCTGATTCCACGATAACATACTTAAATAAAAAAGCATTACCATAATGCATGCCAATTTATTTCAAAATTCATACTATTTGCAGAAACTAAGATATTTTTTGGAATATAACTACAGTAAAGCAGTGCACTGTTGTTGTAACTTATTTCACTTGTCTGGCAGTTAACATTAGAACAAGCCCACGAAATTCATGGTGGCAAGCACAGCAAGACTGCGCCTATCATTGGTACGAGCCTCAAGCACCATACAGGTTACAGTACGACTTTACTTTGCTCAGTTCCGCCTCCAAGTTTGATAAAGACAACCCAGAGAGGGGACAGATCCTAAGATCTCCCAGTCTCCAAGTCCTCATTCCCCTACCACCATCCTCTGAGAGGACTTTCAGCTCGCCGCATATTTAGAGTGTCCCTATATGTGACAGACACTATATATTGGACAGACATTATATATTAACAAATATCCATACCTACTCCGGGATTCGAACCTGGTCCCTTCGGTACGGCAGTCAGCTTTGTTAACCACTATCTCGGTTAGGCGGCAAGCAGTGTACTAAAATATAAACTGTTTAACATTATCTGAGTTGTTTAACCGCTTCAGTAATAAGTTATTTCCTATTCACCTTTGCACACCGTGTCCATAAAAACTTTATGCAGACTTTATTTTCTCATAAGGTTTTATTTTTGCACCGTTGATTATCGCACCGTTGAAACAACACTTCGAATTACATAACTATTTTTAAAAGACACAAATATTAGCGTTCTGGTATTTCTACACTTAAAAACAAGTTTTTTAAAAATTTAGATACCCTAACATTTTATGGCACCCCCGAGCCCTATAATTATATTGAGTAAGAATTAACGGTTATTACAAAATCTAAAATGCAAAACATTTGACCCAGGCATGACAGTAGAGCTATTTTAATTTCAAAATTTGGATGTAAAGATACCTCGAGGGATCGGTTGAAAATTGAATTAGGATAATTCGAGGTTGATTTTGACCTATTTAAGTCAATCCGTTATTTTTGTGGGGAGGGGGAAATTTATTAGCGTGTAATATTCTACAGTTTATAATTTTGTTATATATGGTATCTCGAAAAAACTTTCTCACCAAGTAATTTACCAATTTTCAAATGCTAAAAATACAGTATTAATACTACCAGGCAATTTTATAACTTTCGAATCGTAACTTAATAATCATACAAAAACATTAAACTAGAAATATTTTTCATTTTTAATTTATGCAAAAAATGTTACTAGTTGGCTATATGATAATACTGCTATGCTTACTGCATAGTTCTAGCATGCTTTCTGTAAGATTCTGTGAATAAGATTTTCTTCCTGAGAAAACAAGATAATTTTCAAGATAACTTCCATAATATGTAACATTCATCGCTAATCATCAAAATCCTTTTTTAATTATATACAAATGTAAACATTTCGTTCTTTTGTTTGTGTACGACCCCTACGCATAATCTAAAATTTTGAAATTAAATATCTCGTTCAAATTTTGTTGCACGGGAAATCAAACTTTTTGTATTTTATGTTTGCAAATTAGTGCCAATGTTTACTAAATATACATGTAGAGTCATAAAAAACGTCCTGATATATGAATTGCAACTATGAAGGAGAAGCCTTACCCCTGTCTAGACAGTTTTCGTCATACGTGTATCGTTCCAACACCATTTATGGTTTTTCATTCGGATGTTCAATTTGAGAAGGTCCCCCTTCTCAAATGTGAGTCTCAAAGGTGAGTGTTACCATTCGATAATTTCGACATTTCTTTCACGTTAACCGTAACCATGAGAGTCTATTGTTTTAAATAATCACAATATCGAGAGTTGCCTTTAAAGTAAGAGTATCTAAAATTTCATTTCGATTGATTGAGCGCATAGGCCGCTGGGAGCTCATATTGGGAAAGTTTTTTATGAGGACTCTGTAACTATAGGGACCTGGTGGCCAGAACTTTCACAAATTTAATTTTTATAATTTAATAATATCAAAATATGAGTATTTGCCCTTTTTAAAGCATTTTTAGTAAGTGTGTTATATATATTAGCGTAACGGGACGTATTTATTTACGACTAATAGTTTCAAAAATAAGTGTCGCATATGAAACTTTAGTGGGCACGGTTATAAGATCTGCCTTTCTTATATATCATGCAAAGTGCCTAGCCCTCAAAAGTAAAACTGGCGGCTTCTCGCACACGCGTGAAGAGTAACACAATGGGGAAAGGTGTAAAAACCCTTTTTAGTTCCTTGTACGAAGTAAAAAGGAAGTATTGTAATCTCGAAAAATTTTAGGTATCCTATTTCAACGAAAATATCCATTTTGACCGTTATCGAATGCAATTTAAGGATGTTTTTGCGCGACATCTGTACATAAGGGCAGAACAAAGGACCCTTTTTCCCCAACCGAATTATAAAACTGATTTAAAAGGGATTCTGAAGAGAATTTTTCACATGCATGTATTTCTCATAAATCAAAAACGAGTGGCCTCAGAACGTTGCAATTTTGTATATACGACTGCTATAACATATAAATGCACACCTCCTATTTAGGTTGCAATCGGCAGTACCAAACAGATATAAATATATATATATATATATCCACTTTGTTACTCGGCTCAGTATCACAGTTTCTTTATTCTTATATGTTTGCAAATTGTACACTTTTTGCTTTAAAAAGGATTGAACTATGTTGTTCTTATCTTCCGGTTAAGGTTTTTATGCCTTCACCAAATCTGCATGCAATATTTGTAGAATTATCAACAATTTAAAAGTTGTTTCAGTGCGGCTAAGCCTAATTATTTTTAGCATAGCAGCCATATTTGTTTACATTTGAAACTAAGCAGAATAATGGATTTGTTGCCAATTTAGAGAAACTAAGCTTCGCAACAACAAAGATAACTCCTTCTTTTATTAATGCGAATTAAATTCTGCTTAATATACTCTGAAATTTATTCGAGGAAAGAAGTGTTTAAGATTTACTTCGGAATTTTTAATATAGATGTTTTGAGTTTTTATGTATTTTTGCCTTGTCTCAAAGTGAGAACGGAATTAATTGAATGAGAAATACTGAAACGTCTGTGAAAAAAAAATTTTTTTTTGTTTGTTTGTTTAGTTTCTTATGCATCGTTTCAGATTTATTATAGTATTTGAATATAACATGTGGCGACGATTAGATAATTCTTCAAATGATATAATTTTTGTGCATTCTGAGTTATAAAATGAATTAGATGTAAAGCATTTATTCTATTATGTTTATGCGCTTTCGACGAAGTGGATTTCATTCAACCCGATAAGTTTAAATGAAATGCAAGAAAAAATGCGTATAATTTAATAATCCGTACAAGGAAGTCATGTGGTGTATACATCAGATTTTTTAACATCAGTCTTCAACAGAAAGGTACGGACTCCGTGCTTATAAGAACAGCGACTACTTGTGGTGAGAACTTAAAGGTAAATCTAACAATAAAATTAAAAAGTGAGATGTAATGCTAGACTTTCACAATTTAATTTAATCTACCAGCAACCTGCAGCGATGATATACTAACTAAACGGCTAAAATACGTAACCGCTACTAAAATTAACAGCTGAAGCACAAAATAGCAAACGTGTGCGGAATACTAGCGGAATCACGCTCTCACTAATCTTCTCGTTTCACCTGTTTAAATACTTCGTTCGCCTACGTGTTTTGCATCCTGGAGAAGAAATAAATATAAGAGGAAATAAAGAATTCAGAAAAGATACCAAAATTTAAAATAAATTACCGAGTTGTGTTTAGATCATCAACGGGAGTTGTAAAACAGAAACTTGTGAAGTGAGAAATTTTGAATATTTTATAGTATATATTCAAAAAGCTCATTCTGGAACAAAATGATAAAAGTCTCATCAACTGGAAAAATCTCTCACAGAGAATCTGATTCAGGGAAAAAATTCTGAATGCTTTTCAGATTTTACATTACCCCCAGAGGGGCGTTTTTTTAGCGTTTTGTGTGTTACCTTTATTTATTAAATACAATGTTCTTCGCACTTCAGCCATAAAATTCGATTCAACAGCAATATCGCAAAATAATTTTAAAATGAGGATATCTTTAGAATTTCTGATACACAGTCTCGCGCGCTGCAGATAAAAATGTTTTTTTTTCGTACAGTGTTGTCATTCCTCGCTTTGAAATTGCTCAGTTTGTTAATCAAAAATTCTTTTAATGTCTGAAGAAATATGAAATAGATAATAAGAGAAATTCCAAATTAGGAATTCCAGATGCCCATATTCGTTGGAGGATTACATTATTCAAAATTGGATGGTTCTAGGTACCGTTGTTTTATCACATTGGGAGAAACATTATACTGATTCTTCATCATTTAATTTCTTTGAATATAATACAGGTTGTAATATTCGGTGGCTACAATTTGAAAAGTTAATCAACGCAAAATACCAAAACGAAATTAATAGCCCTTCTAGGCTAACGCCTTTTGGGCTAATAACTGGTTAGTGAGTCAACGGGAACCCTACCTGATGTATTTAATACATATGTAATTTAATCTAGAATTCATTTGCCTGTTAACAAATATTATATTTCGATTTGAATGCTTGAATTTGCGTATGCGTATCTTTCCTTTTGACAAAAGAGAATTGGATTAAATACATAAAATACAGAAATAAAAATTTTAAAGAATTTTATTTTAATGAAATGCAATTTTTTTCACCTATTTACTCTGCAAACTGAACATCAGTTTATTGCTGTAAACCAGTTCACGAATTATATCAGTAGTCAGTAGAATTACCTGGGAATGCCAAACGTAAAAGTAACAATTTCATATATTTATTACAAATTTATGAAGATATGTAGAACATTCCTCCCGTTTGCTTGTTTTCCAAATATTCTTTGTTCCAATGGGAATCACTTTATTCTCAGACTTTGTATTTCAGAGTTCATGCTAGTTTATAAATTAGAAAGCTAAACAAGAAACATGGAATATGTAACTCTTTAATCTCTTATGTTTTAGACAAAACGAAAGCAAAATAATCTTATTGTCTCCTATACAACTACATTCGTATTACCTTTTACTTACTTTATTATTTTGGACTTGTTCATACACCTTCTTAACCGAATGTATTCATATAACCCAATGTATTCAACAGTATTTAATTTTATCTAGTAACTGATTCTGTGAAAAGGAGGAAAATTATAATACGTATGTTGAAATTTATGTACAATTCTCGCAGGGCTTAAAGTAATAAAGAACGGAAAATTCAATACTGTGTTTTCATTATTATTCTGATATTTACATAAATTATTTTATTGCGAAACGAATACTTTCATTTAAATAAATGGATTTGATTTTGGTAAAGCACTTTTATTTGTAAGTTATTGATACATTACAGTAAGTATTGTTATTGTATTAAAAAAATTCGAAACATGCATTGAGTGCGATCTTAGGTAAAAAATTGTTTTCAGCAGAAACTGAAAAACTCATTTTTTGCTTAAAAAATCGTTTTACTTTAAATCCCTCAAATTGCAATAATGTAGAATTACTTTTTATTAGTTCTTCAAAGAAACACTAAATGAATCAGCTGGCACTTTTTACATTATTTTGACAATATTAATTTGCGTCCTATTTAATTTATATAAATATTTGCTTCTAATTTTAAATTTCTTACTTTACTCTGATTAAGTGCTGCTACATATTTTATTCTTAGAACTTAATTATAGAGAGTATGTCCGTCTCGAAAGATTGTCCGTTTCGAATAAAAAGGATTATCATAAAAATTCTCGAATTTTAAATCATACACTTTTTGCCCATCTTAGAAAAGTGAATTAGATATTAGTTCTTTGCTTATTCTGAACTTTTAATTACATCGTATACTTGTTCGCAATGTGCTTCAGTTTGGAATGTTTTGGAATGTTTGGAATCTTAGAATCTTCTCTGCAATGTGAACAGTAAAAATGAAGTTACGGGGTAAATCAAGCGTCGGCAACCTTTTTGGCTGCGGCTCAAAATCAGCTAAAGTATGTATAGTAGTAAACAGACGTACCGGGTCAGTGGTATTTTCGTTTTAGAAGCCTTTCTTGTTGTTTTAGAAGTTTTAGAAGTCTTTCTTGATGAAAAATAAGACAAATTTCATTGAGAACAATAATTACAATGCGCCTTTAACCAAAAAATTAATTATAATTCTAAATCATTATAAAAAAGTGTAACTGAATGAACTTTAACTTTCTTTTAGATATCAATGGCTTCCTTGATGCTAGCCTTGTGCGGTCAGTTTAGTCAAGTTTGTCTTATTGGTCTTATGATGAATACAAGCATCTGAATGTTTGTTAGTTAATTGCTCCCGTTTTTATTTAAAATATGTTTCTGGTATCAAAATATTTGCTCGCATTTATACGTTTAATCAAATACGGACAAAAGGGCAAAACAATTTACGAAATGGCATGCTCGAATTTATCGATTTCATCTCGAAATTATGTTACAATGTTTAAAAATCTTATGTGTGCACCACATGACTTCCTTCTACGGGATATTAAATTAACTGTTTTTTTTTTTCTTGCATTTCATTTCAACTTATCGGATTGAATGAAATCCACTTCGTCGATAGCGCATAAACACAATAGAATAAACGCTAAAATTCACTATGTTTGTTCACCATACTGACACTCTGGCGCTAAGTTCACTTAGCAGCGTACTGCGCACAACTCGTTAGTTGGTTTCGTCTCCTTTAATTTCTCAACTTTTGTAAGTTTCTAGGTTATACATACGTAAATATAGTTAAATGCATAATAAGCAACAATTGTATGAATTAAAAATATTTAAATACCATGATAATTTAATTAAGACAATAATAACTACTGTGATAAAATTTATTTTACTATTTGAATGTCTTGGCAACTTTACCCGATTGGCTAGCACAGTTACGCAAGCAACCAATAAACTGTCGACGAAAACCAGACACTTAAGCCGCATATAATAAAGATGTTGTTGCTAGAGTGTCTGCGAGTGCATTAGATTTGTCTTCGCAAGACCGATGGTGTCACAAAGGGGAAGGTGGCGGTAAATGTATGCCTTTTGTCTAATTTACATGAAATGTCATACAGGGAATTATCTTCCACTAAGAAACTTTTTAAATTCATAGATATCACAATTGATTTGGTTGTTTAAGGCATTGCATTGGCTTTTAATAGCGCGATCACACATCTTTGAGAGCATTTGCGTATTGCGTTTAGTATTTTGATAATTTGACGGAAGTAAGAAAGTAGACTAACGGAAGTTTGCGTGTACGGATTTCTTTAGAAGAAATTCTCATTACATCGTTAATGACTTTCGTCAGAATTTCAGTTTCGTCATTAAGTTCCTGAACGCTGTTAATTTTGTTTAACGGTGAATTCGATAACATGTTGATTTTTTTTTTCTTTTGGAGATGTTAGGACTATCGTAGATTCCGAGGTAAAAAAAGAACGAGTATGTCACTGCAAAGAATGAGAATGTCAATATAAAGACAAACTGGAATATGAATCAGATAAAAACAGTTAAAAGTGTTTCAATAGAATAGTTATATGAGGCATTTTTAAGAGGATAAAATCAATTATTGTAGAAGTATTGTAATGATAATGAATAAGTTTATTTGGTGTCATTACGATGAAATGTTTAGATTGCGATAAGTCAAAAATTTCTCTACCTCTTCAGTTAGAAAGAACCGGGTTCCAGCTAGCATATTTGGCATTAAAATTCCCGAAAATGATTGTGCATGAAGGTGAAGATATCTTGGAGAGAGTAGAGAAAATGCTAACTCAATATATTTTGCAAGGGAATCCATTAAAATGTATCACAACGGATGAAAAAATTACATTTGGAATGGGGAAAAGAATAGTTGGGCAAACTTTTATGGCTTTTGAAAATATTAAATGTTTAAAATAAGCGAATCCTCGAAAATGCGGATAATCTAACGCTATACCATACATTCAAAATATCGAGTTCTCACATTATAATAACAACAAAAAGCTCATTACATTTAAATTATCAAACGGTAACTTATCAAATATTTTTAACAGAGCTTGTAATTTTTTCCATTTTTCAAAAGCCATTTGTTTTTTATTTTCCTTAATGGTACTCAGTAAAGCTTAAAATGAAAAAACCAATTGCGTATTTACCGCATTCATTATTTTGAACCGTTGTTTCATACAAATATTAATATAAAGAGTTAACAAACTGCACATATTTTACATATTTCCACTCTCATGTACTATTAAATTTTTCCAAGTACTGCCTTAAGTACTTAAAAGTACTTAAAAAAGTTTCGATTAACAAGGTTCTCAAGTTCTCAAGTACAAAAAATGTTCGATTGGGAAATCAGAGATGTAGTGTTCTGTACTGAAATAAAAAATGCCATTAGTTAGTTTTTATACCAAATCGTGCTAATTTGATTTTGCACTAATTAGTTGTGCAACATAAACCAGATTAAGGACTCTTTGCTGTAACATATGCGTAATCCAATAGTTGGAAGGCACGATTTAAATAACACAAAAAGTACTTTGACTGAATAGAAATCATGAAGTTTTAATTCTTTCAATGTGATATAATATGAATATAACTATTATAGTGTTACGGATTTCGTATTTATTCAGCTATTTATTTAGAATTGTAATTAAAATTGCTTTATTTTCCTGTGCAACACAGACGATTTTTGGAGAGAAATCTACGTCGGAAAAGTAAAAATAAAACAGCACGTACATTTAATATTTAATAAATAAGTATCTCCTAATTACTGTTGCCATCCTCAAATATCGAGAAAAATCGAGGTTTTACCAGAATATTCTAGTAAATAATTAAAAAGCTTATAAAAGCCGAATTAAAACACCTCATCTCAGGTGTAGTAGTAGCTGTTTTAAGCGAACTGTTTGTTTACGTAATGCTGTGATTGATTGTAGTGAATTCGCTGTGAGATTGGATAAACTTTATTTGTTTTGAAATGAATTCTGTTTAACGTTTGAGATATTGTGATATTGTACGAATATCTCTGAGGAAATATTTCTGTGTTTTGTTTTATTTCTTGTGAAATGAATAAATTTCATTAACTTTTTAACGATTGGGGCATTCAATCCATTATGAAGCCGTGCGCACGCAACAATATTGTAATGAACAATCACACTGAACAATAAATTTTAACACGTTTATAAGATAACACATGTTTTATAAGAGGTCTAACGTAAAGCAGTATTCTTGAACTAGAAGTTGCGATTGGTTGGTTTAGCGAAGTATTTCTATAAGAGGACGCAATTCATTAGTAGTTACAGAAGCACTTTAAAATTCTACGAACATTTTTGTGAGTTATAAGGAAGATGATGTATGTTTCTAACGATGCTTTGGCTATTCAATATATTTTTAATTCAGTTTTAATTAGGTGTATGTAATTTATAAAGAAATTTATTCACATTTTAAATAACTCTATAAATTTGACCATAATTAAGTTGAATTAGGAGGAGCTTGAATGAAAGCTTTGCTAAAACTTTTATCTGATCCAAAGAAGATGCAAATAAAAGCGGTTCGAAAAATTCTGAGTCAAAGAGCTCTCATGAAAGTTCTTTTGTAATTTAAGATATATTCTTATAAATTATATGATGGTTCTTCCCGCTTTTGGCAATAAATTTACTAATAATATATGTTATTTATTTCAAATGTTAAAAACTTCATTGAGAAAAATTACGTTCTCTCCGTAGCTGCATAGTTACTATTATTTTGCCATTAACCAGTTATTTATAATTTCAACCATTATTATAACTTCTGATTATAAATAAGTTAGAGAGCATTTAAGCCGAGGTTTTTGAACTGTAAGACAGAGCCTGTTCCTATTCTATCGAGGGAGAAACTTGTTTTATGTTATTTATTTTTTACCAGCTGTGATTAGATTGTAATTATTTGGCTTTGCGTATATCTGAGGTCATTTCAATTGTTATGCCGGTTGAAGTTATTATAACTTAGAGTTAAAGTGTGTACTCTTGACTCCTAGCTTACATTTTAAATTTTGAATTCATCTGTTACTTTAACTTGTATCTCTAGAAATGGAGACTGATTATGTGAGCACGAGTAGTGCATTTTATGTACAATTTCTGATTTAAATAAATAGTTTTATTTAAAATCTGTTCAAGACTCTGTATTTTATTTCAAACACATTATTTTTTCTTAATATCCGTTAGGAATTTGATACTAATTTATACTTCCAAAGAAAATCAAACTCTGTATAGTAATATAATCTACTCACAGGAATCTATAGGAATGTAATATTACATTTCTGTTTCTTCTGGTACGGGAAAAATTTTTAAATCCTCAAATGGAATTTCTGGAATTGCTAAATATTTTTCCCTAGCCAATGAAATCTGAAGCAATCCACATTAAAAAATTATTATTGCCTGAAGAATTTCGGGCAATAATAATTCTCCATTTGTAACCAATCATTGTTAAAAAGCGTTACTTTTAATTTTCTGAAAACTTCTTACTAGCAAATGGGAAACTGGCTCGTATGCAAGTTACACACGGTAAAAAACGGCCATGCAGCCAGCCCGTTCGCCGGAATTCGAGCCCGGAACGAACTAACGCTATTCAGCGACTAGCACTGCTCGGCGGCTGGTGTTCCTTAACAGTTTGAAACTGACCAGAAGAATTTCTTAATACTGTATTTTTTTGTGTATGATATCTCTCATATGTTTAAGTTTTTAATTAAGTTTTTTAATAAGTTAATTAAACAGAAGAAATTTAAGAAAATTCCAAAAAAAAATATAATATACGTTACACTACCGTAATATATTTATGAGTAATTTCGTTTGCGATACCTTTTTACAAGCATTTTATGATAATAAATAACAAATAGAAATATTACGTTGAAACTGAATACTTCAGTTTACAGATTAACGTCTCGATTAGTTTACCGTTAAAATTCCAAAAGTTAAACAAAATTTTAAAGTTTTAAAAGTTATGTAAATTTTAATATTAAACAAAATGCAATCTGTTCTTGGTACGCATATTTCATTTTAACAAATAAATTTTAACAAATTATTTCATTTTAACAAATAACATAATTTTAAGCTAAATAGTTAGCATAGGTCTACATATTTAAGCATTAGTAACCTACAAATTAAAAATATAGGATAAAATCTTATAATTAAAATGAAGTGTTTAAAATAACAAAAGTAGGAAAAAAATAAAAAAAAAATTCGAAAGCTTCAGATTTCAAATTATGCCCAAAGATGCGTTTTTTAACGTTTTGTGTGTTACCTTTATTTATTAAATATTATGTTCTACGCACTTAAACCGTAAAATTAAGTTCAACATCAATACCATAAAATATTTAAAAGAGTATATCTTTAGAATTTCCGATACAATCTCGCGCACTGAAGATCAAAATGACTTTTCCTCGTACAGTGCTGCCATTGCTCGCTCTGCAATTGCGCAAAAACTCATAAATGCTTTACAAAATATGAAATAGATAATGAAACAAATTCTAAATTCCAAATTTGGGCTTCCAGATGCCGACATTCGGGTAGAGACATACGTTATTCAAAATTGGATGGCTCTAGGTACCGTTGTTTTATCACAATGCGAGAAACATAAATACATTTATGCATATTCTTCATTATTTAATTTCTTTAAATATAATACAGGGCGATAATATTTGGTGCCAACAATTTAAAAAGTGATTCGCTGCTTATAGTGAATCAACGCAAAACGCTAAAACGAAATTGATAGCCCTTCTGGGCTATTAATTTAAATACGGAAAATTAATAGCTTTTTGAGATAAAAATGCTATTAGTTTATTTCAGTGAAAATTGCTGTCAGGTGAAGAATTAAAATTTCTAGACATATCAGTGCATTTGTTTCGTTGTATCACTTTGTGCACGAAGCATGCAACAAGTATTTTCCTCAAGTGGCAAAGTTTTCTCTTTTATCATGACCTGAAATGTTTGAATTTTTACGCTTTCACTCAGAGAGTATCTATACATTCAGAGAGTATCTATACTTCAATAGTGTCTATACATTTTTACGCTTTCATGACATTTTGTTTTTAATTTGGTCGACATAGTTAATGCTCCTTATAACGACCTCTCATATCATAAAGAAAAAGACATTGTACCGTGATATCACAATGGTAAAAGTAGATTCAGTGATCAACTGGGTTATTTAAAAAAAGCATACGTCGTTGTAATGTAACGCTCCCTATTATGAGCAGTCGTTCTAACGAGCGTCGACTACGTCTTTAGACTGTGTAATTCATCTGTAAGTGTTTACAGCAATCGCAAATCTCAAATTGTGAAAATATATTTGTTATAAGAAATCTGCATATAGATGGATAAATTCAGCTTAAACACTTTTCCTAAGAGTTGGTAGCAGTGCTTTTAATAATGTAATGATTACGAATTTGTTTTTATATTCTTCACTTCAAAGCTGGAAATTATTAGAAATTTACCCGGAAAATACTGTTTTATATCACAGTTTTTATTTATGTTCAATTTATATAAGCCACTCACATTAACTTTTTATATTTTATATCATTATACTAGCATTAGCAATATACTTTTTCGAGCGTCTCTAATTACCTTACGAATAAAAATATGTGATCAGTTGTTCTGAGAAGAAAAAAAAAATAAATGAGGCTAAAAATAAATTATTTCCTCTCTTCTTAGATTTCCTTTCACAATAAAATCCTTTGACAAAGAAATGTCTGTTTCTCTTAAAATATATTCGAAGCCTTTGAATTCTAATCCACTTAGATAAATTAAGCTTTCTTAAGAGTTGCAGTAAAACGACCGCTTAGTAAAACTCCAAATGATGCTCTAGAAAAATATCATCAGATATACCTAAAAAAGAAAGCAAAGAAAAATCTGCTGTTTTTTCTTTCCGATAAAACCGTAGGTGCCAGACCTTTTCTATTGTCTTCAGCCGAGCGCAAAATCTGCTTTCCGCAAGGCTTGATGCAATCTCCTGCTAGATCTTGGATACTAATGAAAGATAGAGAAAGAGATGAGAAGGAAAAGAAGAAAAAAAAACTAGAGGATTCTTTCTAGACATTCTTTCTTCCCTTGCCAGGCTTTACTGTGGTACTTAGGTTTCTTTATCTATTACCAGTTAACCTGCAAAGTGAATTATTTTCTGGCTGCCTAAGTAACTGGTAACGAATAAGTGGTTTATAGTGCACTGATTATTTCAATCTGCTTACGAGAAACAAATGAGAGTTAAATGAGAAGACCGTTTTGGTTCGAAGGCGTTCGAGATTTGAGTAGATTACTGTTTGTTATGATGGTATATAATGAAATTAATTAATGATTTGGCTAAGTGATATTAAAATCTGTGGAATAAACTAAAAATTATACGTGGCTTTTTGTTACAAATCAACTTTTGATGTCTGTAGTGGAAAGCAAAAAATATATATACACTAGCGGCCAAATCCGCCCGCTTTATTCATTGTTCGTGTCTAAAAGAGTTCACAATTCACATAAATAATTTTTTGTTGCCAAACCAGGAAACAAAACTTTTTATTCTTCAGATAATATGTATGACGTCATTATTTAAATTGAATATGAAACTTTATCTTTTAATTAAACTTCAAAATAATGCTTTTATAACAAAAACTTACTGACTAAGAAATTGCTGGTAAAAAAAATCAAATAACAAATAATTTTCTGTAGGCTAGAACAATTCATCGCTAAAAAAAATATAAAAATATAAAATCACTAAAGCGGTATATAGGTTTTAACACATTGGGACGGTGCCAAATCCCTACGTCTTTCGAAACACGAAGCCATATGGGAAAACCTAAAACAAATCTGTAAACTGGCTATTGAGTCTCCTTCAAATTAGCGTTTTCAGAGTTTTTAATTAATATCTCAGCTGATTAAAGTCATACGACGATGAGAATGGTAGCAATGGGTTCCGACGAATTTTGGAATCAGGAGATATGTTTCTCGAAATTCAACCAAGCGCCGTTCCATAGATATTTGTGAAAAAAGAAACTAGCCCGTAGCGAAATCCCTTTAATAAGGAAAAACCCGACAAAGGAAGTGAAAAATTAGCGTTAAATATATCGTTTAGAAAGCGTTTTTAATTAATATCTCGGCTAATTAAAGCCGCGCGAAGATGGGAATGGTCAAAATGTCTTAACAGGAATTTTTAAAATCCAGCGATGTGTTTTAGAACCCAACGGTAAACCCAGAAGCGAGCGGTTCGAGAGAAGATGATGTTACAAACAAACAGACAGACACACAAATTTTAAAATAATGGAATCTCCATAAATTAGTCTTTTGCCTTTTAAAATGAACAAATGTGTCAAGAACCTAAGAGAAGATATGTGCTCAGATGTTTTACCTGAAATTCAATGTGTTTTCCCTAAGACAACCATTCCCGTTACAAAATTTTTACGGCCTTCGGTGGACGTGATTATAATAGAGAGGTAATTTTCAAGACAGATAAAATTGTTTACATTCTGAGAAATAATGGTTGCCTAAAAAGGTGGTCCCGCAAAAATGTTTGCTGTAGATTTTTCATATATCAAAAAAGCTCTGCACAAATGCTGTTGCATGCTTACTTTACCGGAGTTACCTTCCTGTTGAAAATAAAGGTCAATTAGGTGTTTTGGTTTTGTAGTTTAGTCAATATTTTAAAATTTTCAAGTACATTGTGAAGTCTGTGACATTTTCATCAAAAATATTAATTTTTTTGTTTTGGCTAAAAAATTTTATCGCATGTTTACCATTGATCATTAATTCATTGCATTTTGGAACGGGCTATGCAAACTTATCACTACCTTCAACGATGTTAATATAGATTTCTCATTTAGCCTCAGAGTGAAAAATATGAAATAGATATCTTTCATCGTAATATTGTTGCCGTTCTACTGGTTCGTGGATTTGGAGTGACAGATGGCAATACTTGATAAAGAATCAAAACACAATTTGTTCATCAGTATTACACATGACAGTTTCAAAGAAGCATTACCACAGTCGAAAAACTACGAAAAACCCGCTGAAACAATCAGCAACACAGCCTTCAGGCTATCAGGTTATAACGGTGAAGACTGCTTCACAGCAAAGCACTAAAGCACATTTTCCGGGTGGCCGATCACACTTGGAATTCAAGGCACTACAACTGAACTCGACATACTACTCTGCTACTGAAATCAAGATACCCTTTTATTCCTCGTATAGGAGGCTTTTGAGCTAGCTTCCAGAACATTCTCGAGAAAACTGGTAAGAATTTATTCTGGAATGTTCTCACGCCGTCTATGACATATCTCCAATTTTGTTGCTAAATCGACGATTTCACGCCAAATCTGGCAACTCTGCCTTTCCTTGCCACTTCTGGCAACCCTAGCCCTGCTTTGCAAAGAAGTTATCCTACCGCAGATGGGCATTTCGCAACAATATGAATAGTACAAGCTATCTTCATTGTTTGTTAAATGAACATTGTGTTTTCTATCGCACCAAAAGTAATAAACATGTTTGAGAACTTGTTTAGTGGAATTTCACTACTTCCATAGACGTTCACTTGATGAAAAATTAGTTTTCATTTGAACCAAACTAGTCTGTTACTTTTAAAGAAGAACTTCAGTGTTATTTTCTGCTGCCCGATTTGACTCGTAACTGTGGAAACAACAGCTGCCAAAAAAAATCACACGTCGCTTAAATATGCATTTAATTAATTCTGGAAATTCATTCTCAGTTATTCATTAAATAATGATTCTGTTATAAAGAATCCTATTTCAAGAAGTGTACAGAAGTCTGAAATAAAGGTTGTTTGATCTAATTTAGCTTTAAATGCACGGGAAGAAATCTGGTAAAGAGCGCAAATGAAGGCTGATTTTCTAGGGTTCGATTTAGTTTACTAATAGTTATTTCAATTTGTAATCCTTTCCTGAATTCTCTTATTTCTCGCAAGGGTGTAAATAAAGTAGGTAAACGAGAGTATTTAAACTGTTGGAACGAAAAGGTTAGACAGAGCGTGATTTCACTAATGAAGGCGCAGGTTTGCTATTTTGTTCTCCAGCTGTTAATCTTAGTAGCGGTTACGCATTCTGGCCGTTTAGTAAGTATATCGCCGGTGCCGTTTTCTGAGTCAGCCTGTTAGATTAAATCGAATTGTATAATTTAGCACCATTTTTAGTCCAAAGGGGCTTTGTCTCTGAAGGACTAGTGTTTTCGTTTTATGATTTTGCATTGAATCACTATAAACGGCTGTATCACTTTTCAAATTGTTCCCACCAAGCGTTATCGCCCTGTATTATATTTAAAGAAATTAAATACTGAAGAATCTGCATAAATGTATGTATATTCCTCCAAATGTGATAAAATAACGGTACCTAGAGCCATCCAATTTTGAATAACGTGCGTTTTCACCCGAATATGCGCATCTTTAAGCCCAAATTTGGAATCTGGAATTCGTTTTATTATCTATTTCATATTTTATAAAACTTAAACGAATTTTTGATGAACAAACTCAAACGATTTAAAAGAGAGCAATGGCAACGTTGTACAGAAAAACATTTTTATCTCCAGCGCGTGAGACTGTGTATAGGAAATTCTAACGATATGCTCATTTTAAATTATTTTGCGATATTGCTGTTGAACTGAATTTTATGGTTTAAGTGCGAAGAACATGTATTTAATAAATAAAGGTAACAGTCAAAACGTTAAAAAAACTCCCCTTTGGACGTAATTTAAAATCTGAAACCTTTCCGGTTTTTTTATTATTTATTTTTATTTATTATTTTTTTAACCTTTTAAATTTCTTGTTAAATTAAGCTCTCATCCCAAGTGTTCAGTGTTTTGTGTAAGCATGTAAGTGCGTACCTTCTGTTATACAGATTGTGATAAATAAAAGTGTCTTTTACACCCTTTCCCTGTTGTGCTCATCTTCACTCCTGTGCGAGAAGTCACAAGGTTTACACTCAAGTAGGTCTAATGACCATTTCATGATGGCAAAACACAGAACTCACAGTCTGAATTACAATCTCAAATGACGCGGAGAAAATAAATGCTGTGAGGTGATGACAACAAGAATTACGACCGCAAATAAGGGGACTTGCAGCAACCTTGAAATGCCCATTTTAGTTACAGATTATAGTCCACCTTACATTTAGCGGATAGTTAGAATTAATTAAATGAGTTTTAATATTGTATTCACACTAATAAATAATAATAATGATGATTCAAATTTCAATAATTGTGTCTCGAGACAGAGCACTTTGCTATATCTGTCGTAAAAAAATTTTTCTAAATCCTTTATTTAGTCAATGGAGAAAAACCCTGGTTTTATGCTTTCAGATCTCCAATTTGTTATCGTTTTATCACAACTTGCATTGATTAGGGTGGCAAATCCTTAACGGGTATGACTTTTGCTGCGTCTTTCTGCCTAGATAATTACATGAAATTTATAAATTTTCCTAGATTTCCTTAAATCAGCATCAGAAACTAAGCCCAATGTGAAACACCTGAAATACGAAATTAGATTTTTATTGCTCAGGATTCATATATTCTTCTATCCCACAGTTCTTTCTAGCAAAAAGAAAATAAGATCCCCATTATTTTTACCCTTTTTCATAAATGTGAAAATCGTTTTTATTACAAGTCATTCATAAATAAGAAAAGAAGCAAAGTAAACTTTTATAAAGTATGTGGGTTTTTTTGAACCTCACAAACACTAATAAGCTAATAATCGCTTAAGTGTGTTAACAGAGACGTAAGACTTAAGAAGGGTTAACTACCCTTTATTTCTCAGAATAAATATGATACAATAAGTTCCTAACTCGAAACGTACATCAAAGCCTCCACTTGGGCTTGAAATTAAATGAATATAAAATTAAACTTTACTAAGCTTAACTAAAGCTAACTGGGAGATATGGCTGTAGCTACCAAGATTCTAAGTAATTGGCCCCTAAATCTTAATTCAATCGGCGAAGCCAAACAAAGGCCTAAAGTATGGCCGAACGTAGCAATAACTAAGAGAGATGTAGCCAAAAGGCAAAACGCGCGCTAGTCAGAAACTCAGGCTGTCTCTGAAGAAGTCGGTGAAATATTGACTTAAATACTACTCTTTGCTTATTTGTATTCACTGCGTTTCTGGAATTACATTCTGATAGGAAATTGTAAGCTGAAACTAAAAAGATAGGAAAGATTCATAAACTTAAAATAACTGTTAATCAAATTAGGATAAACCTTACAAGTAGTTCTCTTAAATGTTCTGCAAATATTATTTATCAAATTTGACTTGCTTGACTGTTTGCCTTTCAATAAGATGAAATCGATTATTGCTCGCAGCGCGGAATGTTTCATTGTTCACGCAGGGTTTTTATTCCTGACACGCATTTAGACTTTCTTAGAATGAACTTTCGGTTAAAAAATATGTTAAAAAATCTCATTAATTTCATTCTCATGCAAAATGACCAAATCAGTAAAAGTGAGCTTATTCATATCTTGATAATAACGTATAGTATATAGTTCTAAAAATGAATTTAAAAATACTTATTTCATTTAAATTTTTACTATTATTTATTTTTAGAAAACAAATTATAGCAAACTTAATCGTCATCACAAATGTCACACGAGTCCTTGACTGCTGTACGACGTAGATGCAGGATCCTCAGATTTTTGTAGTGTCTTGAGAATGAATTCCTTCTCATGAATCATTAAGCCTGCCCACGTCATGCATAGTTAATGGACAACTTACAGTTCGAATAAAAAATGATCCGAATGGATTGGACAACATGTTCATTAGATATGAAACCAAAGGTATGTGTTTGGGATATTTCAAGCAAAAGGACTTGTAGTTGCTGAAGAACTCTCTTACAAGATTATTAGACAAACGAGGTTATGCTCTTTTAAAATCAAATCTTTCTCTTTGAGACGTTCGACCACAGTGACGTAGCTTATCTAGCTGCTCCGTGACGTCCCTTCATTTATACACTGACTACCAATAAGTATTTGGACACCTATGCAAATGACGACATCTGCGGTCCTAAGGTACGTCACGGACTCCGCCGGTATATATCGTGTAGGAAACAGCATCGGCTTTAGTGGCATGCAAGATGCCTCGCAGTTCGGAGCTCTCTGATTTCGAAAAAAGGTATAATTATCGGGTATCACAAATCTGACCGATCCTTAAGGGACATATCTAACGAACTGAAGTACCCAAAATCGACAGGGGCCTATGTGGTTAAGAAGTGGAAGGGGAGCGGTGATTGTCGGAATATGCCTCGAGTCGGCAGACCAACGAAACTGGGAGATAGAGAGCGACGAGTGCTGTCCAGAGAAATTCGGAAGAACAAAAAAAACCGCACCCAACCGATGGCCCTCATCCGCGAGGAGTTTCAACAGGCATCTGGGAGTATTGTTTCAATGAATACCATCCGTAAGGAAGCACATCTGCTTGGTTTTCATGGTCGTGCTTCTGCTCATAAGGCTTTGATCACAAAGTCCAACCGCGCTGCTCGGCTAATGTGGTGCAAAGCACATCGAAATTGAACCGTAGATCCGTGGAAACGGGTTCTTTGGAGTGACGAATCAAGGTTCACCCTTTACCGTTCGAATGGCAGGGTCTGGGTCTGGCGTCTACTTGGAGAATGTCTCCTGCCAGAATGCATTGTGCCAACAGTCAAGTTCGGCGGAGGTGGAATTATGGTCTGAGGGTGTTTCTTCTGGTATGGGCTGGGACCTTTGGTCCCCATTCATGGTAAGCTCAACTCCGATACCTACTGAACTATTTTGGATGACAATGTGCTTCCTACGTTGTGGCAGTTTTACGGGTTGGACCCCTGTTACTTTCAGGACGGCAATGCCAGCTGTCATGTTTCGACGTTAACCAAAGCTTGGTATGGTGCCAATGAAGTTCATCGAATGGACTGGCCTGCCCAGAGTCCAGACCTGAACCCTATCGAGAACCTCTGGGGCGAGTTGCATCGCCAAATTCAGTGTGCACTACCCGTGCAAAATCGGTGAAGGAACTTCTATGTCTTCTCCAAGCCGAGTGGAAGAAAATACCTCTAGCTGTCATACAAAGACTTGTGGAAAGTATGCCCCGGAGGGTTCACGCTGTAATTACCTCTCGTTGAGGCTCTATCAACTATTGATTTTGAATAAAGTTAGTTTTTCTTTTCTATCACAGGTATCAAAATACTTATTGGTAGTCAATGTAGAATTGGGAGAAACCTTCACAACGCTAGTTGGGAGAAACCGTCACAACGCTAGTTGACCTTGATCGAGAAGAGCAAACCTTGAACTATCTTCTACAGCAGTGGAAGTGAATAAATATCTCACCCCTTCTTAATAATTCCATTGACTCCATGCCTTACATCGCTTTCGATCAGAGAATCTCATACCCTTTACTAGAACGCACTTTTATCCAAGAAAACATCATACTCTTTTGTTAGCGTTTAGGGCATGTTTAAAACATGCATTTTTTGTTTTCTGACGGAACATAAGAATAAAATTTAGTAATTCCTTGTTCCGAGCGTAGTTTCTTTTCTCATAGCTTGCAATATCTTTGCATCGCATATCAGCTAATAAAACGTTCCCTCATCCGAGGTTTATACCTAAAACCGCTACATTCCCTTGTTGTTTTGACTAAAGTAATTCATGTTTATGCTGTTTTAAATGGTAAGTGATCTCCCTGAGTTTTATTTCTATATTATACTTAATCTCAGCACCGAATCTTTTATATCAGATCAGTTTTCATAAAGAAAAGGTAGTGGATTCAATTTAGTATACACTTTGGTTGATAATTTTGTGATCTTCAAGGCATTTTCATTGAAATTTTAGCCCAAAGAAGCGTTAGCTCAGAAAGGCTATTAACTTCGTTTTGGTATTTTGTGTCAATTCACTATAAACGGCGAATCACTTTTGAAATTGTTGCCTACAAATATTTTCGCGCTGTATTATATTTAAAGAAATTAAATAATGAAGAATCTGCATAAATGTATGTTTCTCGCTTTGTGATAAAACAGCAGTATCTATAGCCATCGAATTTTGAATAACATTCGTTTCCACCCGAATATGGGCATCTGGAAGCCCAAATTTGGAATTTGGAATTTGTTTTATTATCTATTTCATATTTTGTCAAACTTTAACGAATTTTTTATTAAGAAACTCAACTATTTCAAAGCGAGCAATGGCAACACTGTACAAAAAAAAACATTTTTATCTCCAGCGCGCGAGACTGCGTATCGGAAATTCTAAATATATGCTCATTTTAAAATTATTTTGGGATGTTGCTGTCGAACTGAATTTTAAGTGCGAAGAACAGGATATTTAATAAATAAAGGTAACGCAAAAAACGTTAACAAAGTCCCTTGTGCGTAATGTAAAATCTGAAAGGTTTCAGATTTTTTTTAACTTTTATTTTCATTTAATTTGCATAAAGAACATAATATGCATTTATTGTTACAAACAAATAGTGTATAATTTCATACTGTGTTCATTAATTTGAAATTTTTTGTAGCAATGAAAGAAACTGATTTGAAAAACGAGAGATGATTCATTGATTTCATATTTCCAGAACTCATTGTTTTAATACCATTTTTACCCATTGTTTCTATTCAGCAAAATTCATTAATCGAGTTTTGCTGTATAGTAATTATCTTTGACTTCACGTATTTAAAATGCCTCGCACTTTTTTAGCTATATTTTAATTTGTGTGCACATTTTCAGAAAAGAACTACAGTTAGACACATTTGATTCATTAATTTTCAGGAACGAGCGAACCACGCTTATCGAATATTCAAAGAGCTTCAATAAAAATTAAACAAATTTAACTAATGTAACAGGATATTTCTTGTGAAGTCAGTCAAATATTTTAAGAGAAGGTACTTAATGTAATAGGATATCGCTTAAACGTTGCAAAACAGTCAAAAATCAATACTTTAAGACATGCATAGTACTAATAAAGACCGCTACAAAATTAAATTCAGTTCTTTTAATTTTAAAGAATAATGCCAAGTGAATTTGAGGCGGTGGAAGAATATCATCTTTTCCTCTTGCAGTATTTATTTTGCAACGGAGGGTGATTTAAATATTAACTTAAAGTATATTAAAAAATTCTAGCTCATATTTTATTATTACAATATTTTGTTACTGCTATATATATTTTTTTAAATATGACAAATGAAGTTACGATCACGATTTAAAAATATTACCTTTAATAAGCTTGAAAATAAACGCTTTTGTCCACAGAAATTATTTTTGATCTTCTTGTCTTTACGTCATCTACTTTACGTCAGGGAAAAAATAAAACCTTCGCATGAATTTTCTTCTAAAGCAAAACACGTAAGTATAATAAAATGAAAACTGCAAGTTAAAGTACTTAACAGTGTTATAAATTTTCCTTATAATTATGCAAATGTATTCTGACAGTTTACTGAAGCTTTTTATGAAGACGTCATATCTCTAAAACAATTAGTTTTTCCGTAAACCCTTTTAGTTGCTTCGTGTAGCAGTAATTGTCAAATGATTAAAATAGCTTTACTACTCTTTTTTTAAATAAGCTGCAAGTTAACGAACATTTGAATATTAATAATTAAATCATTAGGGATGAATATCTTTAGTGTTTCAATCTTTGTTTTCATTGTTTCTTTAAAGGTAAATACATATTTCATAATGAAAATAAGTGATGTATGATGAAGTAGTCAACAGTGAAATCCCCACTTTTTTACAAAACGTGTCATGTCCAGGAGACAAGTTTTAAATGTTCACGTTGCATTCATTGATGGAAGTGTCAGTTAAATATTTAGCAAAAACAAGTTCGATAAACATCACTTAACTGAAAAAAAGCTTTTAATCAATAATGTGAAAACTAAAGAAAAAATATTCAAACAAGCTTCAGTCATAGCTTTTTAATGCTGTGAGGGACTTTATCAGCAACCACCAAGCATTAATGCTTATCATACCTCAAAAAAATAAATAAAAACCGGAAATTAACGTTTAGTTATGGTAATGTGTTTCAATTTTATAACTTTGCCCTGTTATATACCATTGAAATATTAATGCATTTCTGTAACTTCATATAGGACAGTGATTCAGTAATTTGTTGACCTTGATCTCAGTTACAAATCAACGGTATTGAATTAAATCTGCTGTCGCTATTTACTACATATACACAAGTATTCATTTCATACCATTCGAAACGTTCGTGAATTAAATGTATTCGTGCTGTTGGTGTATTGCTACATGTTGTTATCATGTTCCAGTTAAGATTTTTATGCCTTATTTATTCTGCATGCAATACTTGTAAAATTGTCAACAATTTAGAAGTTTTTTAAGTGCAATTAAGCCTAATGGAGCAGCCATATTTGTTTACATTTGAAGCTTAGCAGAATAGGGAATTAAGTCAGTTTCTGCACCTTCAGTGTCTTTTTGCTGAAAGGGATCAAAAGTTCTTTTTTTATTATTATTATTTTATTTTATTTCCAACGGCTAGGCAAAAAGTTACAAAGAACTAAAATCTTACAAAGGATTACAGGCAATAGAACAAAAAACAAAAAGACCGAAGTCACTGCTTAAGAAGCGCTCTTGCCTCCCAGTATCTCGACTCTTCTGTAAGACCACAAAGAGCCCCTACATCGAAGCAGGTGGTCCCTGTCCATTTCTTCTCCAGAATTGCAAAGTGGGCAAATAGGATCGCTTAAAATGCCTATGCGGTGCAGGTGAGCGGCAAGGCAATCATGTCCTGTAGACAAACCGAAAGCTGAAACTGCAGAACGTCTTGGATTATCGGGAATAATAGAAGGACTTATCATTCTCCAACTTTTCAAGGCTCTACGAGTCTGAAGATCTCGTAAGGTATTAGACGTAAATAAACTTTTTAAAAACAGTTTAATCATCCAATAAGAAACGGCTGCATCTGGATGCTGTAGTAAGTTAGCACCTCGTTTTGCAAGTAAGTCCACTTGTTCATTGCCCCAAAGGCCACAATGGCCGGGCACCCACAGGAAGATGATTTGTTTCCCTTTTAAAGTGAGAGTTCTCAGGAATTTTTGGCATTGCAAAATTTCAGGTGCTAATGGGTGTTCAACAGAGCTAATTGATTGAATGGCTGCTTGAGAATCAGAAAAAATGATTGCCGCTGCAAACTTGTAATGAAAAACTATTAATTGCTGTGCGGCTAAACAGATGGCTACTACTTCTCCATCAAAGGAGGTACCAATGTATCCTGCAGGGGAGTAGAAAGAACAGAAATTCGAAAACACACCAGCCCCAACCTTAGGACCAAAAGTAAACTATCAGTTTTGTGCACCGAAAAATCTGCTTCCTTGCTCACTGGCCGAATTGTTTGTTTTTGCTTAGAAATTCTTATTTTAATTGCAAGAATTGTTTTTTAATTGTTTTAACTGTATTTGGTGTTTTATGTTTTCCATATGTTTCAGTTTTTAATGAAAATATTCTGAGTTTTTATTAATTTTTGCCTTGCTCCGAGTTCAGAACTGAATTAATTGAATGAGAAATATATCTCCAATTAAATTCGAGGAAATAAGTTCAAATGAAATGCAGCAAAAATATGTATAATTTAATAGGCCGTACAACGAAGCCATATGGTGTCTACATCAGATTTTTTTATACCGTTGTATTGAAGAAAAGGCTGTCTTGCTACCAGGAAAATATTTAGGTTTTTTGCAAATTTGTAGAGCCGATTTTGGCATTTAGCCAATAAATATTTTATAGGTAATAGTTTACAATCAAGTTACGCCTTTAGGAAGCAATTGGTAGTTAGAAGTAGTCCTTAATTTACAAATTAAAAGTATAACTGAAATGAAAATTTTCGCTTAAAATTAAAATTGTAAATAATATTTAAGCTCAAAGTGATATCGCTAATAAGGAATTTGTTTAAAATGCTAATTATACAGAAAATTTTAGCTTAAAATGATAACTGCAACAAGTATTTCATTTTAATGGTATAACTAAAGTAAAATCATCAGTTCAGATGGTAAACGCAGTAAAAAGTTTTCACTTTAAAGAGAGAACTGTAATATTAATTTCAGCTAAACGGGTAACTATGTATATAAATTTAAAATCTTTTATGATTAAAAATACATATTCTTATATTTCAGTGCGAAAAATCTGCTTATTCTTCCTGTTCTTCTTTATAAAAGATTAGTTCTTTTTTTATTTCTCCTGCAACCTAAGTTTTATGAAGATGACTAACTTTCAAACTCCCTATTCACTTAGAATAGTTCATTTTCATTTCTTATTTCATAGAAAATTATTAACTTAATAAGTTTAAATGAAGCGCAGAAAAAATATTAAAAAAATAATAAAAACAATGAAAGTTTCAGATTTTACTTTACGCCCAAAGGGGCTTTTTTTAGCGTTTTGTGGGTTACCATTATTTATTCAATATTATGGTCTTCGCACTTAAACCACAAAATTCAGTTCAACAGCAATATCGCAAGATAATTTAAAATGAGCATATCTTTGGAATTTCCGATACACAATCTCGCGCGCTGGAGAGAAAAATGTTTTTTTTTCGTACAGTGTTGCCATTGCTCAATTTGAAATTGTTGAGTTTATTAATCAAAAATTCGTTAAAGTTTTACAAAATATGAAATAGATAATAAAACAAATTTCAGATTCCAAATTTGGGCTTCCAGATGCCCATATTCGGGTGGAAAGGTACGTCATTCAAAATTTGATGGTTCTAGGTACCGTCGTTTTATCGCAATGTCAGAAAAATTTATACATTTATGCAGATTCTTCATTATTTAATTCCTCTAAATATAATACAGGACTGTAATATTTGGTAGCAACAGTTTGAAAAGTGAACCGACATTTATAGAGAACCAACGCAAAATGCCAAACGAAAATTATTAATTAGCCCCTTTGTGCTAATTAATAATTTTCTATTAAATTGTAATGCAACTTAAATTGGAGTGTAACCCTTTCGTCTTAACAAAGCTTGCTTTACAGAATGAGAGAGGTATGTAATAATATAAACCTGTATTTTGCATTAGTTTAGTTATTTAAGCCTCCATTTATCATTAGCTTGATAAGAACTTTTTTATACAATAGCTGAGATATTAAAAGACGTAAAGGCGTCTTTGCATGTCTTCTCCTAAAAGTGCTTTATGCCAGAAATTTAGAAACAAATACAATAACTCTGTATCAACTATATGTGGATAATTTTTAGTTCCCAAATTTGAAATTATTATTGGTTACAGTGTAAGGTTTTAGTTTAAACTAACAAAGTTTTATTTTAATTTGCCTTTTTCTATCTGTTCTTATTTCAACTTCCCGTTAGAATAAGCGCGAGTTTCAACTTTATGCTAATTTGAAGTGGAGCCAACCTCTATTTAAGCGAGTAGGTAGGGACCTCTCAGAGTGAGAGAGCTTTTAGTCTCAGACCACTGCTACTCGTTCGACGTTCGCCTGACCAGCTAGTATTTAAATTCTAAGCCTTAGCGCTGTTACGCTATTACTTATTGAAGTAATTCTAAGTGCGTTAGTATTAGTTAAATCTTGCTACGCACCATTTAGTTTAGAGGCCAGCTTCGCGTTCATAGCTCTGTGAGCAACGACTACTTAATATCTATTTAATTTTAGTTTAAATAATTTGATTGTTCAGTTTAGACCCAAGTGCGGTCATTATTTTCTGTATCCCTCCCGAGTTGGGAAGTGGCTGTATATAATTGAGGGATTTAAATCCTTCTTAAGTGCAGTTCTTTTGCCACTTAACCACAGTTTTCTACCACAGAACATAGCTGCATTCAGCTCCCTGTTCAAGATCAGGACTTCAGTATTCAGTATCAGTATTTCACGAATATGCTCGCCAAGAGTATGAACCGAACACTCAGTCCTGACAACAGTATTACGTAAGTATTTGCGTCATGAATTTTATGTGAGAATATTTCCAGGAACGATAATTTTGAAGCCATTTAGAGTGACTGATTAGTAGTTATTATTTTTAAGATGGAAAAAGGAAATAATCAGACTAAAATGGGGAATTAAGGTACTATTGCAAATTAAAGTTGAGTTTGATTTTTACACACACCAGGCATTATATTTCCCACAAAAAGACATTCTATTTCCCACATTGTTTGTTGTTTTGTTGGTTTTAGTTACATTATTTAACTACTGAAATATGTAAAACTAGTTCTGAAGTTTACCACTAAGCCTGAAAGTGAGTATTATTTTTAAGTCTCTTTAAGATAGCAAACAATGTTTGCAGGCAATTTCGGTCTTGCTTGGAGAAGTTTCTCTTAGAGGCTATCAATTAGGCTTATTGTTAAAAATTTTTGAAAAACCTGTTAAACTAACTTTTGAAATACCGGAAGTATTATTGAAATTTAACCAATGGCTTTACACTGTCAATTGATCAGATAGACAGAAAACGAAAAAATTAGTGGAAACATTTTAAGAATGGAATAAATCACTTTAAGTGCGCTGCATCATTATTCCGAATTGAGCTTCTTGGTAAAAAACACAGCGCTGAGAAGAGATAAAATTAGTGATTCAGAAATTATATACTTTTTCAAAATTATTTCTTTTTATGCTAATTATTAGAGACGGCCCACCAGTGATCAAGACGTAAAGTCGCTGAACACCGGATTCCTTAGGTCCGGAGTTCGAATCCCAGCAAACGGATTGGCTGCATGAGCGTCTTTGGGGCTTTCTCCATTTGTAAAGAGTACGCGAGCCAGTTTCCCTTAGAAAGTCCTCCATAGGAGCATTCTTTCCCTTAGGTAGATAGCCCTCGAGTGCTTTGGCATAATCAAATAAACCAAAGTTAATTATTCGAAACCCTTAAATTGTTTAGCATGTAAAACTTTTTAGTGTAATAGCGAAATTAAATATTAGCTTCACTGTACACCTTTCCCAAACCCAGTGCACAAAATTTACAAAATCGTTTCTGTAGAGGACGAGATTCTTACGAAAATCTTTCATAGAGCATGACAGAGCTATATAGAAGTTCCTATGGATATAGAAAATCAAAAATAAGTACTTTTAATTTATAAATGTTGAATCATTTTGAATGAAAATTTTTGCGGATTTCCACTTAGCTTAACGTTTTTTAACTTATAAATTTATGTAACATTTTGTTCAATTTCTTGTACAACAATCCACATATAACATAAGGATTAAATCTTGTAAAAACGCAAAATCAGTTTAAGCCATAAAATTAGTTAAAAATTAAACTTGTACTGTTAATATAAAACTTTAGATCTTGCAATTAACACTTTTAATTATTGAATATGAATCCCTGGTAGGAGAAATGATTTCTTAATTTTAATTCAATATTATTATTTAAATGTTTTTTTTAAAATCAAAGTGGTATTGAAACTTTTTATTAGGAAAAAATACATTTATTCCGAAAGTTTTCATGCTATCCGCTTTCATATCATAGTTTATTTCAAGATTGAGATTAAAAGATTCTGCTAAAAAGGGTAATATTTAATTCATTCTTTATAATCCCAAATGAAACTTTTGTTAATTTTATAATTATATTCAACATTTAAAAGCTTTTATTGAATTGAATCTTTTATTGAAAATTAAGGCAAAGAAACTTGTTTAGAATTCTTCCGAATTATGACCCAATTTTCTAAAAACTGGATTTGATATTTTAAACAGAATTCTATTAGGTGTTTAGTAGAATGTTGTTCAGTAGAATTATATTAATTAAGATTCTATACGTGGAACTTCGGAAAACAGTATATATTTTAATAGAAAACCTTTTGCAAATATATATAGAATAACTGTACACATCTGTATAGAATCTCTAACCATAACTCTGTGAAAGCTATATCTAAATTTTTATAGAATTCTATAGAAGATTTCTGACCTAACTTGTAGATTAGGTCATGATTTTAAAGGATACTAAAGAAGATTTTACCATTAAGGAATATTTTCTCTAAGCGAAAACCTGATTGTCTTTGAGAATAATGCTGCTATTATTAAACATATGTTCTTATAAATACAGAGAAGTTGTTGTATATAAGATCATGAATTGATTCCCTGTATTTGAAGTTTTGAACCTGAAACCTTTCAGAGTAATGAAAGTTCCCTTACAAAAATATCTTACAGAAATAGAATAAAAAAATTCAATGCTCGAAATTCTTTATATTTACTGCTCAGTTTTCTGTAAGCTGAGTCAGATATTTTCTATAGTCTTCTATAAACCTTTAGATATAGCTTCTATAGAGTTTTGCATAGAGATTCTCTAGAGATTTGAGTTGGTATGTCGTAGATACTTTTGCAGAGATTCTATAAAAAACTGCAGTTTCCAGAGGTCGTATATGTATAGAATCTTACATAATGTGTATAAAATCAATTAATAAATTTCTACTGAAAATATCAGATACTGTTTATACAAAAACTAGGTAATAATTCCAAAGAATTCTAAATAAGTTTCTGTCCTTTAGTTTTCTATGACAGATCCAATAAAAGCTTTTAAATATTTAAAATCATTACAAAATCAATAAAATGTTCTGTCGAAGTTAAAAAGAATTAATTAAATTTTCATTGAGTAGAATATTTTAATACAAATTTTAAAATGATCGATCAAATACAAAGGGGAATTAAAACTTTCTGAACAGAAATTACATTTTTTTCCAATAAAATTTTCAATAAGCTTTTTGATTTAGAAAATATTTAAATAAAATAAAAATCCGTTAAATTGTAGTTAAGTTTAATGCAAATCATTTGTCTTAACAGATATACGTATACAATAATTAAAAACATTAATCTGAGGAATTTTATAGTTTATAAGGTATTTCTCCCGCCTTCTTAGCATGCCTTCGTGGTGTAATGGTCAGCACCCTCGGTTCGTATTTGAGAGGTCCTAGTTTCGAGTCCCGGCGAGGGCAATGGTAATTTTTTATGTCTTCTGCTTCGTAAAATGCCTAATAAATCTACAGTGGCGCCCGAACTAAAAAAGGTGGTGGATGAGGATTCTCCACCACCAGAATTCGGCGATTGGGTTCCCTAACCAAAGTCTCACTTTAAAAAGGGGGAGTATATAACGTATATCACCCACTTTTTTAGCATGCCTTCTTGGTGTAATGGTTAGCACGCTCGGTGCGTATTCGAGAGATCAAAGGTTCGATTCCCGGCGACAGCACTGCACGTTTTTCCTGGCTCCTGCTTCGAAAGAACCCAATGACTGCACAAGTTAAAGCATATGTAATATTTTAATTGATTTTACAATTTAAATATATATTACACTTTTAAAAGATTTCGTTTTTCTATTATACAAACAACACTACACAAAATATTGCACAACTGTATCAAAAATTTAATTTTTATATTATAAAATCGGTATTGTATAAATATTGCGCAGAATATTCTGTAGATTTAGAACTAAAAACATTAATCTAGAGGAATCACAGCAAAAACTTCCACTTAAAAATTATTCAACAGTTACAAATAAAAAGTTTTTATTTTTGCCCTTCTGTGTCCCATATAATACATCAGGAGGAAAATTTTGTAAATTTCTAGATAATACCTTCTGTAAAAACTTTATAAAATTTCTCTTCGATTTTACAAAGCAAAATTTTCATAGAATTCTTTCTGCCAAAGCTTTACAAAATTTCTGTAGAATTTCATAGGAAAACGTTTCTATTAAAGATTACCTCTAAAGTTCTGTTGAAATTTCTGCAGAGAGAATATTTACGAAAATTTCCGTAAGAGTGGCCTTATACCGCATATTTAATTCTTGTGCTACCATCATTCTATAATGAAGGTGCATTACATGTATAACTCCTGTCACCTCGTTCACGTTTATATTAAGTTACCAAATATGATTAACTGCTGTTATTTAAGAAACTGCATTAGTGGGAAAAGTGTGGACGATTAACTTCCGTCGTAACTATGCATTCCGGGAGTCTTCCACCCTGGTGCTGATTCTAAATTTCACAAATGCGCATTCATTAAGTCATAAGCACGTGTTGGATCCAGTCTTCGAATTGGAAGATAATTCAATTCCACTCGAGTGCTCGAAATTCGGAAGCAAAGCAGAAGTTTGCTTCCGAAATCATGCCTGGAGATTTCAGCGGATCAATATGGGGGTTTCCGCTCATGTTGAGCGAAAACGGTAGTGACGTTGAGTGGTTGAAGCACATGTTCCACGTCAGTCTAGTTCAGAAGCGGGGAAATACTGGGATTGAAGGCGCATGCATCATTATTCTGCCAGCCTTGCACATTTTCTGTCATGTTAGAATAGATGTTTATCTTGCAGCATTTTCCGATACTGAGGATAGTGTTACTTGTACTCAGATTTTTCCTTCAATGCGTTTATTCAGTAAATTGTTTTTTTTTTAAACTGTTTAATGCCAAACACAATTTTAGTGAATAATTAGCATCCTTAAACGTATTTTAGCTTTTTTTTTTTTTAGAAGTGAGTATATCCTCTTGATTTCTAAAATCTAAATAAATTTTAAAAATATGAGTTAAATTATATTCCTTATTTAAAATTTTCTAAAAGAATTTTATGTAAAGTAATGCTATAAGCTGACTAAGCGAAGCATATTCGGTTAATAGCAGTAACATTATCCGAACTTATGGACTTTATCAAACTTATCATTATACTGTTATGACATTGTCCAAACTATTCTAATTGACTCATATCATTTATAATTATCCAAACTATTATTTCGTTTCGTTTCCTTATTTAATATAAAGCCATTTTTAGAATCTAAGTAATAGCAAAGAGCCTTGTAACAGAAATTATGCAATTATTCACTACCGGCTTCACACAGTGCGAGCATGCGCAGCGCGCATTGTACAGACTTTAAATTGGGTAATGATTTTAGACTATGAGTTCTGTCTATTGAGCGAGCTACCTTGATGTTTAAAGTATCCTTTATTCTGTTAGCTTTGTTTCCATCGCCAAGTGGGTTATGCTTGTAAAGAAGGAAAAAACTGTCCATCCCAAATAAAAAAATGGCTATTTATTCACAACTCTTTTATTTCAAGTATAACATGAAATAAACTCACTACAAGCCTGACATATCATTACAATATAAATGTAACAACAAATAAGGCGAATTACCCAGTGCAGTTCAACTGATGTTTGAAAAATTAAAAGAACTATAAGTCACCTAATAGCGGAAGGGAAAAGAAATGACAGTTCCTCCCTGTAACAAAAATAAATACCTATAATAAAAAATAAAGGATTAAACTTCAGTAGCAAGATCCATGTTAGCAACCAAATCATGAAAGTTGTAATGCTACAGTCACATTTTACTCTCATTTAAAGACATATCTCAGAAACATGTCATTTGTCTCCATTTTCGGAAATTCCCTGAGAACCTCTTTCCAGTGATATTATGCCAGTGGTATTTTTTCCTGGGGCATTTCCGCCGTACCCCGAGCAAACATTGTTCTCCCTGACTCATAAGAGTTTTCGTGATTTCCCCGTTCGTAACACGAACCAGATGCTATTAATAAATCTTCTAACAAAAGCGGAGCTTATGTTTCGCAAGGCAGTTAAGCCTTGCATTTTCGACTTCAGTAGAAAATATTGCTGTATATTATCCAGTGCAATTACATTGTATATATAAATAAGTTCAGTACTATATATCTGCAATACAATATGCAGTAGTACCTTGAGATACGTGATTAATTCATTCTGTGACCGAGCTCTTAAGTTAAAATTCTCCTATCTCAAATCAGTTTTTCCCATTGAAATTAATTGAACTGTGATTAATTTCAGCCAGCCCCTGAAACATCATTCTAATTTTTTGTAAATTTTTTCTTATGTTGAAAAAAAAAATTTCAACATAAGTATATTTGCAATGAACAAATAGTGTATATAAACAAAATAAAAATCTAATAATTTAATATTTTTAATAAAACCTAACAAAAAATAATTTAAGGAAACAAACAAATACATATGTATTAGATTAGTGTGTGAAATACATATCAAATTTTCCCTCTCCTTTTTGCTTAACTTTATTTTCTTCTTCAGTTGCTCTTTTCTTTTTTGCCAAGGTTTCCTCACTTTCTTCCGAAGGGTGTTTCAACAGAAACCTGTCCAAACGTTTTGTTTCTTTATCGTTTTTAGAATTTTACTGAGATGAATTAAACAAGTGTCATTAAACTGTGTCTCTGCGCGACCAGATATAAATTTTTAGGTTGTTTCTTTTCAACAAAGTTCTAAAGTGGCTACTCTGCAATCTCCTGCAAAAATTCTATTTGTTGTAAAATTCTATTCTATTCTATTTGTTCTATAGTTCCATCAACTCATCCGTTGTCAGTTCTTCAGACTGTGCGGTGACATCTCTTTGATATCTCCCTTATCCACTTCCAGGTCCATGGACTTTCCAAGATACACAGTCTCCTCCAGCACCTCTTGTTTAGGTCTAAATCCTTTGAAGTCCCTTTAAGTAACAACGTCAGGCCACAGTTTTTCCATGCAGAAATCAAGGTCCTTTCTTGTAAAATCCTGTTAGGCCATATCAATACTTTTGAGGCATATAGCAATGTTATAGTGTTCCGTCCAGAACTCTCGAAGGGTGCTTTTGTTCTCGGTAACCTCGATGCAATGTTGAAACATATACAACATAAGCAAGAAATAAGTTTCCCCCTTCAGAGGGCTCTATAATGTGTTCTATTGGTCTAAATGAGATAAAATTTGAAATGATGATCTTGAAATTTATTGAATAAGAATCATAGGACAAAAATCCGCCGATAGGTGATCTATAAACATAAAGAGAATGTGTTTACATGTCTAAAAATGTGAAACATTATTTGCATCAAAGCGCATGTACATTAGCAATATAACTTTGGATAAAAAGAACTCGTATTCTGCGCGAGCATTAGTAACTTCTCTGCATATCATGCTTATGTTGCAAGAAAAAGGCCCTACTGGTAAAATTGAATCAGCAGAACTCCTGTGCAGCTGTAAAAGGATTTCGTCGTATAAAGCAGATACAAAGAGGTCCAATATCACCATTTTTTTAAAGAACTGTTATTGGTAAAATCAAGGATTTCTATTATGACTGCTGGAAAGAGAATTTGAACATTTCGGGAAAAGGAAAGATTATTTGTTGAACTTTGAAGTTACTAAAAATATAAGAATGATCTATGATTTTGATTGCAATCAAATAATTATTGGACACGGGCGCTTCTCGGCGTACCTGAAAAGATTTAATTTGCAAATTAATAGTCTTTGTAGTGCTGAAGGCAATGCAAGACATTTCGTCGAAGGCTGCTTATTCTTACGGCATGTTAGGGAAAAACATGGTAACATAAAGGAATTCTATTGCCGAAAGAAAAGGTTTAGATTTACAAAGGATTTGATGAACTTTAAATAAATGGCAATAGAAAAATACTGGGAATTTTGGTTTGATGCTTTTAACTGTATTTTTGTTTTAATCTATGTTGGGTATGCTGTGTTAACAGTCACCCCAATTATTATCGACCAGAAGGGTAGCAGCACACTCGTAATTACATTACAATGCATCTCCATGTGCCCTACGCAAGCTGGTAAAGAAATCTGAAACACCTGAGCAACTTCCAGGCTTCCTGACATTCTTCCAGGTAATGGACGAAAGTAAATCAGTTTTCTAAGTGTAAAATGTGGTTACCGCGATCTTTGAAGCCAGCAGTCAATCATCGCATGGTGTTAGGGTGCCAGTTGTTTCCGATGTATTGCATATGTCGTATTACACTGCACGAAAAATCTTACGACATATTTAAAATTTTTATTCTTACAAAATCAAGCCCGTCCAGCTATTGCAGGACGGGGTTCCAGAGGTTCTTAAAACTTTTGCACTTCAGTTCCTTGCTCGAATGGTGGTTGCCGTCACTTGGCCATGGAAATTTCTGTGGGCTTATGAAGGCCTCTTTTACCTCAAGGAGCAAGTTAACATCCACAGTTATCGAATTTGGGCAGCGAAAACCATTACACTATTCAGGAACAACCCTTGCATCCTGAAAATCGGACAGTATGTGCCGCTTTATGACTGCCTTATGCTTTAATATTGGGCAGTATTTTTGAAGATATAAGGACAAATGGAATCAAACCTGTTCCGTTGCAGGATAATGTGATTTTGTAATCCCACAACTACAACAGCGTGGATGTCTTCAGGTATCATTTTTATGCGGGTTGGCGTACCTCCTCACATTGATCGTCGTATAAAGGATTTCTAAGACATTTCACGGATGAACAGGTGACCTGCCGGAATTTTTAACAACATGGCCTACTTGTATATCATCCTTGTGATTATGCCGGATATCATCCCTGCGATTTTTTGTTGCGGGGTTTCCCGAAAGACAATATCTAATGTGAAAGGCCAGCATCTGTGAAAAATCTGAAGGACAGCATTCGGAGCCATGTTTTTTATATTTCGGCAGACTCAATCTGGTCAACTGTGGAAAATAAGGTTCTGCAATTAGATTATTACAGCCCCACCTATCGTCGCATTTTTCTGTCAAAATGTTTTATTTAATAAATATCAAACACATCATTTGAATTATTAGTAGTTCAAATTTTACCTCATTTGGACCAATAGAGCGGATTCTAGAGCGATTTCAAGTGGGAAACCTAACCTTGTATTTAAAAAAAATTTTTTAATGAAACTGGAAATCGCCTGTTGGTCCATGGACTGTAAGATAAGGGTGTTGGGTAGAAGATTGAGAATCTTTAAAGCTGAACTTCTCGAGTATGTCGTTCTCCTGGTTTGTTGGGAGGCAAGGAGCATTGTCAATGACAAGAAGGGCTTGCATGAGTTAGTCATTGACCTCGAGGTATTTCTTAACTGCAGGACCAAAGATTAATTTGATCCACTTCACAAAAATCTCCTTGGTGAAGCATATCTTTGGGTTTTCTCTCCACATAAACTGTAGCTTCTCTTTAAAAACCTTATGCATGTTGATAGTTCTGGGAAGTTTCTGAGTGGTATACGAGCAGCGGCTTGATCTTGTAGTTGCCACTCGCATTTGGGCACAGTATAAGAGTCAACCTATCTTCCATTGGCTTGTGACCTGACATCATCTTTTCTTCTGCGGTTATGTAAGTTTTGCTTGGAATCTTCTTCTAGAAGAACTCTGTCTCGTCACAGTTGCACACCTGTTGGAGGATGTATCCTTTGGCTCTGACCAATTCAGAAAAGGTTTTTAGAAATAAACAGCTGCCTTACAATCACAGTTCGCTACCTCACCGTACCTGACAACGGAGTAAATGCCAATCTCTTTTCGGAAATACTCTAATCACTCACGAATGGCTTTGTTCTTGTGCTGAAGTACCTGGAATCTGTTCCAGCAAATCTGTATAAATGATTCGCGCCTTCTCGCAAATTATAGTCTCTATCACATTTTCTCTATAGAGGCGCTTTTCTGTCAACACAAAAACAGCAGATTCTCCATCTTTTCATGAACGGACTTTAAAAGCTTTGAAATGATTTTAACACCTCTAGCTGGAGTTATAATCTTTATCGAGTCCTTGTGCTTCAGAATTACACATCGTAGAAGTTGTACGATCGTACTACATTGCCAAGTCTTTTAAGACTTGTTTCGTTTTATTTATTATCTCACGCTTTATTTCCATACATATCACCCTTTTTTTCCTCACCACTGCTATTTAAACTCACCTTCTCAAGTTGTTTGGTTTACTAAAATTACGGCAAAGCATACAAGGGCTATCTGCCTAACGAGAGGGATACCTTTGTGGAGGACTTTCTAAAGTACATATATGTATGTACTTGATTTGAGAGATCGGTTAATCAAATTAGAATAATTCTAGGAAATTATTTTAAATGAAGGGCAGTAAAAAATTTACATAATTTAATAGGCTTTGCAAAGATATCATGTAGTGTCCATATCAAATTTTTTTTCTTATGTTGAAATATGTTCTTTATTTTTACTGCTTCATCTGTTTCCACTAGAATATGTAAACAATAGGAATTTTGAACACATTACGAATCTAACGTAAAGAAGAAATTACGCCACATTAATGCCGATGTCTCTGTATGTAGCCGATGCGAGCGGGGAAACTTGATTCTTGCAAATAGCCATTTTGGATGTTGCATTTTAGATAAGTATTTAGGGAAATTTTATTAAGGCAGGTGTTAGGGTGGAATTCGGTTTAGGAATGGATATAATTCATTATTAGATTATTAAAGATTTAGTTAGAGGTTTTGATTTTATAAAAATAAACGAATTGAAGTTAATTTTCTATTATCTGATGAAATTCATATTTTGGCAAACTCTGAAATCTTCATTTCAGTGGTCTTTTTTGTCGGAAAAAATAGTTTAAATCATAAAAATTAATAGATGTTTCCGAATTTTTATATTACATAATCGATGTTTATAGGATTTTTAAGTAGCGTAAAGATCAACTTAAGAATCCTTCCTAGACATCCTTTGTAAAAATAAAAATGTTATATATTTTACAAAAAGGTGTCACGTGATTAAAAAATTCACTTTCTGAAGGCTACCTAATTTGACTCATTTTTATATACTTGGAAAAATTTTGAAAGCAGAATGAATAAATTTTTTAAAGGATATGAACTTCTGAAAGACATAAAAAAATGTTGTTTAAGGTATATTTATATATACACTCACGTTTGTGAAAATTGCAACACCATGAAGGACTTGATACATGAAGGAAACCATGAAGGAAAATTTGAAAAATTTGAAAAAAAACAACACCATGAAGGAAAATTTCAGCTCACTCGCGTCAAGTGAGCTGAAATTTTCAGGAAATGCAAAGTAGCGCATGATATGCAAATGATTAGAATTGCAAATCCGTAGCGCATGCGTATGCTGAGCAGCGCCCTCTGAACGGCTGATGGATCCGAATAAATAGACGGCTGTAGCGAGGCGTGTATGGTTATCGGTGGTTATCTGCTAGTGGTAAACGTTAACTCAATCTGTACTTATGCCTCGTCGACGAAAGAGAGCGAGATTTGAACAACTTACAGAGTTTGAACGAGGGAGAATCATCCGCCTTCGTGAAGCTGGATTGTCGTATCGTGCAGTAGCCTCTCGTGTGCAGCGTAACAGCAGCACAGTGATGCGCGTTTGGAAGCAGTGGACGGACGAGTGTCGGACAACTCGGAAATCCGGGAGTGGACCCCGAAATGTGACGTCAGCTCGCGATGATAGACACCTGGTCCGCATGGCGCGGACGGACCGTACAGCTTCCTCTAGACAATTGGCAGCACTGTGGTCAATAGCTACAGGTGTTTCATTGTGTGCTTCATCAATTCGTAGACGTCTGCTGCAGTGTGGACTGCGCGCACGGACTCCTTTATACAGGATCCCCCTAACGCACGACCATCGCCGCCTGCGGCTACAATGGGCCAATCAGCATAGAGACTGGCGTGCTGATTGGCAGCATGTCGTGTTTTCTGACGAATCCCGCTTTAATTTGTGGTACCATGATGGCCGCATTCGTGTCAGACGCTATGCCGGTGAACGCCACCTTCCGGAGTGCATTATCGAACGCCACAGTGGACGAACACCCGGAGTTATGGTCTGGGGCGCCATAGCATATCATAGACGATCTCAATTGCTACGAATTGTGGGCAATCTGAACAGCAACCGGTATATCCGTGAAGTTCTACAGCCCGAAGCTGTTCCCTTCCTTCAAAGCTTGCCAGGCGCTGTATTTCAACAGGACAATGCCCGCCCTCATACTGCTCGGATTGTTAAATCCTTCTTTGCAGCGCAGCAGGTACAGCTTCTTCCTTGGCCTGCGTGTTCCCCGGATATGTCGCCAATTGAACATGTGTGGGATGTCATTGGTCGGCGTCTTGCTCGTGATCCTCGTCCTGTTGCGTCTGCAGACGAACTTTGGGTACGCGTACAAACGATATGGAATGCTCTTCCTCAGTCAGACATTCAAACTTTGTTTGACTCCATGCCACGTCGTGTAGCAGCACTTATTGCGGCGCGTGGTGGCCACACAAAATACTGATTCTGATCTCTTGTTCTTGTTTGTTTGCTTTGAACATTTAATCAGTTATTTGTACCACTACCACTCAACTGTGTATTAAATTGCATTCAATTATGACGATTCCTTCTTGGTGTTGCAATTTTCACAAACGTGAGTGTATATATGTATATAAATAAAAGTACCATTTGAGGATACCTAGCTATCTACTAATAATCATTTTTTAGTTAAAGCAAACGCATTTCTTTCTTAAATCTTTCTTTAACGCAAGGCTGTTAAATCATTCCTCCATTAAATCTATTTAAAAGCAAGCATTTTGCTAAATTTAATTCAAAAATCTGCAACATAAGATCTAATTAGCGTGCTGGGAGGGAAAATCATTTCTGGTATCTGAATATCTTCCTCTCAACATTGAAACAAATTTATTGCAGTAATTAATGATATAAAACTAAAGATATAAAGCCGTTATTAACATCGCTTCAATTAATTACTCTTTTGCATACTAAACATTTCATAGAAAATGCCTTTAAAGAGGAAATGAAGCAAAGCTTGACAAAGTTGAATAAATATTTCTCTAGAATTATTACGATACGAAATATTCAATAGTTCTGCCTAATTTACTGCTCCCGTGATTAATTAATGAAACGCATTTAGACATGTATATGTAGATTTAAATAATTTAGCTCTATTTATTTTGTTGTATTTTGTTTCAATTAATTGAAATCTTTCATAGGGTACGCAATCACTATAAATAAAATTAAGCATTCCTATTTCACTATCTAACATTTTAGTTCTATCTGACATTTTAGTTAGGTAGTTACTAATTATATATTATGTTTTCTCTGAAATCGAGTTTGCTAACCTATTTTCCTTAAATTATGTTAAAATTTCATACAAACTTCATTTAAAAGATTTTTTCTGATCTAACTGATCGCTTACAATAAATTTTTTTTTTTTTTTTTTTTTAAATTTTTGTTCGAAGCGAAGAATCGTTCCAACATTACGTTTTTTAAAATAATTTGTTTTGTCATTCACATATTATTGTAACATGCATTTTTTAAAAAAATTAGAGGAGAGGCTTTATTGTTGATCATTTTACACTGACCTTTGAGTGGATATTAAAAATAGTACATGTAATTTTCATTCAAATTATATTTATACACATTTCTTATGTAAAACGTTCGGAAATATTATGCTAAATTATTTGTCTTTTCAAGAATTTTTAGAGGAGAGGTTTTATTGTTGCTCATTTTAAACTGACCTTTGAGTGGATATTAAAAATAATGCATGTAATTTTCATTCAAATTATATTTATACATATTTCTTATGTAAACATTTCGGGTATATGCTAAATTATTGTAAATTGCTTTACTCGAAAAATATAGTGAATGCAGAGAAATTAAAGATTTTCAGATGTCGAAAAGGAAAAATATGAAATATATATACATATGCTTGCAAAAAGCATGTATCTGCCTTTAACAAAATACGTAAATATTTATTAATGTATTTGAAATGAAGTATATAAATGTATTTGAAATGGAGAATTTATTCATTTATAAACTCCTGTGAAAGTTGCTGTGAAGAAATATATTTATTAAATGTATCTAAATTTATAATGATTATAAATATTATCTAAATATATAATAACCTTAATATTGAATTGTAAACATAAATTGGAATCCTGTTGACAACTACGTTTATAAAACTATTTAAAAAAGAATTGTTCGTACTGGAAAGCAATCTGTTAAAAGGTATTGTAAAGTAAATTCTATGAGATGCGTTAAGGAAGTAATAAAGAAGAGTTTTAGAATACGTAAGTGTAAAAAAATCTGATAAGTATAATTAAAAGAATTATTCCCTTACATTTTGTAATAACTCAGTTACAAGTTTTAAATAATATTTTTTAAAAATCCTTTTTTTTATATTGCCTTTCAGAAATATTCAGAGAAAGTTAAGTACATGGCAATGAGCACCAATATTTAAGGTATTTTACTATTAAAATAAAATGTGCTCTAATTTGAAATAGAGTATTAATTATCAATTGACATAGATTTTTCGGCTTAAACATGCCTCAGAAGCCAAAAAATCATGTCATATCTAAGAAAGTATTTTAGGAAGAAGCTGTATAAATAACAAAAAATAATGCATAATTTTAATATTAATAGTACAATAAACTTTGATCTTAATTTTTGAAATCCTCAACCGAATAAAATCGAATTACCTTAAAAATTTTTTCTAATATAATTAACAAAAGCTTGCGAAAACATTTCATTCAAATCAAACCGTTATGAGCAAACTGTTCTGTGAAAAATATAGCATTTAATTCCGTTCAGAATGAAATGTTGTTTAGAAATGTATTCTTTTCACACACTTAAGACCCTGAAATATTCTAGAAAAAGAAAATACATACAGTTATATGTATATTTACGACGTAAATACAAAATATTTACATCCGATCGGGTCAAAACTCATTTATCATAATGGTAAGTTACTGAATGTTTTGGCCACTACGAAGGGATCGCTAGTGTTTCAAAGCAGTGTATCGGGAAAAGCGGTTAAGGCCTCTACTCTTACCTCCTACCTCCATGATATGCACATTTTTTTATAATATAACTAATGATTATACCATTAAGATAATTAATAAAATAAGTTTCAGCTCTTCCTCTCATAATTCGATATTTCGTATCTGAAATAATTGCTAACGATTTACTGCTTAAAATTTTTATGATTACGTTTTTCATTAATTCTCCATTTAATGAACCATTTTGTCATTTATACGTTAAGAGAGAACTTGATAAACTTTTATTTCGATTTTCCTTCCTCTTGCAAGATTCTTTCTTATTTTCACACATAATCTGTAAACTCTGATAAAAGTTAAGGGTTTTATTTCTAGAAAGAAGGTTTAATTTTCCAACAACCTAAGCACGCAAGGTCTTTCGAGGTGGATTTAATCTTTGCTTTCTACATTCCAATTACAACTTGAATAAATCGCTTTTCATTACTGGAGAAACAAATTTCTGTGCGATTTTTCTATTTTTATTACGCTTTAAGGTAACCTCAGTTTAAATGATGTTTAAACAGTTGGAATTCATTTTATTTCGAGTTTTGCAACTTTTTGTTGCTTAATCTGAGTTAGGTGAGAAATGCTGGTAATTGAGTATCATTAAATAAACATCAGAAATAGGCCGTAATTAATATTTAACTTTCGTTTATTGATTTTCTTATTTATTATTGTTTTCCATTTTGTATTCCTAATGATTGGCGAATATTGCATGAAAACAAACTAATTTAATGGTATTAGAATATAAAATGCCTTTCATTAATATTTATATCTTTTGCAAAGTGAAATCAATTATTCACGTATATCATTAAAGTTACTTAATAATATATTTTTGGGAATATATGTGCAATGAAATTTATTACAAATAATATTTTTCAGAACTATTGAAAATTTAGGAAAAATTTCGTTCAATTATTTGAATAGTTAGAACATATTTTATTTTTTACTAAATTAATTAGGCTTTCAGTTTTCTTCTGATTTTTAAAATCTTTTCTCCCTAATTTTACAACAGGAAGTGATGACAATGGTAAAGAAGCACGTCAGTATAAAAATTAAAACGAGTCGAGAAAATATAAAAGCCCTTTAGAATGGCGTAGATTTAATGATTTAATTAAAACTCTGTGAAAGATAATCTGAAACATTACGGATTGTTACTGGTTTCCTCCATAGATGGCACTGCTTTCATTTCCTCTTTGCTATGCCTATTGTTTTTCCTATAAATTTGTTGTTTCTTCCTCCCAACTTTGCAAAACAGTTTTACTCCTGAAGAAGAAAGAAATCAGAGTTCTCTTCCGAGCTAGCCTGTGTTAAAAGTAATTTTCTCCATCATCAATGGATTTTTGTAGGGGATTTTCCAAAGACTAAAAATTTTTAAAAAATCCATTTCTTGGAACTGATAAAAATATTGCTTTTATAGATTTATTAGTTTCATCTTCGAAATGTAAAAGACAGCCATGTAAATTTTGCTTTAAATTAAAGAATAGCCAAAGGTCATACACACAGAAATGATGAAAGCACCGTGGATACTCTATGGCTTTGACGTATCTTTGACATATTCAACTATCAGTCTTGCTGAATAAGAAAGTGCATGAGCCCTTAACATTCACTTCTTGAAGAACTTCTGGAAGACACTTATTGGTGTTATATTACATTACAATTTTCATTGCTTGTTGTCTTTCCGTAATTATTGATTAAGAGTTATCTTCAAAGACCGTTTTTGATTTGTTAACAGTATGGGCATTTCATCACCAGTTACAATTTTAGGCATAAGACAGTGTTCACCGTCGTTAAATAATTAGGATTTCTTTCTTGAATTTTTAAATGGTTAAATAAGTTTTAAAAAAAAACTTAATTTACTTGTCAAGACAAAACATTTTTATGTATTAGACAAACATTTTTATGTATTAGAACAATACTTTGAAGCCAACTTAATTGATACAGTCACGGCACAGTTTGCGAATATTTTACAAAAAAGGAAAAAGGATCTGTAATTCAAACAATTACCTATTAAATACGTACATAGTACTGCATACATCATTTGAACTAGCTATTAATCCCAGAAATCAATCATTAAACTTACTTTCAACCAGAGGGTGTTTTTTTTCTCTGGTAAATAATATTTTGTAGCGATAACTTAAATAATAGATTCAAAGCCACTGTCACAGGAAATTCAAACAAGCGCATATCTGAGAATTGAATTCAATATGAAAAACTATCACTATAAACTTTCTATAAAAATGATAAAATTTGGAATAAACGCATACAAAAATGGCGACATTTCTTATTAAAAACTAAAGAGCTCTTAAGTTCATGATTATGTAAATATGGAGGCATTGTTTGTTAAAAGCCGAAGAAATGTTAACGGCTTGATTGTCTAAAAATGGAGGCATTAATGGCGGTCAGTAGCCATTTTTAGGCTTGCACCACTACTAAGGTCAGAAGGGGGGTCATTTTATTATGGAGGCGGCCCCCGTTAACTCCTGCCAAATTTCCTGACAGTAAATTTGCTTCCATGCCTTCGCCGGGATTTGACCTTGGGCCCTCCGGTACCGCATTTGGCTGCCTTAACCACTATTACCGTCTAGGCGGCAAACATTAAAAACTGAAAATTTTAAGCACATTATTGTCCAAAAATGGCGACATTGCCTGTCAAAAACAAAAATGCTGTTAGATGTATGATTGTCTTAAAATAGAGGAATTGCTTTTTTAAAAGCTGAAGAACTGGAGTCCATAACTGTCCGAAAAATGGCGACTTCAGTTGTTAAAAATTAAAGAATTGCTAAGGGCTTGATTGTCTAAAACCGGCGACACTGTTTGTTAAAAACTGAAAAAATTGTTATGCATATTATTGCCCCAAAATGGCGGCATTGCTTGTTAAAAATTAAAGAATTGTTGAGCGCATAATTGTCCAAAAGAACTGTTATGCGCATGGTTGTCAGAATTGGGCGCATTCTGTAATCGCGGAGACTCCCACTAATTTCTTATGTGGCTTTGCTAAAATTTTATTACTAAAAGACAAGTGATTCAGATATTTGACCTTTCAGATATTCAGACCAGATAATTTAATTCTGTTGTATCTATGCACATGATAAAATGCCGTCGTGCCAAAAATACATATCACAAATAAAGATAAATAGAAACCGGAAGAAAATATGCAAATATTATCATTCGGTTCGCAATCGCCAAATTATCTACAGCCGATTAACAGTGGTAATATATTAATGCACGGTTAATTTAAAATCGTGATAATCCATTTACAGTTAAGAAAACGCAGGAAAGCGGAATAACCCTGTTAGAAATAAATAGAAAATGCTTTTAACAGTTTACGTAAACATCATTAGGAATGAAGAAACGAAATTATAAATGGCCTGAAAGAATAACGCTTGCAGTAGAACTTGAACAATGCTACTGAGTTCAAATTTGCGTAAAAAGAGTCGGTTGGAATTTCTTGAATTTAATGATGTAGTGTTTACATGTTCCAAACCATGCAGAAATAAATTACTAAATGCTGTGTGTGAAAACTTCTCCCAAGTATTATGACATCATTTACTAACATTTCAGTTACATTAAACACTTCCTTTTAGTATTTTTCGTAAAGAAGTTTGCTTTACGCTAATGCTTTAGGATAGTAATTTTTTTATCATTCAGCTATAAAAATATGCGAAATTTATTTAAAAAGCAACAGGTTAATCCTCAACGCCGACTGTTTCGCCCCTTTTATAAGTACTTGTTTATTCAATAATTATCAGATAGGTTTTAAATATTTTCTCCCTGAATTCTCTCAGTACCACTGTATCTGGCAGAAGTCATGTTCTTTCTTGCAGTGTAAAGTGTCATAAGAGTAACAGCCATGTTATCTTAATTGCAACAGTCACATAATTTTTATAAACTGCCAATATCGCAGTCTGTTTGTATTCTAATCTTGCCTTAGTGTCGTTAGAAGGATACGCTAATATTTCACCGAAATAACCAGCATTTTAACACTTCATTTAACATAATGTAAGACATATTTCATTATTACATGCTCATGATTTTTTATAAAGAATATAAGTGCTCACGTATTATCCCATCGACCATGAATTTTGAGTAGCATCGAACCATGAAAATTGGCAGAAAACCCGCAAAAGATGCACAAACGTTCAAGCGGAATTCTGTAAAGCCGCACACCTACTTGCAATTCTTGCAATAAAACATTCGTTAAGTCTCTCTTCAGAATCCACAGGTTCAGGTAAAAGCATGGGGGACGCTGGCGCTATACCATGAATCAACAAGTAATGCTTTCCCATACTAACTTCCCCTCACACACACACATACACAAAATTGCAGACTTTATAAGAGTTTACAAAGAAAGTCTAAGGAGATGAAAAACTGATTCCAAGGGATCTAGAGTTTACCTATTATGGTAGATCGTGCAGTCCCACCGTACACCATGTATCCAATATTTATTAAAAATAATGATTTAAGACATAAAGACATTATAATATAATTACAATACAATTGGAAAATCACGGATTAAATTCAGAGCATCTGTTTTGGTGTGACAAAAATAGCCACTACTGAGGAGGTATTCGATCCAATTCGTTTTTTAGCTTTGTAAAAAGGCTTTTGGTGGATTTCTATTATTCTGTTTGGGCCTCGTATTTCACGAAATACTCTGTGCTAGAACTGTATGAGAACTGTATGTCTATGCTAGAACTGTATGGTTGCTCCAAACTATTGCTGTTTTATCGGTCATATCCAGCTGTTCTTTTCCCCCACTGAACGGATGTTAATTCTGTCGACCAGCTGTAAATCAGCCGGAGTTTAGTCACAAGTGTGATTCCCTCGAACTCATGTTTTTCAAAATACAAGAAAAGACTACCAAAATAACAGTTTATTTACATACTTGTACATAAAAACAGAAGCTGGCTTCTCTAGAATCATTTGGGTTACATCAAGCGAACTCGCAGATTTTATGTGTCATCACACTTATAATTCGCTATAAATCCCGCTCTTGGCGATAGTTTCATTTGCGAGGAGATAATACGTAAGTACTAAAATGTATACACTTTTGATTCTACAATAAATGATATCGTACAGATTACCAACTTAAGAGTTTTCTTCTATTTAATTGTTCAGTTAAATTATTCGTCTTGATAATCTGTACTTTAAATAATCTAATATGTACTTTAAGAATGAAACTGCTGTAGAATTCTAATTTCGCTTTACAGTTTAAAAATTTTCTCTAGAAAACATCAAAACACATATTATAGACATTAACTTTTATCCAGGGAAAACATTCGCTGTTTTATCTCTTGCGAAACAAGTACTTGAAAGTGATCTTAATTCTTCCGTTGCAAAAGGAATAATATTATTATCAAACGGATAAGATATTCTTTAATTCGACAGACATACTTTTGTAATCAAATTTGTGCATGTACTTTTATTTTCTGTTATCTTAAATGTAACTCGGGTACACAATAATGGCAAATTCCTTTTAACTTCTTACGTTTATTTATGAAAGCTTAACAACAGGAAGCCACAGATTATTTCTTAAAATCGCAGTCTGCTCTGCCATCTGTTCAGTATCAACAAAACGTATGGAATTACAATTTTTTCCCATTGTTTCCAATTTCTGTAATTTTTTTGTACGCTTTCAGGATAAATTTTCACCTAATTAAGAAATAAGCAGTAAGGTAGTTTATGCGAACACAGATTTGAACATTTATGTGCCATTTTACAGTTTTTCTTAAATCGTAATCAGGAAGATAATTTTGTATTTTAAAAAGTAATCCCCTTTTTTAATTTAATGTCAAATAACCCTATTTTATTGATTCATAATACGAATTATCACAGTGAAATTTGAAATTTTAGCTCTCTCCGAAAAGGGGATTCTTTAATTCAGAAAGATATTTCGTGACTAATCTACGGCGTGAAATTAAGAATGAGTATTCTATCGCTTCGTCATGCGGCATGTCTTCTGGACGATTTTGCTGTTAAACAAATATTGACAGAAATGATAAACAACTGACGAAAAGATGGGCCGTAGGTCATAAATAATTTAAGGTCACTGTAACACGAATTGTGCAGAACAATAAAATATTTAGTCTGAGCAACTTTATTTATTCCGCTGATCATTTTATCACAGCAAGGCTTTATTCTTGAGCTGAGTAAACTATTAATACTGAGTATACACTTAAGAATATACTGTCAACGCTTGTCTAAAGTACACTGCGCAAAAAAAAAACAGGGACAGTTCTATATCTCCGGTTCTACTGGGCCGATTGATGAAATTCAAACTGCTTTACGTGTCTCGAAAGTGCGACTTAGCCTATATATTAGATTTATATATAGCATTGTTCTAACATAGCTATTTTGACACAAAATCGGGCTTTTTCTGAATACATACGAATTGTTTTCCGTATTTCGATTCTACGGCTCAAATTATGAGTAGATATTAAATTTTGTAATTTTTAGTGAGAAATTTATGAACAAATTTAAAAATTTATCTAGGTGTGTGTATTTCAGTTTACACCAAGAATATTTCACTTGGCGAACTTCTTAATTTTTAGCAACCTATTTTTCTTTCCTTTTTTTGTACACAAGCGGAAAATTGGTCACCATTCATATTTTCAAATAATTTTGACAAAGTGCGTAAATCACATTTGGCGTTATTATCGCTTATAACAAATATGCCAAATTTCAAATATCCAACATGTAAATTTACGTACACCAATATGTAAATTCACGTATGTCTTAGGAGATTTTGAATTAAAAAGTGTAATTTTTTGCAGGTATGCTTAGAAATACATGTACTTTAGGATGATAATAAAAATTATATAGCTTATAACTCAAAATTATTTCCAAAAAATTTATAAAAAATATTTAAAAATAAAAATTTTAAAAACAAATCATAAAAAATGTGTGAATTATATTTGGATTAAGCCTAAATTTCGAATTCTGGAAGAAGGAATCAATTAAATTTAATAAAAAAAGAGATATTACTAAATATATACCAAATTCAATTAACATGGAGGAGCTAAAATTTTAAGAGCTAATTCTGTAAAAATTACTCGTGCGATTTTTCAAAAGTTGGCAGTTTGGCATAACTTGAGTCGTAGAATCGAAATATGGAAAAAAATGGCATCTCATTTCAGAAAAAGTGCAATTTTGTGTCAAAATACCTATATTAGAAAAATGCTATATATAAATCTATTACACATCCAAAGTCGCGCTTTCGAAACGTGAAAAACGCAAGTTGAATTTTGTCAATCGTTGGACTAGAACGGAAGATATAGAACTATCCCCTTTTTTTTAGCAGTGTACATTTTTATGATGTAAATTAAATTAATTCCTAATAATATAATAAGTTTTTAAAAGACGTAGCATATTTTATTTGTTTGAAAAATTGTTATTTGAAGTGATATGAAAATGTATCATTTTTAAACCTACAGGGTAAATTTGTTATATTTCCTACAAGTTGATGGTCATAATAAAGAAAATAATCAATGTTCAGTGCATTCTATTTTCAATGGACACAAGATGGATTATTTTCTTTAATAAATAAAAGAAAGGTTTATTAAGTGAAAAGAACAGAAATCTATTTAGTTTAAATGCTTTTAATAAAGGGTGATATTAACCTTTTGTAAGAGATATTCTCTCTTTTAACAAAGAGTATTCCAAATTATGTATCTGTTAATGCCTCTATGCATTGTATTAAGGAAACTGAATATACACAGCATATGATATATTTTAACCAGCATTTCTTTTATTTGTAGATGTTTCTGTTATTTAATTGATATCATTTCCTTAGTCTTTTACCAAATACTCTAAAATTTAGGTAAAATGAGGATATAAATATTTCTTATTAAATATTTCATCATTTCAATATTCAACATAGAGCTGTACAAGACCTATAGATAACATGATTTAGTAATAACATTCAAACTATACAGACTTAAATGGGCTGGACATCTGGCCAGAACGCACGAAGATCGACGTTGTAAGAAATTCTTTCTGACAAAGCCCATGGCAAACAGCCTTGGGCCAGTGAGAGCGATCGATTGTGTGGAAAATTACCTAAATATTCTAAAGATCAAAAACTGGAAATCACCTGCCAAAAGAAAATATGCTTGGAGAATGACAGGGCCCACTCTGAGCTGTCAAGCCAATTAAAAAGAAGAAGAATATTTCATCAGTTCTTAATGTGACTTGATTTTATTGTTGTTGGAAATTTTCATGCACTCATATTCTTTTTGATTCCACATTGCTAATTAAAATTTCTTCCGTAAATTATATTGTGATATATAGAAATTATATAAATGTATATAATCATATTAATATATTGTGATAAATAATGTATAAATAAATAATAATTTGAACACATTTTCTAAAATTATGAATATGTTTGCCTGAAATCCTTTTCCTTTTGGTGTATTGGCAATGAATTTGTATCTAAGACTAATTATCCTAATTATTAACTTACCAAATTATGCTTCCGTGTATTTATTCTGTCATAACTAATGCGTTATTCATTTTTCATAGAAGCTACGAAGGCCGCTTTTAAGAGATTAAGCAATTAACATTTTGATGACTCGGACGCCGGATACTGATTTGTAAAACGAAAGCTTTCGAAACAAGCTTCGTACCCTCTACTAATTTAATTATATAACAGTTAGTATTTTAATTTATTTTTAACAGTTAGTAATTACTAATAATAATGTAGTATAAGTTATTACTTATAGTAGTTATAAGGATTCTGTGTGTCGACAACGTTTGAAGACCATTGCTACACTTAGTCATACTATGCAACATAGAAAAATGTGATTTAATTAGAAAATGAAAAATAAGATAATACGTAAAGTTTCACTGCATTTTTAAAATATCGATGTTTCAAAATTAAAACGCAAGCTTTTTCCAGTTTTAAGTCGAATAAAAAAATTAAAATACTTGGCACTCAGAAATGTTGAATGAGTATTCAGCTGCTGTAGATTTAACTAAAATCACATTATTTGAAGAATTAAATCTTTAGTTATTCCCAAGCGCCTCTTCAGAATCAAGATGAATGAATTTTCTTCCAAAAACGTGCTTTTTCGAAAAATATATTCTTTTTTTTTACTCATGAAATAAAATTCACTGCGTCTGAATTACGCACACTCTTGCGTTTAAAGATAAAACTGCTCATCAAGCAAAAACCTAAAATAACCAAAAGAACTGTCACTGATTGCTGATGTCTTTGAGAGGGCAGAGAGATTGAAGGGAAAGATTCCGCTGTGCCCTCCCCTCCTCTACAGCTCAGTGCATACTAAATGGAACACTTGACGATTTCAATGAAAGGAGAAGACTTTGAAGTGAATGTGTGAAAGTGGTGTAATTGCATAACGTCAGCTTTAAGTAGGTACAGGTAAATTTGTACAGAGAATGTTTGTGAATATTAATTCTAAACATTACTTTTAATACATCATTACATTATTATTTACCTAATTCCTGATCATGAAATATTTAGCTTTGAATTCTTCGTAACAAATTTTTTTTTCAAGAAATTGCTAGCATTCTTGTAGATTAGTTATATAACGAAAGAATATGTTATACAGAGGCTGTTTGCACATTTGTAGACGATTTTGCTTTGCTGTAAAAAATCGTCTGCTTGGAAACATTTATCTCTACAACTGTATTCTTTCAAAGTATGAATTATCGTCTGTTAATTTGCAGTTTTGTTTTCATGCAAAATGACGTTTTTAAAGAAGAAATGGACGAAACGCTATGTTTGTGCTCTTTCCGAAGAAACTTACTCGTATCTAGTAATTAAAAAACGCTGTGAAAAGCATAATTTTTCGACATCTAACGCAACTGTAGGTAATATTGCCAACAAGAAAAGAAAAGGAAATCTTTAAAGTTTAGCTTCAAGTGAAACAATTTTCCAAATACATATTCAAGGAAAACACGAAATGTTTCGAATATTGCAAATATTAGATATTTACTGTTAAAAAAATCCGCCAAGTCAAAGGACAGTTGCAAAGTCACTAAAATATTCAGTATCAACTGTAGATATAGTTACGAATGCTCATTTGAATTTTATAAAGGCAAAAAAACATAATATGCATCGTCTTTATCCATGACATATCGCCGAACGAAGAACGCGCTTTAAAATTCTTTATGAGAAATATTTATCTGGACAAAAAATTGTCACAGTAGATGAATATTCGTGGTATTTAAATGACAGCAACAAAAAGAGTCTATTTACTATCATTAAACATGGTTCACAAAGTCTGCAGAAAGTTTTTCCAAGGAATTTAGGATTTTTATGGTTTTTCGTATAACGGGAAATTAAAATAAAGCGGCGAAAAATGTTGAGATGAACATCATATATTATCAGAAATATAATTTATACCAATTTTCAAACGTGAAATACCTTCTCTTTACCCACAGTGCCACATCAATTAGCAGAACTGCATCAAGACTATGCAAACAGCCACACATCAAAATCCACTGTTAATTTCCTGGAAAAAATTAAACAAGAAACTGGTATCAAGGCCATAACCCTTCATTCATAACCTTACTAAATCTCCTGATGTATCAACTATGGATTGTTTTCGCTTTTGGACTATTAGAAAGCGAATTGTCCAAGCGCTGACCTACATTCCTCCTTGGACTTCGTAAAGGTGTTCTAGAGGAATGAGATAGTCGTTTCTCCCTTATCACTAAAATTCGCTTTTCGATTCTTAAGGACAATATATCTGCTTTTCATTCTTAGAGAACTTAAGCATATCTTGTCAGTGAGGTTTGATGGAGAGGAGAAATAAATAGATCTTTGATAGTGTATCACAAATAGGTAACGATTATTTTGACATTGTTTCTGCAAAAATTATCCACAAAATGTCTTTCCATTGCTGAACTGAATTTCCTTGAAAACTTCCTTTATATTCACAAAATTTATCTTCTTTAGTTAATTTAGTACTTCCCAGTGCTTTAAAATTCAAACGTTTTACTAGGTATAAATTGTATTACTGTTTATTCAACATGCGCTGTTTTCCCTTTGCTCTCTGCCTTATTCATTTTCCTGTAATTATGGTTGTTGCTGCTCTGCCCTTTGCAAGAATTTTTTGTTCCTCAAGGAGAGACCTATGTCTTATTGCCTTTGAAATAATGACATATTATTCAAAAATCTCCTTCAATTTTTACTTCCCTGTACGAAGTAAAAAGGAAGTATTGTAATCACGAAAAATTTCGGTTATCATATTTCAACGAAAATATCCATTTTTACCGCTGTCGAAGGCAATTTAAAGATGCTTCTGCGTGACATCTGTACGTAGGGACAGAATGAACGACTCTTTTTCCCCAAAAAAATTATAAAATGGATAAATTATAAACGTCTGCGGGTATGTATGTACCTACGTACGTATGTATGTATGTATCTCGAATAACTCAAAAACGAGTAGCCTCAGGACGTTGAAACTTTGCATATGGGATTGCTGTAAGATGTAGATGTGCATCTCCTATTTTGGTTACAATCGGCTGCACCAAAAGTATATAGATATATCTAAATATATATCCACTCTGTTACTCGGCTCAGTCAGCTCAGTTTCTTTATTCTTATATGTTTGTAAATTGTGCATTTTTTGCTCTGAAAATGATTGAATTATGTGGCTCTTATCTTCTGGTTAAGGTTTTTATGCCTTTAGTTAAAGTGCATGCTATAGTTGTAGAATTATCAACAATTTAAAAGTTGTTTCAGAGCGGCTAAGCCTAAATTTCATTTACCATAGCAGCCATATTTGTTTACATTTAAAACTTAACGTCTTTTTTCATTATTGCGAATTAAATCATGCTTAATCCATTCTGTAATTATCATTTAAGTTAAAAGGTATTTCTCTCGCCTTCCTCGCATGCCTGTGTGGTAGTGGTCAGCATGCTCGACGCGTAACCGAGAGGTCCGTTGTTCGATTTCCGGCGAGGGAATTGCTCATTTTTCATCCCTCCTGCTTCTAAATAACCTAATGGCTCTACAAAGTTATTAAATTATTCCATATTATTGACTCAGAATAGCGTCTGCTACAAATTAAGTCAGTTTCTACGCCTTCAGTGTCTTTTTGAAGAGACCAAAAATGAGTTTCCAGTTTTGTGCACCGAAAAATCTTCATTCTTGCTCGCTGCCCGAATTAATTCTTTTTGCTTAGAAACTGAAATTTTAATTGTAAAAAAAATCTTTCAATTTTTAATTTAGATATTTTGAGTTTTTATGCATTTTTGCCTTGTCGCGAAGTAAGAACTGAATTAAATGAATGAGAAATACTGAATTGTCTGTGAAAAACTGTTTTTTTTTTGTTTGTTTGTTTGTTTAATTTCTTTATACATCGTTTTAGATTTATTATAGTATTTGAATAGACCATGTGGCAACGATTAGATGATTCTTCAAATGCTATACATAATTTTTGTGCATTCTGAGTTATAAAATGAATAAGATGTAATGCTTTAAATGAATCTAGCGGCAGAGTGTCGCCATCGTAAACAAATACAGTGAATTTTAAAGAGTGCATTTATTCTATTGTGGTTTATGCGCTATCGAAGAAGTAGATTTAATTCAGTCCAATAAATTTAAATTAAATGCAAGAAAAAATGCGCATAATTTAATATTCCATACAAGGACGTTACGTCGTTTACATATCAAATTTTATTTTTTATTATTATTTTTATACGTCAATCCAGAGATACAATGATTCTTTTTGATTCTGCGCATATGTTCACAGAGCTTTAAATGCGTGTTGTATTTATTTTTGGTTGTTTTTCAATTCTTCTTAAAGACCTCAGTTTAAAATATAATGGTTTCTGCAATAATATGATGGCACTTGTTTAATAACATATGCTATACTGTAAATCGTTATGCTTGAATCACAACTTCTAAAATTATCTTTCAGCATAATTTTAAATCTACTTTGTCGTTGCCTCTTGCAATTAGGTCTACAAGTATATATGACCTTGTTTTTTACTTCCTTGTGCGAAGTAAAGAAAGTATTGTAAGCTCGAAAAATTTCGGTTATCCTATATTTCAACGAAAAATCCATTTTGACGGCTTTCGAATTAGATTTAACAATGTTTTTGCGTGAAATCTGTATATGCAGACAGAATAAAGGACTGTTCTTCTCAAAACGGATTGCAAAATGGGTTTAAAATGGATCCAGATGAGTCTTTCCTTTTCGTGACCTCTGTACGTACGTGCGTACGTATGTATGTATCTCTCATAACTCAAAAACGAGCAGACTCAGAACGTTGAAATTTTGTATTTGGGAGCTGCTATAATACGTAGTTGTGAGCCTCCTTTTTGGTTGCGATTGGCCACACAAACCTATATATATGTGGTTATATATATATATATATATATATATATATATAACCCACTCTATTGCTCGGCTCGGTAAGCTCAGTTTTTTTCCTTATATGTTGGTAAATTGTGCATTTTTTGCTTTAAAATTTATTGAATTACATTGTTCTTATGTTCTTATTAAGGGTTTTATTCTCTTACTTAATCTGCATGCAATAGTTGTAGAATTATCAACAATTTAAAAGATGTTTAAGTGGGCTAAGCCTAATGAAGCCGCCATTTGTTTAAATTTGTAACTCTTAGTAGAATAATCAGTTGTGCACCAACTTCAATGTCTTTTTGCCGAGGGGGACCAAAAGTAAAATTTCAATTTTGTGCACCGTAAAATCTGTCTTCTAGCCCGCTGGCTTAATTGCTTTTGCGTAGAAACTCTAATCTTAATTCTAATATTTTTTTAAACTCTTTTAACTGAGTTTGTTTTTTTATGTTTTTTCTGCATTTTACAATTCTTAATGAAGATGTTTTGATGTATTTTTTTGCCTTGCTGAGAAATGAGAACTGAATTAATTGAATGAGAAATATATCTCTAATGAAATTCGAGGAAATAAGTTTAAATGAAGTGCAATCAAAAATTTGTATAATTTGGGGAACACAAGGAAGTCATGTGGTGTTCACATCAGATTTTTTTCTTCTCAAGATGATGTTTTTACTAATACACAGCAGTTTTCTTTATGGTACGATTTATAATTTCTTGAAAGAATCTAAATATAACTTACACTTTTCACATATATTAATGCACCACATCTAGAGCTATTTTGTAATCAGGCTATGATAAAAACATCATATCATTTCTATACAATGAACCATGATTTAATTTCCGCCTAATCAACTAAGTTGGAATCCTTGTAGAGATTATTCGAGCATGGATTCGAAATGTTCATTTTCCAATACCTAGATGGATGCGGTTGAACATTTTTGCCTGAAGAACAGGTATAGGGCTACGTGATAATTCCTTACATTTTCGGCGATTAGGAAGAGACGTGAGACCCAGTCGACTAAATCCAGCTGGTTACGTTCAGTAAATTTTTCAATACAAGTGGTAATAAAATGACCATTATCCTTTTAAAAGTCAAAACTGAATTATGCCATCTCTGAGATTCGAAAATTAGACCTTCTGTTAACTGTATGTGACAATAACTTACATTAATAGAATCTACTCGAAAATGCGAAAATTGCTTTCATTCTAATCTGAATACCGTAGTTCACATTTATTGTATTTTTATGAACATGCGTACTTATTTTCGCTCTGAAATTTCTGAAACTTAGTTTTTTTAATTTTAATACTTTTGTAATATTTAATGCTGAAAAATACAAAACTGAGATTTTCTAATATAGTGTACAGAATATTTTTTCCAAATTCTAAAATATCATGTTTACTTGTTTTACATTACAATAAAAACGGTTTAATAATATATATATACTACATTGCTTCAAAATCGTTTGTAAACTGTACATCAAATATGAAATTTAAGCAACTTAAAAAAGACTAAAATATTAAATCTTTGTAAATATTTTAAGCTTACAACTAACATAAAAAATATTATATACATATATGCAATATAGTTTTTAATTATAAAATTATACGTGTCCTTAGAACTATTTTGCAACTCCAAGCTTTCTATATATTAGGCAGTTTTATGTTACACATGTCCAAGCGATAGTTTCTAAAGATTTCAGAAAAAACGTGACACTAATTGTACGCGCATATGACACATAATACATTAAAATGCTATAGCGTTGTACTGGGTATTCCCATAATATTAACGTAGTGTTTATTCATGATATTAGTTTCGCGTGACAACGAAAATATATTTTCCGTCATTTTTAAATGCTACCTGGTGTAAGCAATTAGTGATACGTGTCAATGGGAAACGTGACACTAATTGCGTATATTATCAGCTTTTGTTGAAAATACTGCATGAGAATGCTAAAAATTCATTACCTGTAGATCCATAAATAATAAACTTCCTCTAGTATGACAAGCAAAACGGATCGTTTAGCAACCGAGATTTGAGCTTAATGAACAGTGTTTACTTCAGTCTCGCAGTAAATATTTGAATGAATTTGAATGAAATATTTAAATAATATTTGAATAAATTGAATTTAAATTTTCAATTTAAATAAATTGAAATATTTGAATAAATATTTGAATGAAATATTTGAATATTTTGCTCAAGAAAAGATCGATGAATACAGGAAATTACAAAACTATTGTTTCACTGTACTATTATTTAAATGTAACGTAGTAATTTAGTAGCTTCCAGTAGTAAGTGAAATTGTAAAAATGTGAAAGACATTATTTCCATATCAGTTATTATACATGTATTTAAAACCTTTTTAACAAAGCATTACATTATGTTTTGTTACCCCAAAAGAAATTTTAGTTTCGAAATGGAATTTTGATTCGAATCTCTGTTAAGGCGTTGTTTCACTTTTCATTCGAGTCTCTTGCCATTCGGCAAAATGTAAGATCTTTATTTTTGCAATTGATTCTGGCTGCTTTAGATTAACAAACTGAGCTACTTAAAAATAACAGATGTAGTTCTTAAGACTCTTCGTTTCTGACTTTTGAATCAGATTGATATAAACAATAAAAATGAATTTGATTCATAATCTGTCTAGTTAAAATTGCTCAATAGTTTCATACACGGTTGTAACAAAAGTTTTCCTCCGAAAAATGTTCTTAATAAAGTTAGAAAATAATATGAAAGTAGTACCTTTATTTCGGGTAGTAATTACCTGCCAAATCTATGATTTTCTGCCAACGTTTTCGTAGCTTTTCAAAGCCTTCGGCCTTTCGTAGCCAAACTTGGTGCCCGCGAGTTGAAAAAAAAAAAAGATCAACCTCATTTCGGACGTTCTGTGCAGAAAGGTAGATAGCTCCAGCGAGGTGTAGCTGCAGGTGTGAAAAATGGTAGAAGTTCGAAGAAGCGATATCAATCCTGTGTGGTGGGTGCGGCAAAAGATCCCATTCGAGTCCGTACATAGTCACCCCGGTGACTGCAGACACATGTGTCCTTGCATTATCTTGATGGAGCATTACCTTTTTACGCCGGAACTCAGTTCGACGTTTCTCCTTGGTAGCAATGTCAACACGGAATAAGCCTCTCACTGTACACCTTACTGTCGAGGGTTTTACCTCTTCCCGGATACTCTTTATGGATAATACCACGGCAATCCCACGAGCTATAAATTATAATCGTTTTGCGACGCTGCCGACCGGCTAGCCGGGGGCAGACCGATCCCCTATTCGGCCTGCCTTGTTGACGTAAGTCCACTTTTCATCACAAGTGACAATCCGGTCCAGAATGTTGTCCTTGCATTGATATTCGAACAAATTAGTGTAGGCTGAACACGCCTGTTCTTATCTGCTTGAGTCAGCTCTTGCGGCACCCAGCGATTGAACTTGTACATCAAATTTATGCGACGCATAGCGCGACTAATGGACATGGCACTAACATCTAACTCCGTAGCAAGCTCTCGAGTGATTGCATGCTGATTTTCATGCACAAGTTCTAGCAATTGGGCCTCAGCAACATCAGTAGGCCAGTCCAAGCGGTCTGCTTCTTGAATGTCATAGTCCTTGTTTTTTAACTTTTGGTACCAAACCTTCACAGTGTCATATGATACAACATTAGTCCCTAAAGCTGTACACATGATTTGGGGACATTCTTTAGTTGACTTTTTGCAAGAGGACTGAAAGTAGATGATGGTTCTAATCTGGTAGCGTGATAGTTCTATTTCAGATACTTATTTAACGATAACAATATTTTTTTACAAATTTCACAACACAGTGTTCTAAAGCAAGTTTCTTTCTTTAAAATGCCAAAAAATGTTTGATAAAATATGATTAAATACGCCAACTCGAACTGTTTGCGCAGATGGTATTTGAGGTGGCGAGCAACTATCGTTAAAACCCGATATTTTAATTATTAAAATAGCTGGATTCAGAATTGCAAGATTTACAAGTTCTATATAAGAAATGAAGACTTTTATACAAAAAATGTGGCTATAAATTTAATAAGATACAAAATAAACCTTAAAACTACTGTTTAAGCGCAAAAGTTAAGCAAAAAATAAATAAAACAATACGCAATTATTACAATGCAATCAAATGAATTTAAATATGTAGAAATATACAACATCAGTTTTAATTTTGGCTTCATTATTCAATCCCTCAATAAATATAAATATTTGACGCATGTGTAAATTCATGAAATTTAATTCAAAGATTACGAACAAATTATTTTTTATAAAACAAATTCCTTAAAATTACATTAATATTTTCTGTATATCCATTTAGAATAGATATGTGATGGTCATAAAAATTATAATAGTACAATAGACTTCTGGTAATTACAGTTATAATAAAAGAAAGGAGTTAAGTTTTGTTAATTAGTTTAACTTACCTATATGTTTTATTATCACTAACGTTAGTTAAGAAGTAATTAAAAAGTAGTTTTCAAAGTTTAAAAAAAAGTGTGCGCGTTAATCTTATCTTTGTGCTTTTGTACGCGTTAATCCCAAGTCTCAAAAAACTACTAATGACATTGCACAGCAAAATCTTCCAAAAATTTTAATTAGATAGTTAAGTAGCTTGCATTATAAAACTTGTAAAGCTTCTTTTAACTTTAGCCTTAACAATCCGTCTGAGCGGTACAGCTGCCTGAAATAGAATTAGATTTTCGCATGCACATATGTATGCAATAATTTTACTTTTGGCGGAAGATGAAAACAATTCACGTTTAGTCATGGCCGAAAAAAATTGCTGCGTAGATTGACTGGACATTATGGCGTAATAGATGATCGAATGGAATTTTAGAGGCACGACCAGCTTGATAGTTAAACATCATTTATTCTTGAATGATGATTTTCTTAATACATAACTGTAGAAAACTAGAGGTGCTAAACGCGCTCCATAATTTTAAATATACAATTAAATTTTAATTAATGGCGAATAGTTAGCAGAGGCTGAGCGACAAGCTATCAGCACGCAGGCGAAAAGGCGAAAGAGAACGCAGCAGTTCAAAGGAAGAAGGGAAGACGTGAGAGTTTCAGTTCCAGTTAGAAAAAGTTTCGGTTTCCAATTATTTGATTGGGCAGGAGGTATCTGCATTAAAACGTTACGTAATATGGAAAGATATCGAATTTGGGAGAACAGATGAATTTAGGAGGAGAGCACCAAATTTAGAATGTTAATTTTGAGGTTGCCAATTATTTTTTAAAGCAGCCATCACATCTTGCTACCTTAAATGTTTTATATCTTACATGTACATTTCATATATATTTTATATATGTATGAAATACATAATTTTTCATTAATTTAGTATTTTTTGTTTTATTATTTTCAGTAACTTCTTTAATTTTACATCACTGTTTTAACACGTTTTATCTTCCCGTACAACAAAAAGCTTAGATTGCCGTCTTTGATTACTCTAAATTTTCACTTCCAAGACTCTGAAATATTCCCCCTCTACAGCTTTTTTCTCAGATAGGATAATCAAAATTCATCTTCTTTTTTAACTCAATCTTTTAAATATATAGATATATATATCATTATGTATATTAATAAATATATATATATATGTGTGTGTGTTGCCGTGAAAGACCGAAATCTAGAGAATGTCGACATTCTTTGGTGAATGTCAACATTCCCATAAACGCTTGGTGAACATAAAAAAATATATGTTAATTATCCTTATTTCTCACACCGGCTGATGTCGATATTCACCATGCGCTGATGATGAATGTTGAATAAAAATATTTTTGTTATGTTTTCAAATCAAAATCATACTACTTTATACTAAAATATATTATAATATATGTTAAAATAAGAGAAAACTTAAGCAACAGCAGATGGAAATAAACCGTTGAACTTAAAACGAACATACATTCTAAATGAGAAAAGAAAATAACACCAATAATAAACTTGCTTAATTATATAACTGACGTCACACAATCTTATATATTGCGCCAACTTAAACTGTTATGACATTTTGAATTTCACAAGAGTCCCTCGATTTTACAAGGCTTTTCTGTCTGTCTTCTCAACTTCTCGTTTCAACCTCCACCAGGACATATCTGGTGGTTCCGACATACACCGGTGATGGTAAGAATGTATAAGAATACAACCGAATATTCGATCTTTCATCAACGTATCTGGTATGTTTTGACATTCACCGAACCATGTCAACGTTCTCCAGTGTTGGTCTTTCACGGTAACATGCACATCTAACAAACCAGAAAAGGTTACTAAATTCACCATGATAAATTGTTGACCAAAATATGGCTACTTAATGTTTTAAGTAAACCTAAATTAATCAATTCTTATATAACATACCCTTGATGCCTGCTCTGTTGATTCAAGTGCACAGTTTTTTCTTATATTTCTAATAATAGATACGTAGCAGAGGAAATTTTCTCCTAATGAATATTTATCTTTAGTGAACAGTTATATTACTAACTCCTATTGTTTAAGAAAAATTTTTAAAAATACTACAAAGGTTTTCTTCGATGTTGTTAAATAATTCAAGTTTTCTTGTGAATAATGTTACCTTCAACAATCTTGAAAATAGTATTTTTCTCTTTCAATTCTGTGCGTTAAAAATACTGTCTAAAGTACGTCACATTTCATATTTTCAGAAAAGATGAGTGATGATAAAGAACGTTTCATAGCATATTTTCATATAAAAAATATAATTCAAAATTTAAATAATTTTATTTCCATTAGCATTTAATTAACAACAACTGACGTAAATTTCCTTCGGGAAAAATACGTCTTATTTAACGTAATTCATTAATTAAGTAATTTTAACAGTTTAACTAGTAACAAATGTGATATTTTTCATTGACTAGTATATTTAGAATACTTTTGTTTACTGGAGTTATTATTTCTAGCTTATATAAACATTTCTGCATAGATACATAAAGATATTTAAGTTACTTACTTTTATTGCAACATTCAATATTTTCCTATGCATTTCATTTTTCTAATTATATTTACTTAATATATTTTCTCAAATGCTTTCCAAATGTCATGATCGCATGATTCGTTTGATATTTGCAAGCACATTATATTTATCAGGAAATATTTACAGCACTATGATTGGCATTAGATACAGTACATAAAAGTTAATGTTGATTATTAGCTATTTTCAAAACGGAAATAAATATTTACGTTGCTGAAAACGGATATTGAATATTGTGTAGAAAGATTAATAAACGTTACATATTTGCGAAAGTTCGCATAATATTTGAAGAATTTAAGACTATTCAGTGGTATTAGAGATTAAGAGAAACAAGAAGAGCGTTTGGTATAAAAGAGGCAGTAGGTACTGGTAATGATTTTACAACTATACAGAAGCAGTTCGCACACTTTTAGAAGATTTTAATTTGCTATAAAAAATCCTTCTGTACTTGGAAATTTTTTAACTGTCACTTCTAAAGTATAAAATGTCGTCTCAAACTTCACAATTTTGTTTTTGTGCAAAATAGAGCTTTTAAAGAAGTGTATGGAAGACTATGTATGTGCTCTTTCCGAAGAAAATTATTCGTATCTAGTTATTAAAAACGCAGCGAGAGCCCTGGTTTGCGACATATAATGCTACGATAGATTTTGTCAACAAGAAAGGAGGACAAAATTTATCTTAGAACGAAAAAATTGTTTTAAAATGCATATCCAAGTTAAAAATGGAATGTTTCGAATGTTGCAATGGTGAGATCTTTAATTTTGAAAGAAAACACCGCCAAATCAAAGGATAGTTGCAAAATAATTAAAATGTTGACTGTGAATTGCAGACAAGGTTAATTAATGCTGATTTGAATCTTAAAAAGGCTAAAAAACATAACGTGCACTGTCTTTCTTCACGACACATCATCGAACGCAGAATACGCTGTAGAATTCTTTATGAGAAACATTTACCTGGACAAAACTCGAAAACTTTGTCACAGTAGATGAATCTTGGGTGTAATTAAAAACTACAATAAAAAGAGATTCACTTATTATTATCAAAGAGGAGAAAAATGTCTTAAAACATGGTTCTAAAAATCTAAAGGAAGTTTTTCAATGGATTTATGATTGTTGCTGGTTTTTAATTTAAAGACAAATTAAAAAAAACTAAGGAGAGTGGAAAAAAATGTTAAGATTCCAGTTTTCAATTATAAAATACTTTCTCTTTACCCACAGTGCCACAATCAGTAGAACTGCATTAAGACAAAGCAAGCACCCACGACAACGAAATGGCGGACAAATTAACAAAGGAAGGCTGTGATCTTTTAACTCCCTCCTGTTCCGTCCTCACCTATCTGAAACTATATGAAAAAAATCACAAATCATGGCAGAATGACATGTGCCCCCTCCTCAATCCATCATTGTCGCTAGCAGACCTGGTTGGACTCCTAAACCTCGAGTGTGACAGGAACTCCCAAACTGCGCTCTCACGTGTTGTCAGCGGTCACATTTAGTGCAAATCGTTCAAAGAGGGCATGAAATTCTTTTCCACTTGCACCAAATGCCGAGAACATAAGGCTTCTGTCGAAGATATTTTGGACTGCTTGGACCTCTTTAAGGAGAATATTTATACCAATCCTCTCCTTCTGCTCGACTTTCTTAGCGTCATCGGTCTTTTGAACCATATCTGACTTAGTCAGAATCCAGACGAATAGCAACAACAACAACAACAAGCAGCCACATGTCAAAATCCACTGTTAATTTCCTTTGAAAATTACGACCAGAAAAGGGTATCAAGGGCATATCGCTACTAAATTTCGTGATGTATCACACACGGATTTTTTCGCTTTTGGACTTTAAAAAAGCGTATTATCCAAACATCGACCTGCAACCGTTCTTGGCCTTTGGAAAACTGTTCAAGAGGAATGGGATGAAATACCTCTTCCGACACTAACAAAAGGCTTTATTATCTTCGAAATTACAGTGAAGCTAGATAGTAAAGAATAAGAGTATATATTAAACATTTTTTGTGTGATATGTATTTGTTATTTTCAATGTTATTTCGAATAAATACCAAAATTTTTCATTATTTTAGTAAATTAAAGAAACAAAAAATGTCGTGCGATAATTCGTTACATTCTTGCGCACTTAAAGGACAACGGGAAAGAAGCAAAAGACCCAGTCGACCAGCTTCAAGCACTGAATAGTTATCATCAGCCACATTTTAGTCCCGAATCTCTGCAGACATCATTAAAATTTTCGAAGTCGAGAAACAAGTATAGGTACAGGTGCAAGTAGGCAGAACAGCAGAATTTCACCTTTGGTCGTATAGGTATAGTCCCATGATATTAATTGCATAGCTCCACCCCAGGTTTAATGAATGACAGTCTGATGAAACCGATGGTCTCCCGTTCCTCTTCTTCTGCCATCAGACTAGATGATAAGACTTTCTGTTCGCCAGCATTTTAAGTGTCCCATGCCGCACAGACATTGTACACTACACTTCGATCTTAACCAAAAGACCCAGTAGAAACGCCCTTGTTTTCTCAGGGATTCGAACCGGGTCCAAAGAAATGATAGTGAGCATCGCTAAGTGTGGCGACCAAGAACATCAATCAGAGCGGCGACCAAGAAACATGAAAACTGAACGGGCCCCAAGTCTGAATTCGATCCATCTAGTTAGTTATCAGTTGCGCATGCTAGCCGTTTCACCACATGCGACCATGCGAAGACCTGAGTTAATTTCTTAGAATGTAAAAAAAAAGAAGAAAGAAAGAAACGGAAAAAATATATAAAGCATTATTAATGAATTAAATATAAAACAAAGATTAATGAAACTAAATTTAATTAAATCTGAAAGGTTTCAGATTGTCCTTTGTATTAAAAATGCTAGCAAATAAAGTTTGCACTACTTATGATCTGTCAAACGATGCAAAAAAGTATGATTTGTAAACTAAATAAAGCTCTAGATTTCTGAACAACTTATTTTATTTTATAATTTTTAATTCAATCTGTACTAGGATAGAAAGCTTAATTCTATATTTAACTTCTTTTTACTCTTTTTTCTTCAGCGAGAAACTATTTCAAAATTAAATTCTAGCAATATAATATTCAATACATAATACACCCAGCCATGCTCTTTTTTATTTTTTATTTTTACTTTTCCTTTAATTTATCTATTTTTTCCGAGACATTACAGTAATAAGTTTTCTGTTTACTTGGAGAATATTTTCTGCAGATCCATTACCTTAATTCAAAATATTTCGTCCATTGAATTAAACCAATACTTTTCCTTTCAGTCTCAGGTATTTAAGTGAAATCAAACTCATCAGCGGATGGACGGAAACTCTTCGGTTAAGACTTAGGCCATTATGCTTTGTTATGCAATGCGAAGCAAAATCCCTTCATTTACGGTAGGTGAAGAAGGTAGAGCGCAATAAGGAAATCTTTCGGTTCCCTCCAAGAGTGCAGCGAAGCAAAAACGGGCATCGTTAAGGTTGAGAAGAACTCATCGAATAAAAGTTGTATGGCTGAAGTACTAACGTTTCCTCTCAAACCTCCTGCACCAAAGCGCATCTCATTTAAAATTTAAATTTCGAATACAAACGGATTTTGTTTTAAAACTGTGTGCATCAGCAGCAGAAATTTCAGCAGTTACCACAGCAGGTTTTACAGCAAACTTTTTGGGATATTGCACACTGTATGCAAATTGTGGGTACTAGCTCCAGTGCATAGCTGTGGATTGGGTGTTTTTCGGTGTTATTGCATTTTTTAGCGGAATTCTTGGTAGTTCAACGAAATATAAGTGTATCTACTGCGAGAATATTCCTTATGAAAACAATAATTCTGCATCTTACCTTGAAAGACATATGCACTAATATTTTATATTAGTCTTTATAAAAAATGTCCACCTGCAGGACAACAGGAGGAAGCAAAGAATTAGATAAAAACAATGGCAATGTTACTTTTCATGGCAATCATGAAATCAATTATTAATTATTGTTTTGAGCTGAATAAAATGTGCTAAACCCTTTCTTTATGTTTTAATGAATGGAATTTAAAGACGTTCTAGAGTATTTCCAGATATTTTCAGAACATTACTCTATGATTTACAAAACCAAATGACATACGTGTAGCTCCACACTTGTTGCACAAGATGCTAAAATAATCCTTTAGCGTATCTTATCCTTTTTCTTCTAGTTACTGGTTTCGCTTATAAAGAATTATCGAATTTCCCATACGTGTTCTTGTGGTGTAAGTGTTTAACATACCCAAATAACAACTGAAGATACACAATTCGAATCCCGGCGAGCACACAGACGATTTCTCACCATTAGCATCTCCTAAAATCCCAATAATTCTGAATAAATTAAACAAGTACGAGCCAGTTTTCCTTAGAAAGTGCCTTTGAAGAGGCCCTCAAAGGTGAAAGTGCCTTTGAGGATGTAAGGTTTGTTTTAGCTTTTAGTATTCTTTTCATATTAATTTTTTCTTGTATCTTCTATTTCTTTCCTCGGCCTTTGTCAGAATACAAATTAGGTTGAGTTTAAAGCGACGTCAGTTTACTTGCCGCCAAGCTAATCCGGAGGGAGCTGTGCTCTGCCAGTTACGTGTGCCTTATGTTTTATACAATTGCTCTACTCATTGCGTTTCTGCAGAGAAACAAAGTGTTTTATTAGTAAACAAAGAATTGTAATTTTTGATGTGTTCTAAAACAGGAAATCAGTTTTCAAGAGCGCACCCGCGGTAAAGTCGCTGACCACCGATTGTTCAATATGGGCTCAATTCCAGACGAACGGGCTGGCTGCATGAGCGTTTTCGTGCTTTTCCGCAGCTGTAACTTGGATGAGAGCCACTTTTTACTTCAAAAGTCCTCAACGAAAGCATCCTTAGGCAGATGACCAAGCGTTTGTGATAATCAAAAATAATTAAACTTTCGCAAGAAGTCATCACATTCTGTAAGGTTCTGTAAGTCAACTTCTCTTTTGATTAAATTTTGAGCTATGCTTAATCATACTTAAATACTTTATTTTAAAAATACAGGAAAGTAACCCTGTACATTTAAAATAAACAAAACGCAGTACAGTTTAAACATTAGCACAAATAAAAAAAGATAAAGTCCTTAACTGAAGGTTCATGGATTTACTGAAATAAGAAAAGCGTTAACATAAAATTTATAGTGTTTCACATGCAAATTGGAAAATGATATCAAAAGAAGAGAAGAGTGGCTCGGAATAGGTTTTAAACAACTCCGATAGAAATGTACTGTACACTAGATACTTAACCAAAATAAAAATAGCGTGAATACAAATAAAATGGCTATAAAATATCGCATAAGGAAGGAATCGTACGGCTCTGACTCCGACAGAGTAGTAGGCTAATTAACTAAGTGGTTATGAGAAAAAAATGCGCAGGGATGCCTTCGTAGCATTTTAGAGAATTCATATTCCTGTCACTTGCAAAGAAAATCATGCGGTTAGTACATCCAACACAGAATTGTAAAATAAATCTGAACGAACTATCAGCCTACAGTGCTTTTAACCACGTGGCTGCTAGTGAGTTTCTGGAAGTGATTAGTGATCCTAGAAATATGGAATTTCAGCTTGGTCATGGCTAATTACCATATGCCACAGACAACATTGGAAACAAGGCGAAGTGAAATAAGTTTCTTTTGAGCTTTACACACGAATTACTTGCTTATTTCTAAGAGATGCACACTTGATTTTTGTAAATGCATTCTTTTTAAGATTTGAGCCTCGAACTATGATGGCTGCTTCGAGTTCAAAGACGAATTTTACTGCGAGTTATAAAGGGTTATCAAACTATTAGTTACAATGCTGTTTTCTCTCTTGCCGGATTTCCACCGCTGGATTTGTTTATTCTGACTTTTATAGATTACAAGAATAGTCTTGCAAACTGCTTCAATTCTCATTTTGATCGTTTATTGCCTTTGTCTGTTCTTCCACATCCTTCCGTAAGACAACCAATACATATTCTAGATAGTATGGACACTGATGTAAATTCATTCTCACTTGTGTTGTATACGGATGGTAGTAGGATTGATGATAAAGTTGGTTTTGCTTACGTTATTTTTGAAGATGATATTGAAATTGAGTATCACCAATTTCGCATAAGAAATGAATGTACTGTATATACTTCTGAGCTTCTGTGTATTAATTTTGCAATTAAATGGATAATTAGCCAGGATGGACGTAGTTCCAGCTACTTAATTTGTACGGATTCACTCTCTTCCCTGGAGTCTCTTAAAAATATCTTTTCATGTAATGATATTATTGTTAATATACAGCAGTCTCTTGGAGATCTGGAGAAGAAGGGTATTTCAGTGTTTTTTACATTTGTCCGTGGTCATTCGGGCAATTATGGAAACGAGAGAGCTGATTGGCTTGCTAAGAATGCAACTAAAAAGGATATTAATGTTGATGTAAATATTCCAAAATCTTATTTCAAAAAAACATTCAAGGTTAAAATGATTGAGCGGTGGAACTGTGATTACATCTCTTCTGATAAGGGATGTGTTACAAAAACATTCTTCCCAACTATTTTTGATAGACTGAAAAGTAAGGATTTGTTGCTCAATTTTAAAGTTACTCAATTTTTGTCTGGACATGGTAAGTTCAATGTCTATCTTGAACGGTTTAAGCTGACGTCTTCCAATTTGTGTTATTGCAATCTTGGCGTTCAGCAAAGTGTTTTCCACCTGCTTTATGACTGCCCATTGCTTGATAAAGCAAGAAATCTATTGAAATGTAGATTAAAATTAATTGGAATAGATTGGCCGCCGAAATGTTATGATTTGGTATCTTCAGCTTCGGCCTACCGAGCTTTCAATTATTTTGTTGATTTTTATTTTAAACATTGTAAATAATTTCTTTATACATTTTCATACTTTGTATTTAATTACTTTTTTCCCTTATGAATGTTTTCATTGTATTATTGAAAAGTGATGTTATTTCTTATAATTTTGCTTTTTACTTAGGATTTGTAAGCCTCGTGTGATACTTTGTGGTACACGAGGATTCCTATTTTTTTTTAAATAAAAAAAAAGAACTATGATGGCTAATTACCATATGCCACAGATAGCATCGGAAAGAAGGCAAATAAGTTTATTAGAGTTTATTAACTCGAATTTCTTGCTTATTTCTAAGAGATGCATATTATACTTTTGGAAATGCACTCTTTTTAGGGTTTGAGTTTCGAACTATGAAATATCAGCTTGACCATGGCTAATTATCATATGCCACAGATAACACTGGAAATAACGCAAATAAGTTTATTAGAGCTTTGCACTTGAATTTATTGCTTATTTCTAAGAGATGCACATTAGATTTTTGTGAATGCATTTTTTTTAAGATTTGAGCCTCGAATTATGAAATATCAGCTTAACCATGTCTAATTACTATACGCCACAGACAACATCGGAAAGAAAGAGAAGTCAAACAAGTTACTTAGAGCTTTTCACTAGAATTTCTTGCTTATTTTTAAGATATGCACACTAAACTTTTGTGAATGCATTCTTTTTAATATTTCATATAACTGAGTAGAATTCGTTAAAAGCTGGAAGTCCATCACCTACACCTTCATTTCTATGCTATAACAAAATTTGTAATTTTATCATATCTATCAACTCTACTTAGCAAATAAACGGATCCAAATGGTACATTCCTTTTCATGCCCTTGAGTTCAAGTAATAGCAAAAAGGTGGCTCTCAGATACTATAAGTAGTGTCACCTCAGCTTGACTATTGAGCTAACGTGAGCCTAATACTATCGAGACAGTATGATTGACTAAATTTCCGTAACGGGAAAAGTTACTTTTGTGTCATTTTTTAAATGATAATTCAGATATATGTATATGAAATGCAATTAAATTTAAAAGAACCTCTCTATCTAGTCAATAGCATTAAATTCAAAATAAAATGTAAATAAAAAATGAAAGAAAAAGATTATCTAGGTTTGGCTAAAAAGTGTTTTTACTTTCACTTAGTCTTCAGAGTAAATCCTCATAGTTTAAAATAGCAGCATTTTAGTAAATAGTTGTAATTTAGCTTCAAGAAATAAATTTTAAAAATTTCATGTTTAAAATTTATTTTTAAAAGTCCGTCCTTTGATCAACAGTTTATGAATAAAAAATTCTTCCTAAATCATCGATGATAAGATATTATAAGTAAGATCCTAAATCTGATTTAATAAATATAGTAGTTCCTTTTTTCTCTCACTCCTGGTTGTCCTCAAGTTCTACATCTAGTTTAATTAAACTTTTTTATTTTAAACCTGTTCTTTCAAACCAAGGAAGAATATCTTTAATATGTCTTAAAAAGACTTCTTGTCCTTTCTGTTTTCAGCAGTTTAACGGTATGAGGTAGTAATAAAATATAACCTTTAAATTGAGGCACAGTCTTTTTTTTTCAGGCAGAAAGAGTAATAATCTTTTGTGTTTTTAATTTTTTTCTAACTTTTTGATGCTTAAGACCATTAATCGTACTTATAAAATACACGTTAAATTGATTCAACTTTCAAAAGTTAAATTGATTCAAAAAATATGTGCTCTAGTTTGGAAACAAATAGATTAATAAAGCGGTAAGTTTCAAATCATCATAGAGAAAACGTGCTACACAGTCCCATGACTAAGGAAATCGAAATGAACATAACAAAAATTTTCTAATGGTATTAAACTAAGGCAGTTAATTTTTTTATTCAAACCACATTCGACATAAATCAAAGTAACTGAATTCGACCAATCAGAAACCAAAACAGTAATCTTCAAAAAATCGCTTATTTACAAAAAATAAATGTAGTGCCTAATAAAACGTGAGCCAAAAAATAAAATCTCTATACTTCTCCTTTTTACATATATTACTGAATTTTCTCCAAGTAATAATGACATCAGATTTCCAAGCCAAAAACATCATTGTATAATTCTAATAATTAAAATAACAATGAAACAGTTCCAAACAATATTTAAATATCCTTAAATTCTTTCTAACTTTTGCGATTATTACGCAACGTTAATATAATCTTTAAATATATTTTGTTATGTCCATAGAATAGAACACTCGATTTGATTGTGCTTAGCTTATGAATTTTATACCCAAAGTATACACGAAACGTATGAACAGCGGATAAAGCATGAGACATTTGTTCATGTTATAAATCTTTATAAATCTTTCTAGTAACATTGCCTGTAAACTTTTTGTAAGAGGGATGGATTTCGGCTTTGTATATTTTAGTAGCCTTGTAAGGTTTATTGTAATTAACAGGTTTCCACTTTTGTTAAATGTGTTGTAAATTAATCAGGCATTTGAGAAGAAGAAAATGTTATTTTGAACTTAACTTCTGGTAACCCTAGAAATGCCAAAGTGCGCGCGCATCAACCAACCAACGCATCAACCATTCCAACTACGTCAATCACACCCAATTAATACATCCCATGATACAGTTCTTCCTTTTAAGCTTTCGTATGTGCTTGTATGCAAACATTAATGTATCTGTCGCTTTATATTATTTAGTTATAGCTGAATAAATATGATTTGTGCTTAAGTATACATCCTATCATTAATGGATACATCCCTCACACCAATGAAGTTTCGGAGATTTAACTGCTGCTGCTGGGTGCACAAAAGGTAAGCTAAATTTTGCTATCTTTATTCTTCATAGATTATGAGACTGAATGTTGTAAATCCCGAAACTAAAATTTAACCTGTGCATATAATATATAAACTTTTTGAAACTGCTAAATAAGAATTAATAATGGCACAGTCAAGTCTTAAAGATTGTATGCAAATAACGAAACTGAATTCCGAAAATTATGCTACTTGGAAATTCAAGATTCAAATGCTTTTAATGCGTGATGGGTTAGATGATCTTCTTTATTCTCCCCCACCTTCTAAACCCGATGATGAATTTTTAAAGAGGGATAAACAAGCACGAGCTATAATAAATCTATGCATTGACGACTCTCAGATTATTCATGTTAGAGATGAAACGACTACTGCCGGTACATGGCAGAAATTAAAATCAATTCATGAGCGCTCCAATTTGAGCAGCAAATTATATCTTCTGAGGACATTATATTCTATAAAAATGGCTGAACATGGTGATATGATCGCACACATCACTCATATGATGGACTTAGTCGAAAGACTCAAAGCTATTGGTGAGAACATTCCGGATCAGCATGTAGCCTCACTTTTGTTAGTTTCAATTCCTGAATCATACAATAATCTTATAACTGTCATTGAAGCTAGAGAGGAAACTCTTATAACTACAGATCTTGTAAAAACGAAACTCACTGACGAATATAACAGAAGACTAGAACAACAAGCAGATCGAAGCTCTAATTCTTCAACGGCGTTTAAATCTGCAATAAATGCTAGAAATTATGATAATAGTAGACAAAAGAAATTCTGTACCTTTTGTAAACGCAGTGGTTATACTCGTGAGCGTTGTTTTAAATTGCAGAACAAAAGTAATAATTCTTGTCCTGACAACTCGAAATCAGAAACTCGCGTGACCAAACATGTCGGAAAATCGACCCGACATTGTATGAGCGCAGACACTTTCGCTGATAGACTATACGATGATAGATCCGACAGTGACAGGCATGTTTCAACGCCAGTCCAAAGTACTGTTTATGAAAAGGGTTTAATAATTACTCCGCGGTATTGCTCAGACAAAATATAAATAAAAAAATTTTATACATCGATTCCGGCGCTAGCAGTCATCTAGTAGGAGATAAAAGTTTATTTACTGAACTGATATATGAGGATTCTCGAGCGAAAATCATTTTAGCAGATGGAAAAATTTTATATTCGCAGGGCAGAGGATTTGTTGACCTTGATTTAGAAGAAGAATGTGGATTGCAGAAAATTCGATTGACTAATGTTTATTACGTTCCTGATTTAAAGAGCAACTTGATTTCTGTTAAACAAATTGCTAGTAATGGATATTCTGTTACTTTCGAAAAGGAAAATTGTTACGTAAAAAAGGATAGCCAATTAATTATGCGCGCATATTCTGACGATAACAGTTTATATAAAATTGTTTTAATCACAAAACCAGAAAGCGCTAATTTTGCAGTTGAATGTAAAAATAAAAACTGTATACAAATATGGCATTCAAGGTTAGGTCATCGAAGTTATGACGCAATCAAACAATTAATAAGAGAAAATCTTGCAGAAGGGATAAAATTAGATAATTGCACTCATAATGATAGCTGTTCAGAATGCATAAAGAATAAAATGCAACAAATTCCTTATCCAAAAGCTGCTAGTGTTCGAGCAAGAAAACCACTGGAGCTTATACATAGTGACATTTGCGGGCCTATGCCTACTCCAAGTATTGGTGGAAAACTTTATTTCGTAACCTTTATTGATGACTTTACTAGATACACTGTCATCTATTTGCTTGCTAAAAGGAATGAAGTTCTTAGTAAATTAAAGGATTTTGTCGGTATAACAAGAAATAAATTTGGAAGAACTATGCAGACACTTCGAACCGATAACGGCGGTGAATATACCAGTGAGAAAATGGAGGAATTTCTATCGAGTAACGGCATCAAACATCAACTAACTGTTCCTTTTTCGCCTCCTCAGAATGGTGTGAGTGAAAGGAAAAAACAGAAGCGTAATTGAGATGACCAGGTGCCTACTTTCCCAAAGCCGACTTCCAAACAAATTCTGGGGTGAAGCTGTAAATACAGCAAATTACATCCAGAACTGTCTTCCAACCAGAGCTTGTGACAAGACTCCTTATGAATTATGGAGAGGAAGAAAACCTAATTTAGCTCATATGAAACAATTTGGTTGCACAGCCTATGCATATGTACATAAGGAAAATCGTAAAAAAATTAGACCAGAAAGCGATTGAAGGAATTTTTGTCGGTTACGATCAACAATCAAAGGGTTACAGAATCTACACAGGTAAAAATCGAATAATAATCAGTAGAAGCGTCAAATTTGTCGAAGAATTATCAGAGAATGAAAATATTGAAATTTCTCTCCATTCAAAGGCTGAAGATGTTGAAAACGATGAAGAAACTGCAGAAAAACACAAAGTTGTATCCGAAGTTGAGCCAAGACGATCAGAAAGGAAAACGAAAGGTAAACCACCAGAACGTCTAGGATACTTAACAAACACAATAAAAACCATACCAGAGAATTTTAAAGACTTGGATAAATTGAATTCTGAAGAAAAGGAAAAGTGGTTACTCGCAGTTGACGAAGAAATCAAGACTTGGATAATTGAATTCTGAAGAAAAGAAAAAGTGGTTACTCGCAGTTGACGAAGAAATCAATTCCTTATCCCGAAATAAAACTTGGGAACTGGTTGAGCTTCCTGTAGGAAAGAAACCTATTGGCTGTAGATGGATTTTCAATCTGAAAGAAAACGAAGATGGAACAGTCATTCGTTACAAGACGCGACTAGTCGCAAAAGGTTATAGTCAAAAATTCGAAACTGACTACGATCATACTTTTGCACCAGTAGTTCGACATACAACTATCAGAACTTTTCTTGCTGTCGCAGCATATGGTAAAATGCACGTGAGACATGTAGACGTCACTACAGCATTTCTACACGGAAATTTAAAAGAAGAAATATTCATGGAACAACCAGAAGGTACAATTCAACCTGGACAAGAAGGAAAAGTTTGCAAATTGAAAAAAGCTCTTTATGGATTAAAACAAGCTGCTAGAGCATGGAATAAAAGAGTCGAAGAAGTATTAAAGAACAGTAACTTTTCGCAGAGTACAGCAGACCCATGTTTATTTCTAAAGAAAGATGGAAATGACACGATAATGATTATTGTCTACGTCGACAATATACTTATAGCATGCAAAAGCGAAGAAAAAATTAAAAGGCTAATCAAATATCTCAACGAATTCTTCGAAGCAAAAGACTTAGGAGAAGTCAGACACTACTTAGGAATCAACATCAAAAGAGATGAAAACAAATTCCTATTGAGCCAAAAATCAAAAATAGAAAAATTGAAGATGATGTTTTGTCCAGATAGCCACAAACCATCTTACACACCAATGGATACTTCTTATCCAAAGAAAGAGGACGTCTCTCCATCAGTGGACAATACGAAGTATAGGCAAGCCATCGGAGCCTTATTATACATAGCCACTGTAACGAGACCAGACATTAACCCTAGCAGTGAATCTGACATTACCCTAGCAATTACCAGACATTACCCTAGCAATGAGTCTCCAAAGGAAAAGGACTGGAAAGCAGTTCTAAGAGTGACTGAATACCTGAACTCTACAAAGGACATTTGCCTGAAAATTGACTCTGATAGCCCACCATCACTTTCCTGTTATACTGATGCTGGCTATGCATCTGATTTAACCATGAGACGATCAACGGGTGGAAATTTATTTTTTCTGGGAAACAGCCCAATATTTTGGTCCACAAAAAGACAAAATTGTGTTTCCTTATCATCTACCGAATCCGAGCTTATTTCTGCAGCTACTGCTGCTCAAGAGCTCAAATGGATATTAGATCTCCTTAAAGATTTTGATCTACCTCAAAAATTACCCATTAAGATATATGAGGACAATAAGTCCACAATAGCTCTGATAAAACAGGGGAAAATGAATACCAGGTTAAAGCATATTAATGTTAAATATTTCTTTTTAAGAGAAATGGAAGAAAATAAAACAATCGAGATAACATACTGCAATACAAATTCCATGATTGCAGATATTTTCACTAAGCCATTGCCCAAACCAAAATTTCTGAAATTAAGAAATGAGCTAAATCTGATTTGTAACATTTCCCAAATGCATGATTAAAGGGGGGATTGTTGTAAATTAATCAGGCATTTGAGAAGAAGAAAATGTTATTTTTAACTTAACTTCTGGTAACCCTAGAAATGCCAAGGTGCGCGCGCAACAACCATACCAACTACATCAACCATTCCAAATACGTCAATCACACCCAATTAATACATCCCATGATACAGTTAATCCTTACTTCTTTTTAAGCTTTCGTATGTGCTTGTATGCAAACATTAATGTATCTGTCGCTTTATATTATTTAGTTATAGCTGAATAAATATGATTTGTGCTTAAGTATGCATCCTATCATTAATGGATACATCCCTCACACCAATGAAGTTTCGGAGATTTAACTGCTGCTGCTGGGTGCACAAAAGGTAAGCTAAATTTTGCTATCTTTATTCTTCAAAAGGTTGTTCTGAATTCTTTCTGTAGCGACTACTTCCTCCAATGAGAGAAGCTTTATAGAGTAGGCACATGAATTAAGAGAATGGGAACTGTCATCTGCTGATAACTTAAAGTACACCGCGCAAAGATAAAAATGGGACAGTTCTTAGATCTCTGGTTCTACTGGCCGATTGACGACATTCAAATTGCGTTTTTCCTGTCTCGAAAGCGCGACTTGGGGTATGTATTATATTTATATATAGCGTTTTTCTAATATAGGTATTTTGACCCAAAATCGAACTTTTTCTGAAATGACAAGCCAGTTGTTTTCCATATTTCGATTCTATGACTCAAATTATGCCTAAATATTGAATTTTGTAAAAGTTGGTGAGAAATTTATGGAGAAATTTAAAACTTTATCTTTGCGCATTCTTTTCCTGTTTGCGCCAAGAATAATTCACTTGGCAAACTTATTAATTTATAACAACCTATTTTCCTTTCCCTTTTTTTAATTGCAGGCGAGGGGGGAAAAGGCATCATTCACACGTTCAAACAATTTTAACAAAGTGCGTAAATCAAATTTGGCTTTATTATCGCTTATAACAAATATGCCAACTTTCAAAACGCGATAATATGTTAATTCACGTATATCTTAGGAAATTTTGAATAAAGTGCTCTATTTTTTTGCAGGTGTACCTAGAAATACATCTACTAAGATGATGTTAAAAATTTTATAGGTTATAAATCAAAATGTTTTTCGAAAAATTTATAAAAATTATTTAAACATAAAAATTTTAAAATTAAATCATAAAAAATGGGCGAATTTTATTTGGAATAAACCTAAATTTCGAAATATGGAAGGAAGAATCAAATAAGTTTAATACAAAAAAAAGAAATATTAGCAAATATTATGCCAAACTTAGCAGTTTGGCATAATTTCAGTCGTAGAATCAATATATGGAAAAAACTTGGCATGTCATTTCAGGAAAGGTTCGATTTTGTGTCAAAATACCGATATTAGAACACTGCTATATATAAATCTAATACATATCCTTAAGCGCGCTTCCGCGACGTGATAAACGCAAGTTGAATTTCGTCAATCGGCCCAGTAGAACAGGAGATATAGAACTGTCCCTTTTCTTTTCTTGCACAGTACTTTCTTGTGCTTGTACTCGAAGTGAATGAGAAATCTCTACTGGTAAGATTTCCGTTTTTCTGTTGCATAACAGTTAACCAATTTGTGAAATTTATGGAGTCAGATGCTAGGATAGATTTAACTTGTAAATTGTATATAATTCGACTTTACGTGTTGCCTGCTACCTCCACTAGCAGCGGAAGTAAATGTTTGTTTTGAACTTAAACTTTGAAACTTTACAATAAATTTTAGTTCTTTTATTTTAAGCTTTTGTTGTGTTTGTTCGGCATTCTGAGACTGCAATAGAATCCCGCTGACAGATATCCACCAAATATTATCGCTATGTATTGTTTTTTAAAAAATTAAATAATGGAGAATCTCTGTATGTTTGAATTTTCTTTGTATTGCAAAAAAACGATGGCACTTAGAGCCACCGAATTTTTAAATACACGTAGTCCTAATACAGCAAATAAACAAAACTTAGAATTATCTTATTTTTTTTAAATATTCTAAGAGAATAATGTTTTTAAATAATAGAAAGAGATCCTACTTTTAAAGAAAAAAATTACTACAAAATCCTTATATCATAAATTTTGTTTAGTAACTGTAAAAATTTAAAAAAATTATTATTATATATTCAACGTTTTTGGTTAATCATTCTATTTAATAGTTTGAGATCCTGAATTAATTTAACTGGCTTTCTGTTCATTGCATTACAAGATAATTGTTTAATCTGCTTGCATAATTTAGAGTTTTGTTTAAGAAAACTGCCGAAATGTCTTCCCTTTTTCCTTTGTCATAACTTTTCCTACTTTTTAGAAGCGTTAGCAAGCATTTCAATAATATATTATACCAAACAGTTAAAAACCGAAACTCTTCTTTGTTGTTTGAAGTTCATTATCATCACTTAAACATGACTGCGTTAAGGACTAAAATTTATTACTTGTATTTTCATGGAATCGATAATCAATACCACTTGCTTGAAATGCTTCTTCATCTCATTCTTATCAATATAATTCGATACTTTTTTATACGTTTGAGGACATGTATCAAAAGTGTTTTCTTACTTAATTCATCGACATAATATACTGAATCGGAAAGTCATATCATAGCAATCAATACAATAATATAGTTTCAATAATACGATAGCTCTGCAGTACAAAAACTGTTATTTCATAGTTATATTATGACAAAAAAATAGTAACACATTGTTAATGATATCTTCGAATGACATGACTGCAACTTAAATATCGGGTTATAGTATATATCATATCCTGATAAGCTACACAGCTAGGAAACGAAAATATCAGTGGAAACATAATATAAATGTGATTCAGAAATTATATAACTCGTGTAGAACGCAACAATGCATTTGATGATTTACTGTGAATCAGGTATTGTTATTTTGAATTAGATGTTTTAGAACAGCGGTTCTCAACCTTTTTGACTAACGCGAACCATCTAAACAAAAATTCAAAAACTTTAGCACCACTGCTACATTTTACAATGATTATTTTTCAATTTCTCAATAGAAATATTTTTAAAAATGTGCACTGCTCGACATTGAAAATGCAACACCAAGAAAGAGTGGTCAGAAAGTGATGAAATTTGGGAAAAAGACAGAGACAGCAAGCAGCAATAAGCATCTTTATTTCAAAATGACAGTCAGAATACAGAGTTAGAACGGCGTCGGCTCAGTTGGATGTAGGACCACCGCGGACAGCAATGCACGAAGAAACACGTCTAGGCATAGAGTCAATAAGAGTGCGGATGGTGTCCTGAGGGATGGCTCTCTATTCCCTTTCAACCATTTGCCACAGTTCGTCTTCTGAACGAGGCAGGGGCAGAGTCTGCAAATGGCGTCCAATCACATCCCACACATGATCGATTGGTGAGGAGAGTACGGTGGCCAGGGAAGCATCTGTATACCTTGCAGAGCATGTTCACAGATGCGAGCACTGTGTGGTCGGGCGTTATCCTGCTGAAAAACTGCATTAGAAGGGGATTGCCACCGGCCGCAGTACATGCAGTACATTATCCAAGTATCGTTGGACCGTCATAGTTCCCTGAATACGAACTAGAGGTTATCTGGAATCGTAGGCAATAGCGCCCCAAACCATTATGCCACGTTGTCGCGCGGTGGGGCGTTCTACAGTTACTGCCGGATTAGATCTGTCTCCACGTCGACGCCACACACGTATGCGGCGACTGTCACTGGACTGCCACTGGTATGCGGCGACTGTCACTGGATAGAAGCGTGACTCATCTGAGAACACGATATTTCGCCATTCTGTCATCCACATCGCTCCAGTTCGGCACCCTTCTAAACGTTGGCGTCTATGCTGTGGTGTCAATGGCAGTATTCTTAACGGACGCCGTGAGTGCAGGCCACGTTCAACCAATCGACGGAAAATGGTTCTTCTCGACACGGGAACATCCAGAGTATTTTCCACATACTGCAGAATCGCGGTACAAGTGACTTGCGGGACCGCCACAGCTTGTCGGCGGATGCGTCGATCCACGAATGCTGACGTCACTCTGGCTGCACCTGCACCCCCTCTTTCTTCCCACATTCCCTTGTTCCAGCCACGTTCGACATAGCCGATGCACCGTGCTCGCATCCATGTGGGTATCAGCTGAGATTTAACGTAAGGACCAACCCGCCCTTCTCAATCCGATCACCATACTCCTCGTAAAACCGTCTATCTGCTGGAAGTGCCTTCGTTGACGAAGGCCTGGCATTCTCTCCCATTACGTATCCTCCGGGACAAAAACCAACTTTCTTCGATAATTCGTCTGGCAGAAATAACGACACGAATATTGCCCATTCTGCACGTTCCTTCCCTTATATTTCACTTCACGTGCGTCGGAGAGCTGCGCATTTCACTTCATTCGCATAACTCAGTGACGTGCGTCTACTCTAAAATTTGCATAAATTTCTGACCACTTCTTCTTGGTGTCGCATTTTCGATGTCGAGCAGTGTATTTTGCCATTTGCACAACTGCTGCCTATTTGTAGAAATTTGTTAAATATGCACACATACAAATATTAGATTAAAAAATGATTACCATTTTGATTATCAAAATTTAGGTTATCATATTTTATTTCTAAAATTTATTGTGAAATTTCGGACTGTTTAGGAGAGGTCAATTTCTTTATGTCTGTTCATATTTTACTTAGCTTTAAATAACGATCCACTTTTAATTTTGTCCTACATTATTTCTTTCAAATATAACATAGAAGAAAATCTTTTTTAACACGAATAGATTGCGCAAAAGGGAATAAAAATTTAATAGCCTTATTTGAAATGCCTTTACATTCTTTTTTTCTTTCAGCCTAAAGTTAACAATTGTACTATTTTTGAAATCTTCTGTTAGAGTTCAATCACCGAAATTTTCTATCAATGCTCTTTTCTTTCACGAGATTTTTTAATTTAACTTGTTAAAAATGCTTTTTTTGTTTGCGTACCACTTATTTTTCTCTTGCATATCAGCAGTAGTACGCGTACCATCGGTTGATAATCGCTGTTTTAGAGCATAATGTTATAATTAGCAGTATTGGTGTTTATTTATGTTCTCAGAAATGCAGATAACTTTAGGTGGTCGCCATGAGAGTTTTCAAAGCGTTTATACAGAGGAGCTTTTCTAATTAGAGGATTATCAATGACTACATATTTGCCAACGGAAAACGCATTATCTTCACTTCAGGCTTTCTTCAAAAAATTGTTTAAGAGTTTACATATTATTTGCTCATTAGAATGGAGGAATTTGGATCACCTATATATGGACAAACTGTCTTTTTCTGTTACATATTTGAAGTGTAAAATTCCTTCCAAATGAGATTTGATCTTCGGTCTTCGGCTAATGAACTCCTCCTAAAAGGTTTACCATTAAACGAATTATTTCAAAGTTGACACGTTAACATTCTACATCTCAGCTAAACAAAATGTCACACATTTTTAATTCCAAATGAAGTTTTTAAACCGTTTAAGAGCGTAACAGGCTAGACGCTCCAGATTGTGATTGGTACCGGTCACTGATAAGCGCGGAAGTAAACCGGTTGCCAGCGAGCTTGCCCTATAAGTATTTCTCCTGCCTTCTTAGCATACCTTCGTGGTGTAGTGGTCAGCGCTGTCGGCGTGTGTTCAATAGGTTCGTGGTTCGAGTCCCGGTGAGGACAGTGCTCCTTTCTTCGTCTCTCCTGCTTCGAAAAAAAGTTCTAATGCCTCCACATTGGCGGCCGAACTAAAAATGTGGTGGGTGATGATTCTTCAGCACCAAGATTTGGCGATTGGATCCCCTAATCCCCAGTCGCCGTTTAAAAGAGGGAGTATATAACGTATTTCTCCCGTCTTCTTAGCAAGCCTTCCTGGAGTAGTGGCCAGCATTCTCGAAGCGTATTCGAAAGGTCCATGGTTCGAGTTCCGGTGAGAGTATTGCTCATTTTTTACATCTTCTGCTTCTAAACACCTAATGCCTCTCCAGTCCTTTTGATATCTCATTTGTTCTTCTACGTAAAAGAGTTAAATATGCTGCTTTTAATTGTTAATTTTACATATTAAGACAATTTTAAAGAATTATATTTTAATTAGATGGTAATTTACGCATCTGTCTTCTACACGCTTGCGTGCTTAATGTCCATTTTGAGGCAATAAAATCGTTCATTGAAAATGTGTCACCAACATATGTAGACGTAATAGTGCTATTAGTTTAAGTCTTATTCAAATCTGAACAAGAACTTAGTTTGATTGTTGTGTGCTGTTCATTAATTTGAAATTTCCAAGCAATATGGGAAAAATGCTCGATTTCTATTGTTTCAAATCAGCATATATAATATTAAGTGACATAATTACACAGCAAATAGCGCGTTATCGAATAACATTTGAAAAAAAAAAGTGGTGGATTTAATAATTAAAAGAAAGTTGTTTTATTTAGAGAGTACGAAAAGCAAATCTTTCTGATGCTTCGTTGTTTAAATGCAAAGGATTTTCAACTGACATTTGCAAGATGAAAGGGCCAGCAGCCAGAAGAAATGTTCATTTAACATTAAGAATAATGGCCATTGGAGTTGACGGGGAACTTAAAAAGAAGAAAAAATTCAAACAGCTCAGTCGCAAGGAAATAAGTCTAGTACGAGTACGTTCTTTTTTCTTTTTCCTCTATTTCTGGATTCCTCTATTTCTGCATCTACTTTGTTTTGGCCTCAATTTGTAGTTTTAATGTTAAAAATGAAACAAACTAAAAGTAGTGAGGTTGACAGTTTAAATAAGTGCGAGTTTTCATGACCAAAACTTATAAAATTTATTAAAATTGGCAGAAAGCAAAGTTTCTGCATGGTTTCTTCAAAGTTTCTTCTTTCACATGGCTAAAACTTAGGAACCACTTTTAGACCTTTTACAGCCTACCTTTATATATATACTGGTATATATATATATATATATATGTAATATGAAGTATATACTGGTATATATATATATATATGT
>KK114406.1:521150-548192 GCA_000611955.2 Stegodyphus mimosarum
AAGAGCCATAAAAGCTGCATTAGCTTTGTTGGTGATATAACTGATGTGTTCTTTGAAAGTGAGCTGTGCATCAATATACACTCCAAGATATTTGTACGAATTGGCCGAAGGGATAAGAGTATCATGAATTTTTATATTGATATCCAGAGGGTAGTTTTTCTTATATCTTCTGTACATAACTATACAGCATTTGGTGGGATTAAGATTGATTTTCCATCTGGTGCACCATTTTTCTATTATTTTAATTTGGCTATTCAGTTTGTCTATTGCATGTTGCGGGTTTAAGGAATTAGTAAGTATTACCGTATCATCGGCATATTTAAGGATTTTTGCATTTTGCGGCTTGGGCATGTCACTTGCATATAGATTAAAGTTTGCTGGAGAGATGACGGAACCTTGAGGTAGTCCTCTATGAATATTTTTATGTGTGGACAAAGCATCACCACAGCGGACTTGGAAGGTACTATCTTCTAAATAGGAAATCATGAGATTTAAGAAACTTGAAGGAGGGTTTAATTTCGATAACTTGCATATTAAACCAGCATGCCACACTCGATCGAAGGGACCGCCCGATGTACCTTTGCGAGTTCTTTTATACCTACTGGAAAGGCGGAGCTTCCAAGAAATGACGTCAGCCTCGTCAGCCAATCCAGTTCCTTTAAATATTTCCAGAACATTCTATAACTGTACGTGTAGGAAAAAGCGGGAAAAACAATTTGACTACGGGGCTGTGGATTTAATCCCACGTACTTTCGAATAAGAGATCGTCGCCATTAAAAATGAAAAGAATATGCATTTAGAATTGTGATTGAGGAATAAGCAAAATAAAAGACGAAATTTAATTTAGGGTTTTATATGTACTTTTGACTATGGAATTTTATTATTACATATATATAATTTTAAATATGGACTAGGAAATTTTGAACTAATAATCAAATGAAAAGCTTTTCTATAATTCTGTTATGCATTATTTAACATTAGCATTAATTAACTTTATTACTAATTTATTTATTACTCGTTATTATCATTATTATAATCATAACAGAAGAATCATAAAAATAGGGAATATTTAGGGGACTTTTATGTTGTTATGTACACCTTGCACAAAAATGGGATTCTGTATATTTCCTGTTCTACTGGGTCGATTGAAGAAAGTTAACTTGTGTTTTCCATGTCTCGAAAGTGCAATTTAGGATATATACTAGATTTATATATAGCACTGTCCTAATAGTCATTTAGGATATATACTAGATATACATATAGCACTGTTCTAATAGTTTGTAATATAGTATTCTGACAAAAAAACGGACTTTTTCTGAAATAAAACACCAATTTACACTCACGTTTGTGAAAATTGCAACACCAAGAAGGAATCGTCATAATTGAATGCAATTTAATACACAGTTGAGTGGTAGTGGTACAAATAAATGATTAAATGTTCAAAGCAAACAAACAAGAACAAGAGATCAGAATCAGTATTTTGTGTGGCCACCACGCGCCGCAATAAGTGCTGCTACACGACGTGGCATGGAGTCAAACAAAGTTTGAATGTCTGACTGAGGAAGAGCATTCCATATCGTTTGTACGCGTACCCAAAGTTCGTCTGCAGACGCAACAGGACGAGGATCACGAGCAAGACGCCGACCAATGACATCCCACACATGTTCAATTGGCGACATATCCGGGGAACACGCAGGCCAAGGAAGAAGCTGTACCTGCTGCGCTGCAAAGAAGGATTTAACAATCCGAGCAGTATGAGGGCGGGCATTGTCCTGTTGAAATACAGCGCCTGGCAAGCTTTGAAGGAAGGGAACAGCTTCGGGCTGTAGAACTTCACGGATATACCGGTTGCTGTTCAGATTGCCCACAATTCGTAGCAATTGAGATCGTCTATGATATGCTATGGCGCCCCAGACCATAACTCCGGGTGTTCGTCCACTGTGGCGTTCGATAATGCACTCCGGAAGGTGGCGTTCACCGGCATAGCGTCTGACACGAATGCGGCCATCATGGTACCACAAATTAAAGCGGGATTCGTCAGAAAACACGACATGCTGCCAATCAGCACGCCAGTCTCTATGCTGATTGGCCCATTGTAGCCGCAGGCGGCGATGGTCGTGCGTTAGGGGGATCCTGTATAAAGGAGTCCGTGCGCGCAGTCCACACTGCAGCAGACGTCTACGAATTGATGAAGCACACAATGAAACACCTGTAGCTATTGACCACAGTGCTGCCAATTGTCTAGAGGAAGCTGTACGGTCCGTCCGCGCCATGCGGACCAGGTGTCTATCATCGCGAGCTGACGTCACATTTCGGGGTCCACTCCCGGATTTCCGAGTTGTCCGACACTCGTCCGTCCACTGCTTCCAAACGCGCATCACTGTGCTGCTGTTACGCTGCACACGAGAGGCTACTGCACGATACGACAATCCAGCTTCACGAAGGCCGATGATTCTCCCTCGTTCAAACTCTGTAAGTTGTTCAAATCTCGCTCTCTTTCGTCGACGAGGCATAAGTACAGATTGAGTTAACGTTTACCACTAGCAGATAACCACCGATAACCATACACGCCTCGCTACAGCCGTCTATTTATTCGGATCCATCAGCCGTTCAGAGGGCGCTGCTCAGCATACGCATGCGCTACGGATTTGCAATTCTAATCATTTGCATATCATGCGCTACTTTGCATTTCCTGAAAATTTCAGCTCACTCGCGTAAGTCCTTCATGGTGTTGCAATTTTCACAAACGTGAGTGTATTTTCATAGTTCGATTCTGTGACTCATATTGTGCCAAAATGTCAAGTTTTGTGTAAATTGCACCAGTAGGTTTTAAAAAATGAGCTCTCAAAATTTTAGCTCCTCAATCTTAATTAAATTTGGTATGTACTTGTTAATATCTCTTTTTTATTACAGTTACTAGATTTCTTCTTTCATAATTCGAAATTTTGATTCAATTCAAGTAAAATTTGCAAATGTTTTCTGATTTTTTTTTAAATTTGTATCTTTTAATAATTTTTGTAAATTTTTCGAAAACCTTTTTGAATTATAACCTATCAAATGTTAACCATCACCGTAAAGTAGATGTATTTATTTATAGACATCCTTGCAAAAATTTACAATTTTGTATTTAAAATTTTCAAAGATATACGTGAATTTATGTATTGGCGCATTTTAAAAATTTGGTATATTTATTATAAGAGATAATAAGAGAAGTGTGCCTTACACACTTTGTTAAATTTATTTGAGAGAAAGAACCATGCATCTTTTTTTCGCTCATGTACAATGAAAAAAGAAAAAGGAAAATAGGTTGCGATACATTAAGAATTTTACCAAGTGAATTACACTTGGTGAAAAGTGAAAAAAGTGTCCAAGGTAAATTTTTAGATTTCTCGGTAATTTTTCCACCCAAGGTTTTCAAAATTTAATATTTAGGCATAATATTAGTCGTAGAACTGAAATACTTCAAAACATTGGAATGTCATTTCATAAAAAGTTCGATTTTGTGTCAAAATACCTATGTTAGAATAATACTACTATATGTAAATCTAATGTTATTCTAAATTGCGCTTCGGAGACATGAAAAACGCAAGTGAAATTTTGTCAGTCGGTCCAATAGAACGCGAGATTTAGAACTATCCCATTTCTTAGTGTGCGCTAAGTATACGTATAGTAATATGCATATATACACATTTCATACGTATAGTAATATGTACATATGCGCAATCGTTCCATAAATTAAATATTTCTAAAACTGCAGAATCTTATTAAATTCCTGAAACAGAGGTTTTCCGATGAAGAAACTTGTTAGACATGCTTGTAATTAATTTCTGAAATTTCTCTATTAAAGGTTCCATTAGTATCAAGTTCACTGATAAATAGAAATAGAAGTTTGGAATTAAAACTCTACCAAAGCTATATTAATCAACAGAGATAAAAGGACATTCGGGCAAACTGTGAAAGCATCTACTGGTCCTCTGAAAATCTAAACTGATTTAAAACAAATTGAGTTTCATCTCACTAATACAGTATTCTAATTTCGCAAAGTAGACCTGAATAGACTAGCTAAAATAGCCTCCGGTTTCTCAGATTTGAAACTCTAAATCTCATTACAGAGTTCAGTTTGCATAAACATGCCTGTGCTACACTATGGGCTTTTGGTTTTCAAAGGCTTAGGAAACTGCTTCTAGCAGCCAAACCTTTGTTCTCGGAAACTCGAGTTAAAGGAGTTATACTCACATTTCTCACAGTATGATATTTCACTCAAAGTACTTTCTCTACCCCTTCTCCAACAGAGATCGTCTTCTCTCTCGTTTACTCCCCTTTCCGTTATCTCCCCGAGTGGAGAGGTGGAAGCGACGAATGCCTCAAAACATTATTTCCTTATCTAAAATCATTTATTCAGTGGTGGACATTGAGAAGACTTGATGCCTTTTATTTCCTTTTACTAAACTATTTTGCTAGATACTTTATTAAAACCAACAGTTTTTTAAATGAGGATGTTTAAATATAAACAGCAACTTATCAGCTAAACTTTATTTATTCAATACAAAGAAATGATTTACCTACTGTTTTCTACATTGTCACTTGTCACTGAAATACATTTGTTCCAACTCCTAGGAAATTTCTAAATTCAAAAAAATAAATATCTTTTGGTAGCTTGTTGACCGGTTCTCGCCCGATATCAATATCCTGTTCATTAAAGAATTGAATTTCTTCTTTTTTTTTAATTCTTCAAGTGGACCAAAAGATGAAAAGCCGATCTACACATAAATTGATTTTGAAGTCTCGAATAAATCTGAGACGGAACAACACTTATCTTTTGGAGAAAAAAAGTCTAACGATGATTCTCTTCCCAACGCTGTTGTAAACCTCCTGCTTTGACAGTTGATTACAACTAACGGGGCGAAGCTCGTGTCTCAGATGAGCATACGAGCATGTCGCGATCAAATTCCTGAGCTCAACTGTCCTAATTCCAGGGTCTTAGGTATGCGTCCATTTTAAAATGTCTTAACAAGACGAAATTTAACTCACATGTGCATTAAGCTTCACATGTGCGTTGAATTTCAGGCATATGTGAAGTTTAATACACATGTGAATTATTAAATGTTAGTTAAGAAAGTCTTCAGTTGCTTCGAAAAGAGCTTACGATAATAAATATAATAAAGCACTTGAGGGAGGTATTGTAGATCAAAACTATGCGTCGTCGTTTTAGTCATAAATTCCGCGGTTTTGCACCGTTAGCAACTCCAAGTTTCCGCTGAAAGAGTATAACGTTACAGTCTATGAAATCAAGCTGTGAGATATCCTAAGTATCCAATCCAATTTCTATGGAAGGGGAGGATTGTGGCCGTGGGCAACACGATGGACACTAGAATGAACAGCCATCACACATCAGCACTTGTTTACATGAGCAAGAGAACGAACAGCTTTCACACACAACAACAGAAGACCAAATGCTCAGGTAAAGATAACAGATATGATTGAAAGAGAAATTAAAATTACTATTGACACGTTCAAACATGTTTGCTCAGTCGCTCAATATTGAACTTTTTAAAAGAATCATAAAATTCCTTGTTAATTTTTGAAAATCCCTAATATTTTAGTAAAGTCAGAGTAGATATAATTTCGTCATCGTTACACAAGAGTGAAAAACACAGGTGTTCTTCGAAAAATGGTGTAATTATTTCCTGATAAACTTATGGTAAATCGAAAATGTATCTTTAAAAGCAACCTAATAAGCAGTACAGTTTAGCCTAGTTTGATGCCTCTAATAAAATGTAGTTTACCTCAAATGGGCTTATATGACAAATATTAAGCCAATGATCAAATTTTCTCGTCTAAGAAAAATCTACAAAATTACGATTTTTTTTAAATCTTCCTTTATCTTCTTCTAAATGATAACTGCAATGTTAAAAATTGCATGGAAAATATATCGATGTTGAGTACACTTTGTAAGCAAAAGGAAAAGAGAATCATTATTTCGTTTTTAAAAAATTTTTTGAACAATTTGAAAGCAAGTTTCTTTAGTGTAATTATTAATTTATTAATCAATAAGGTAATAATTTATTAATACTGTTACGTGCGTACGGGTTCGTTATATATTGAATGCACAAGTCGTTAAAAGTTAACAAAAATTTATTCTTTCCACAAAAAATAAATTTAAAATGCTGAAATATTTCTTCACAAATCTTCGCACAATAACACAATATCTCAAACGTTTAGCAAAAACTCAGTTCAAAACAGATAAAATAGTTCTATCTCACAGCGAAATCGCTACAATCAACGCTACAATCACAGCATTAAGTAAACAAACAGCAATTCGCTTTTTTACAGCTACAAGTATAACAGCAACACCAACTACTACTAACTAACTGAGATGAGCTGTTTCACCTCGGCTTTTATAAGCTTTTTAATTATCAGTAGAACAATCTCGATTTTTCTAGATTTTTTCTGGATGGCTACAGTAATTACGAGATATTTATTTATTAAGCATTAAATGCACGCGCTCTTTTATTTGTTGTTATTTTTTTTCGACGTAGCTTTCTCTTCAAAAATCGTCTGCGTTGCTAAGGCAACATGAAGCAAATCTAATTACAATTCTAAATAAATAGCCAAATAAATGTGAAATTCGTAACATTGCCCCTTCCCAAGGACTGCCCGTCCCGGGCAGTACAGTCCCTGGACAGGAAGCCAAACTTACAACTAAAGCATCAGTGCTATAATAAACATTACTTTATAATAACAAAATAAGCAATAATTAAAATAAGTGACTTTCAGCAAATTAAATTCTATCCAACGCGAAATACAATTCAAATACTAAGCACAAATACTATCAAATACGAATGCTATTAAACACAAATACTTATCAAATACTACTACTTAACAAATACAAATCAAATACTAAATACAAATAGGACCATGGTCTTATACTATGTACATTACTATTTACAATTATATACACTACGTACTATGGCCATAGTAATGAACTAACCTGTCGTAATGAACGACTTTAGGTTTAGAGTTCGATGACTTACGGATCCGAACCACGACGTCGTTCAGCCTGTTTAGGACTGTGTAAGGACCATCCCAAGGTGATTGTAGTTTCGGAGAAAGTCCTTTTCGACGAGTCGGATTCCATAACCACACCTTGTCTCCTTCGTTGAAACGATGTCCAGTAGCTCTCGTGTCGTAGCGGGTCTTCATCTTCTCCGTCGCCAAGTTGACTCGCTCTCGTGCAAAGTTGTGCATCACTTCAAACCGGGCCTGGAGGTCTTGAATGTATTCCTCAGGCGATGAAGGCGCATCCGGAGGGCGACCAAACAAAAGATCACATGGCAGACGAAGGTCACGACCGAAGAGCATCTGAGATGGGGAATAGCCGGTAGTCTCGTGGACAGCACTGCGGTAAGCCAGTAAAAATAGTGGCAACTTCTTGTCCCAGTCCTGTTGGTTTCTGGAAACCACTAATGAGAGGTTATTGAGGATGGTTCGATTAAACCTCTCTACCATACCGTCCGACTGGGGATGTAAAGGCGTCGTTTGGGTTTTGTCAATGCCGAGTAGCTTGCAGAGTTCCTTGACTACAGCCGAGGTAAAATTCCTTCCCTGATCGGAATGTAACTGAAGAGGAACTCCGAACCTGGAAATCCAGTGCTGTATCATCATCTCTGCTACTGTGACAGCCTCTTGATCAGGAATAGGATACGCTTCAGGCCACTTGGTGAAATAATCGATGACAACGAGGATGTATTTGTTGCCATCAGCAGTTCGTGGCAGAGGTCCTAAGATGTCTAAGGCGATACGTTCAAAAGGTGCTCCTACATTGTAACGTTGCAGCTTCCCCCGGCTGCGTTTCTTCGGTCCTTTCCGACTTGCACAGGCATCGCAAGTTCGGCACCACTTTTGCACGTCATCCTTTGCATTATTCCAGTAGAAACGCTCCCGAACTCTCTGCAAGGTCTTCATTATTCCGAAGTGACCTCCTGCAGGGCTGCTATGTAGTTCTTTAAGGACGTCCGGGATTCGGGATCTTGGGAGTACCAGCTGCCATCGGAATGTTTTTCCATCATCCGATTCGAATTTTCGGTACAAGACGCCGTTTCGAATATGGAGTGAGTCCCAGAGAGCCCAATATTGTTTTGTCGTGGGACTATAGCTCGAAATATCCTGCCAGGTAGGTTTTCTGTTTGAGGTCTCCATTAACTCAATTATGGGTTTAATATCACGGTCTTCCAGCTGGTCTTTCCTGATTTCCTTGTCACTCCATGGGTCTGGATCAGCCGATGTTGATGCTGTAATTTGCCGTGCGACTGGATTAACCAGTTGGTATTTAGCTTCGACCCTGGAACAATATCGGCAGTTTTCTGGGCAAGGTCTTCTAGACAAGGCGTCAGCGTTTCCGTGCGACTGTCCCTTGCGATGACGGATAATGATGTCATATTCCTGGAGTCTCTGTATCCACCTAGCTATCTGACCCTCAGGATTCTTGAAATTTAAAAGCCAGGCCAATGATGCATGATCTGTGCGGAGCAGGAATTTTCTGCCGTATAGATAATGATGGAAATGTTCTACGGCTTTGACTATGGCGAGCAACTCTTTCCTGGTGACACAGTAATTCCTCTCCGGTTTAGATAGGCACTTGCTCCAGTAAGCTACTACACGTTCTTGGCCCTCTATTTCTTGGGACAAAACAGCGCCGACACTTTCATTACTCGCATCCGTGTCGAGAATAAATGGTCTGTCGAGCTGAGGATACGTCAGGATTGGAGCAGATGTTAAGGCTTCCTTCAGGTTCTTAAATGCATTCTCACATTCTTTTGTCCACACGAACTTTTGCTTGCTCTCTGTCAGCTTGTGAAGGGGTCTTGCGATGGAAGAAAAATCCTTCACGAATCTCCTATAGTAGGTGCAAAGTCCTAGAAAGCTTCTCAGCTGGTGGACATTTTCGGGACGTCTCCAGTCTTTAACTGCTGACACTTTTTCAGAATCCGTGCGCACACCTTCAGCAGAGATGACATGTCCGAGATAAGTGACTTCCTGTCTGAATAATTTGCATTTAGCGGGACTCAACTTCAGATTGGCTTCTTTCAGTTTCTGAAGCACCTTTCTAAGATTTTCCAAATGTTCTTCGAAACTATTCCCGACGATGATGATGTCATCCAGGTATATCAGACAGGCTTCGTATGAAAGACCTTTTAAAACAGTCTCCATTAGACGTTCGAATGTAGCCGGCGCATTACATAGCCCAAACGGCATCACCTTGAACTGCCAAAGTCCTTGTCCTGTAGTAAATGCCGTCTTTTCTCGGTCATCAGGATGTATTTCTACCTGCCAATATCCACTCTTTAAATCAAGTGTCGAGAACCACTTGCTTCCAGAAAGAGTATCCAGAATGTCGTCAATTCTAGGAAGAGGGTAACTGTCTTTCTTCGTAACCTCGTTCAACCGGCGATAGTCAACGCAAAATCTGGTTGATCCGTCTTTCTTCCTCACCAGGACGATGGGAGATGCCCAGGGACTTGCTGAAGGCTCGATGACATTGCTTTCTTGCATGTCCTTTAAAAGTGCTCGTACCTCTTCCTGTTTCGCAATCGGCAGACGTCTTGGATGTTGCTTGATTGGTGGATGATCACCAGTATCGATTCTATGTTGAGTCAAACTGGTTCGACCAACGTCAGAAGACGAACGGGAGAAAACATCTTGAAGATCTTTAATAACACGCTCGGCAGCATTCTTTTCTTCATCGTTTAATTGCGCATTCTGCAGTAACTCCGATATAATGTTGTCGGAAGACACGGGTTTTGAGATGTTACTTTTTCTTTCAACGCTGGTTACTGGGGTACATTCTGCAACCACTTCACCTTTCTTAATAACCCTCGCCTTATCAGTTACATTGGCAACTCTCACCGGGATAACGGTCCCTGATAGGTCGACGAGTGCTGAGGCTATTAATACTCCTTTAGGGCTATTACAATTCTTGGGATATTCCATGACGCCGTAGCGGAAATTTCTATTTTCGGCTATGGATCCAGGAAGTAAAATTTCTGTTCTTGCCGGTATTGTGATATCGTCTTGAGCTATTATTTTGTGGATAGATTTCACTCCTTCATCATTAATTTCGAATAAAGTTATGTCTTCAGAGGCAGAATGCAGTTCGTTATTTTTAAAGTCCAAGGAAAAATTGTGTTTCCTTAAAAAGTCCAATCCGAGTATGCAAGGGTCTGTAATTTCTGCTACATAGGCCGTGTGATGGTAAGTGGCACTTCCAAACGTGATGTTAACGTTTAATTTCCCCTCTATATCGATCTTCTCCCCGGACACAGTCTGGAGGGTAACGCAGGGCGGCGTCCAGATAAGTTTACCTTCGAGTTGTTGAGCCAAATCTTTTCGAATGATGGTAACATTGGCTCCCGTGTCGATCGTCATGTTACAAGGAATTCCATTGATTTGTCCCATGATGAAAATTCCGTTATTGCCGCCACTCACTGCAGAAATCTGAAGCGCTTTAAACTGGGGCTTTTCATTATCTGGCAACCTCCGCCCCGCGAGATGGCCACGAATTAGTTTCCCTCCTTCTTGAGAGGCGCGGTCTTAACATCCGTGCCCTGGGGTGTTCTGCAGTTTCTTCGAATGTGCCCTTCAGCACCGCAGTTCCAGCACTTTACGAACGGTTTCTTGTCACCAGTATTCCGTGTCAAAGCATTCACCTTTCTGGTTAAATCCTCTAGGCGAGCAGTCATTGGATCCACTGGTTCTTGTATGTGAGCAGCTCTGATTGGGTGGCGGTCTCTACGAGTGGCTTGCTGTGCTGCCTCGAATTTCATGGCATACACCAGAGCACTTTTTAAGTCCTTCACATCAGCCATTCGCAGTGCTTTCTGTATTTCAGGATCCCGGATGCCGTCGATGAAGTATTGCAGGGACAGGATTTCTCTTGTTTCTGTCGGGCACTCCGAAAAGGCGAGGTGGGACAGCCTTTCAACATCCGTGGCGAGCTCCTGGAGTGTTTCCGTAGGCTTCTGTTGACGGGATTTTAACTGAAGCCTGCTGTAATCTTTTAAACACTTCTCTCCAAAACGCAGCTCTAAAGCACCGGACAGAGCTTCGAAATCTAGCCTTTTGTTTTCGGGAAGAGTTTGAAGGATGTCCGCTGCGTCTGCTCTCAGAGAAGCCGCAAGGTGACAGGCCTTAGCTTGGGAATCCCATCCATTTGCTTCCGCAACTATAGAAAATTGTGTCTTATACACTTGCCAGGAGGTCTTCCCATCATATGTTGATAGCTTCAGAGAAGGATGCGCAGGCATGGCTAGGAATTTAAAAGTATCCGAATTGCTTCCTGCCGTCGCTACGAATTTCTTTAAAGTATCAACATCTTTCGCAACCGCAGAAACCGTGTCATCAATTTGGTTTTCGATTTGGTGTTGGATGGCAGAGACTTTTCCTTCGATTCGATGTTCCACAGCAGAAACTCTTTCTTGAATTTGTTCTTTCACAGCAGAAACTCTGTAATCGATTTTTGTTCTACGGCCGAAACTCTCTTTCTTTTCTATTTGTTCTTTGACAGAAGAAACTTTATTTTCAACCGCGTCTATTCTGCCTTCCATAGTCTCAAATTTATTTTCTATTATGCAAGTAATTTCCTTTTTCATTTCTTCTTGACTTGCTTTAACAGCTCTCATCTCCTCCTTAACGGATTCTGGACCCAATTTCATCTCTTGAACCGTTTTCATCTGATCTTTAACAGATTCCTGAACAGCCTTCATTTCTTCCTTAACGGATTCTTGACCCAATTTCATCTCTTTAACTAATTCTTGGCCAGCTTTCACCTCCTCTTTCACGGAATCTTGGCCAACTTTAATTTCTTCTTTAAACGCAGCAAAGGCTGCCATGAATTGCCTTAATTATTCTTCCATTGCTCTAGTTAATGGCATTCAAAAATCCCACCTCTGACACCAAAAAATTGTTACGTGCGTACGGGTTCGTTATATATTGAATGCACAAGTCGTTAAAAAGTTAACAAAAATTTATTCTTTCCACAAAAAATAAATTTAAAATGCTGAAGTATTTCTTCACAAATCTTCGCACAATAACACAATATCTCAAACGTTTAGCAAAAACTCAGTTCAAAACAGATAAAATAGTTCTATCTCACAGCGAAATCGCTACAATCAATACAGCATTAAGTAAACAAACAGCAGTTCGCTTTTTTACAGCTACAAGTGTAACAGCAACAACAACAACTACTAACTAACTGAGATGAGCTGTTTCACCTCGACTTTTATAAGCTTTTTATTTATCAGTAGAACAATCTCGATTTTTCTAGATTTTTTCTGGATGGCAACAGTAATTACGAGATATTTATTTATTAAGCATTAAATGCACGCGCTCTTTTATTAGTCCAAAGGGATTTAGTCCCGAAGGACTATTACTTTCGTTTTGCGATTTTGCGTTGATTCACTCTGAATGCCCGATTCACTTTTCAAATTGTTGCCACTAAATGTTATCGCTCTGCATTAAAGTTTAAAAAATGAAAAATCTGCATAAATGTATGCATGTTTTTTTTTTGACGTAGCTTTCTCTTCAAAAATCGTCTGCGTGCGTTGCACGGGAAAATAAAAAGGAATTTTAATTACAATTCTAAATAAATAGCCAAATAAATGTGAAATTCGTAACAATATTCTCTAAAACTTTAACGAATTTTTCATTAACAAACTCAAAGATTTCAAAGCTAGCAATACCAACGTTGTACAGAAAAACATTTTTATCTCCAGCGCGTGAGAGCGTGTACCGAAATTTCTAAAGATATGCTCAATTTAAAATTATTTTGCGATATTGCTGTTGAACTGAATTTTATGGTTTAAGTGCGAAGAACATGGTATTTAACAAATAAAGGTAACACACAAAATGTTAAATAAGCGTCCCTTTGGACGTAATTTAAAATCTGAAACATTTCAGATTTTTTTGTTTAGTTTTTTTTGTTGTTATTTTTTTTCGACGTAGCTTTTTCTTCAAAAATCGTCTGCGTTGCTAAGGCAACATGAAGCAAATGTAATTACAATTCTAAATAAATAGCCAAATAAATGTGAAATTCGTAACAATACAATAAAAAAAAATAACTGTTAAAAAAATCTGAAATGTTTCAGATTTTAAATTACGCCCAAAGGACGTTTATTTAACATTTTGTGTATTACCTTTATTTGTTAAATACCATGTTCTTCGCACTTAAACCATAAAATTCAGTTCAACAGCAATATCGCAAAATAATTTTAAATTGAGCATATCTTTAGAAATTTCGGTACACGCTCTCACGCGCTGGAGATAAAAATGTTTTTCTGTACAACGTTGGTATTGCTAGCTTTGAAATCTTTGAGTTTGTTAATGAAAAATTCGTTAAAGTTTTAGAGAATATTGTTACGAATTTCACATTTATTTGGCTATTTATTTAGAACTGTAATTAAAATTCCTTTTTATTTTCCCGTGCAACGCACGCAGACGATTTTTGAAGAGAAAGCTATGTCAAAAAAACAAAAACATGCATACATTTATGCAGATTTTTCATTTTTTAAAATTTAATGCAGAGCGATAACATTTAGTGGCAACAATTTGAAAAGTGATACGCCGTTTTTGTGTTTCCGACGCAAAATCGCAAAACGAAAGTAATAGTCCTTCGGGACTCTTTGGACTAAAAATTATTTATTATTTTGCATGTTTAGTTTTGCGCTGCACATGAATTTAAAAAATTCTTTTGAATTTTCCTTTTGACTTGTGGAACCCTAGAAGAGTTGTATATAATCTCAGTGTTTCGCGAAACATAGCTTAAGACCACAATATTAGGCTACATATAAACAAAGAGAGTTTTAATATTCTAAGTAAATAATTGAATACTGAATAACATATTGGAAAGGAAAAATAATAGTGTACCTGTATGGGGACTTACCAATAATATAGGCAGTTGATAATACACTATCTGTAAAGAAATGGCTTTCAGACAAGAGATATGTTGTCCCAATGTGGTTATGCAATACTGCTGGTTGACACATCAATGATGTTGTATATTGGGAAACTACAGTCGTATTTAATTGGGACATATTAGCTTTGCTTCAAGAGTTACATTATATCAATTTAAGTGGTGATGTTCGGCTTTTTATCGACCAGTATACTCATTTATATATTGCTATATATAACTGAGTAGATAATAGTAATAATTTTGATTAGCATTCCTTGTTTAATATGCTCACGTACAGATAACTCTTGAAATATCCATTGTTATCTGAAAAAACAAAATTACACTTTATACCTTTTTCCCACAATCTTATCTTGTAGTATATGGTTTTAACAGAATCTCTTAACTAATGAGCAATAAACAAGACTTGATCTTGAAAACAAAATTGCTATTTTTGTAATTTGGGCAACAGCTTGAAAGCAGATATTAAACACAAGAAACACATTGAATAAATCAGTAATAATAAATATGCATTCTTAAAACTCGTGAATACAATGTGTTAAGAAATGATTGATTGCCCTTCAATATATTATAAGATATATCTTAACAGTTATCACACAATTAGTATACCAGTTATTTTAAGTTTATGCACCTGTTCTATCTCTTGCAGCTTCAGCTTACAATTCCTTACCAGAATGAGTTTTTAGGATCGCGTTAAATGCAAATGAGAAGCAGAAAGTATTTACGTCAAAGTTCCAGAGACCTCGAGAGAGAGAGAGAATTAGGATTCCTGATTAGTGCGCGTTTGCCTTTCGACTACGTCTCTCTAAAGCTCGGCCGCATTACGTGCCTTTTGATAGCTTCGCTAGCTAATTTAATATTACGGGCCAACTAGTTTAGAATTTGTGTTAGCTTCTGCTAAATATCTTTAGTTAGTCATTAGTTAGTTCTTATTTCTCATATTTTTGAATTTAAGCCCAAGTGGAGGCTCTGTTGTACGCCCTGAGAAAAGTGCCATCTGTGAATCTTTATGTTGAATAATAAAGGGTAATTACCCTTCTTAAGTTTACATTTCTGTTCTTGGATTTAAGCGATTATTTGCTTAGTATTTCACTAGGTTCCTGAACTCTTGGTTAATAGAATACAAATGAGAAACATTACAATACACATATTGATGTTTTACACAAATTTTTCGCTGAAGTTTATTTAAGCTCCATTTGTTGTATTTTTAAGCTAACGTAAATATTTTCCTATAGCAACTGCTTCAGTTATGCGTTTAACCTTTAAAATAAGTTTTTCTGCCAGAAATTGCTATGGGAACATGAAAGTAAATTGTAAGTCAGAACGAGCCCTTCACAGAAGTTTGAGATTTCTTAACTAAAGTTTAATACGTTGAATTCAGTGTTTGGTAAAGTGCCAACATTTAATTCAACATGTTAAACGTTAGTTAAGAAACTCTTCGTAAGTTCTCTTCCGAAGATCTCAAATGCATATGGAATATACTTCCTTAATATAAGTCTTTCAACCGAAACAAGGGCAAAATTTTAAAACTTCGCAAATGCTTAGATACTAGAAAATTTGCAAAGAACTGTCGAGGAAACTGAAACAGCAGATCCTGGGGAAGGAGAAGGCAAGATGCTGCAAATGTAAGCTCCGAAAGGGAATTCATTTTCTCGGAGAGAAAATATTACATGTTAATGATGTATGGTAGCGAAGAAGAAGAAAATTTGAAAGAATATCATTTAGCGTTATTTGGCAATATCCTTGACCACTTCCTGATACTTTTAATAAAAATATTTAGTTATGTTATATAATATAGATAGATTAATAGTTACAAAAGGAGAAGAGCTGTAATTTTAATAATTTTTGGAATCTGTACTTTCTTTTTTACTTCCTTGTACGAAGTAAGAAGAAAATATTGTAATCGCGAAAAATTTCGGATATCATATTGCAACGAAAATATCCATTTTGACAGCTATCGAATGCAGTTTAATGATGTTTTTGCGTGACATCTGTACGTAAGAACCGATCAAAGATTCTTTCCCCACCCCAAAAAAAAATTATAAAATTTATTTAAAATGGATTCTGAATAGAGATTTTCGTGACGTCTGTGCGTATGTAGGTACGTTTCGTGACGTCTGTGCGTACATACATACGTACGTACGTACACGTACGTATGTATGTACGTATCTCGCATAACTCAAAAATGAGTAACCTCGGAACGTTGAAATTTTGTATATAGGACTGCTGGCAAGCTCACTTTCTTTATTCTTATATGTTTGTAAATTGTGCATTTTTTGCTTTACAAATGATTGAATTATGTTCTTCTTATCTTCCGGTTAAGGTTTTTATGCCTTTACATTTGAAACTTACAAAATAATGGATTTTTTGCCAATCTAGAGAAACTAAACTTTGCAAAATAACGTCTTCTTTTATTATTGCGAATTAAATTATGTTTAATCCATTCTGGAACTGTCATTTAAATTATTAAATTATCCCATATATTGACTCAGCATAGCGTCCACAATAAATTAAGTCAGTTTCTACACTTTCAGTGTCTTTTTGCCAAGTGAGACCAAAAGTAAACTTTCAATTTTGTGCACAGAAATATATGCCTTCTTGCCCGCTGGCTGAATTGCTCGTTTTTGCGTAAAAATTGTAATTTTAATTGTAAAACAAAATTTTTAAATTGTTTTAACTGTACTTGGTGTTTTATGTCTTTCTATATCTTTCAATTTTTAATACAGATATTTTTGAGTTTTTACGTATTTTTGCCTTGTCACGAAGTGAGAACTGAATTAATTGAATGAAAAATTATCTATAATGAAACTGGAGGAAATAAATTTAAATGAAAGGCATGAAAAAATTCTTTTAACTTAATATTCCGTTCAAGGAAATCATGTGGTGTACATAACAAACTTTTAACGTTTTCATTTATGTCGCATGGCATGAAACCACACATAGCATAATACTTCCAGAAATAGGACATCCTTGTTACCAGCTGGTTATCTGTATATTATTAACAGAATGGTTACTTGGGTGCATTTCACCTGTTAATATTCCCTAAATGTAGACTGCAATTGAACACTCTAATTCTCGCATTGCTCTAATGAGCTATATATTGGATAAATATTTTTATGAGTATACAGCCCCCAATTCTCCAACGCTTTGGATTTCATCGATTGGTGATTAGTGCCATGGTAATTAATTTAAAGAAATGGCAGTTTTTTTAACGTCTCTTTTTTTTCACCTTCTCTTAACGCCGTCTATTTTCTTTGTACTTTTTAGAGGTCACACATTGAATTTCTAGTGTTGATGTATGCAAATTCGACACGTTGCCCTCATCCTTTTTCTAACGGTAATTGAAAAACTGTGATTCATGAAATTCGCGCCTGACTGAACGTTGTAATGAATCTATGCGCATTGATTTTTTTAATCTTTGCTGACCCCTCTCCGCCCATCATGTCCCTTCCTTCTCTCCATCAGAAAGGAATTTAAATTTTTTATCCTCTACCTCCCTCTTCTTTCGTTTACTCTTCGCTTGGCAATACTTTCTATTTTGCATTTTTGAATGGAAAAGATAATGTATTTTCGTTAGGGTATCAAACTCAGCGTGGTGTTAAAATTAACGTTCAGAGAGAAGAAAACAATGCGTTAAGTTCAGGGATGCTTTTTTTTAAACGTCCCTCCCTCTCTTATTCGTCGCATACATTTTTTTTCATTGCTATTAAGTACTTTTGTTTAAACGAGTTTTGAGATGTTAGGAAAAGCTGTTTTTGCAAGTGCATTTAAATATCTTCGCTCTCTTTTTTTAATATGCTTTAATTCCGAGTAATGGACAATGCTGAAGAATTTTTTTTTTCGTTCCTTAGCAATTAGTATTTTTTTCTCTGTTCCAGAGGAGTATAATGGAAATAGAAGAGCCAAAAATCCATGCATCAACCCTAATCGCACTCTTAAAATGGCTGAAAGATGAAACAGTTATGCGCGCTTAATATATTCGGTTAATTTTCGAGGGATTTCCTAAGTGGCTTTATTCTTATGGTCTTATTTATCTTATGGTAGTTCTCAGTCCGGTGAATTTCGTTAGAGCGAGAGGAAAGAATAAAAACAGTTTGAGATGCCCAAAAACAAAATAAACTTCCCAAAATTATCTTGGAATGAATTAAGAAAAATATTTATGTTCTGTTTCCGTGACAGAACGAAAAATAAGTGCAAGACCGGAATTTTATGCCTGTACGCGGTGAAAATACTTATACATCTGTCTAAAAGCATTTTATTAATCTTCCATTTTTCGTTCGGAATGTGTTTGCTTATTTTTTTTCCTTAAATTCTAAATCTTACTTAATGCAAACGCTGGAATAATTAGTTTTTATTCCCGTAGCCGTAGCACAGACGACATCGAATTTTATTCTATTGATTCATTAAGCTGCTAATGATTCCATTAATTAATTAAGCTGCTAAGCAGGTAAACATAGACTGTACCGACTCCTAGAATTACAACTATGAGCTGTTTAGTTTTATGACTGACTGAAAGGTATGCATATTTAGTGTAACTTGAGAAATTGCAGCTTTTACGAAACATCAATTTGCTGAATGCCATTGACAATATTTAATTTTTCGTATATTGCTGTTTTCAGAAATAGCAGTTTACCATACGATACCGCTTTGAATTCTAAGAATCAGATGAAAGCGGTTACTGCATTCTCTACAGCAATGGTCTTCTATGTTCCGTGGAACCAATGAGGTTCCATACACCTTCTGTAAGCCAAAATCAAAATTCGAAAGAATTTTTTAGATACCATGTGGATCGAAAAATCAAACTTCTGAAATGGTTAAGTATTTTATATTTTACCAAGTGAATCCATTTTCACAAAATAATGATTTTCTTTTCATTTCTTTCTATAAAGTATACTTAATGTTGATATGTTTCCAATGCTTTGTAACATTTACTTTTACAAGCATGGTACTGGTTCTTATAAAAACATACTGCTTTATGAGGTTTATGAGTCCGAAACAATGCTTTTATAGGTTCTTTGAGTCTACAAAAAGAAAATTGTTCTAGAGAAATGCAGAAACAAAATGACTAAAAATATCTTCCTGAAACATATTATGCAGTTATGTTCCAAACACAAGGACAAAATATACCAAGATTTATAGCCCTTGAATGACATTATGACTCAAGAAGAACATCATGTTTATGTTAAATATATCTGAGTTGTAAAGTTTTATTGATAAATTACTCACAGTAAAATTTTATCAGCATTCAATAAATATGATATTATGGTATTTAAGTTTAGTACTTAAAAGATAGCTAGAAAATGAAACGCTATGAAACCTTAATGTGACCACGAATTTCGGCCATCTATGGATGTGATCAATTTGTTGTTATAACCAATATCATTTGCCTGGCAAAGGTCAGCACTAGCACACGACATTCATTGTGGAAAGGAGTCAAATGCACTTGTTGTTAGCATGAGCTTTGAGCATCATATAAGTGAGAATAGGTAAGAGGGTGTCATAATATTTCATGGCAACAGTTTGAAAAGCAAGACGCCTTTTATAGTGAAACGCCACAAAATGCTTAAACGAAATAAACAGCCCTTCTGGGATAACGGCCTGTGGGCTAAAAAAAATTAATTTTCATGGCTACTGAACAAAGCTTAAGTTTTCTTGTAAAGATTACTAACAACTTGCATTTCGAGTTAGATGCAGGAAAAATCAACGATGCCCTCGTCGGCATTTAAGCCACTTATTTTCCGCGATCCGATTGGACCTATTAGCCGCTTACATTGTGAGAGCACACATGCTGGAAAACAGTAGCTTTGTACGTTTCTCTCCACTTAAAAGAAGACGGGGAAAAGGTCGGAGTTCCAGTCGCTTATTTCGAGGTGCTGTAGTGTCGTATATCATATTTTTAGTTTGAGGCCACGGCAAAGATCATTAGATTCGCGAAACAGGGACTATAAAAACCATATGCTGCTGTAGTCGGTATTCGAACCACGAATCTTCCAGTTGTTAGCTGAACCTGTTGATTACTTACGTTATAATAAAAAAACACACAAGAGAAAGCGATACTTCCTTGCATTTGTACCTCGTAATTTCTTACTGAATATAACGTTTACACATTTTTAGATAACGATAAATCGGCAATATTATGTGTTCATAAATAAGATTCCTGTACGTTAGTACAAAGATTATCTGCCTAAAAAGAGGGATGCCTTCGTGGAGGACTATTAAAGGAAACTGACTCCTATTCGCGTTAAGCCACTTCACATCTACACCAGCCCTGAACAACGCGTCGAAGGAAACATGTTCCAAAACTTTTAGGCAGATAGCTATAATCAAATAAAGCAAACTAAAAAAAAATAATTGAATGCAGCATTTCCTGCATGGACGCCCACGATATAGATTCTTTACAATAGACGGCAGCCAGATTCCTATAGTTTATACTACATGATTTGATTTGGGAATGTTATTCAGCTATTTTAAATGTTTAGTGATCGTCGGTTTCTTTAGTGTTAGGCCAGCCCATGGTTTAGATGTCGATTCCTCATGATTGCCGATCCTTTACTGTTAGGCCAGTTCATGAATATTATGAAGATTTTTCTATTCGTTAGTGATGATATATATTAAGAATATATTATTAGAAAATTTTCCCTATTCGTTAGTGATGAAACAAAAACGCAAAAGAATTACTTTATCCAAATTAAGTAGATTATAACTATTTGAAACTAATTACTTTAATCAGAGCCTTAAGTATTGTATTTCTAGGTAATAATTCAATATTGCCGCTGTAATTTGGATTAACCAGATTAGATCTGTAACTGCATAACCTTCTGAGTGCGAGCTGAAGCGTGTTTGTTACTTTTAATTTGCAAGCTTAAGAGAGATTTGTAAGAAGTTGACTTATTTATACAAAATATGCATTCAATTTCTGTAAATTTGTATTTGAAGCGATACTAGGTACGTAAAGGATAAAATGTTAAAGGTGGTCAGCAGTGAGATATAGTTAATCCTTTATAATTCAAAGAGATACTGCGGATTTACTTTTAGTCCAAAACATTTAGATGAATATCGCAATAAAACAAGCCATGCTAATTTTTTTATTTCCATCTGTTTACTGGGCCTACCAACAGCGAGCGGATAAGACCGCTAAACACTGGTAATTCGACTCGGGCTGAAATCTTAGCCAGCGGACTGCTGCATAGTATTTTTTATGATTTTTTTCACATGTGCTAAGTGAAAACAAGGTAGTTTCCTTTAGAAAGACATCTCCGTAAGCAGACAGCTCTTGTGTGTTGTGCCCAATCTAATAAATTCAGCCCAATTGTTTGACGCTATTCGTACTACAGTTCTTGGAGCACTGAAGATGTTTCTTTCTTTTTTATAATGCACACATTTATTTCAACAACATTTTTGTCTTTATAGCTTACCTAGGTAATGTAAAAACGCCTAATTTTTGGTTTGACTGGGCCTTTTTATACCCTCCTTCTGAAACTGTAGCTGCTACATCATTATGTGTGTTTCGTGGTGTAAATGGAAGCGCATTCGGTTTCTACGGGAGGTCCTAACTTCGAATCTCAACTAAGGTACTGCATATTTGTCACATCTCCTGCTTCTAGGTAAAAGTCCTAATATCTCTATAAAGGTTCATTACTTATAGATGCTTATTTGAAAAGAGAGAAGTTATATTCGTCACATAAACAATATTTAAAATTAAGTACTTAATTGTTAACAAATAATAATAATAAATGCAGTATTATTTATCAAGCGTTTAAAAGCCATTGTACTGCTTTTATTTGGCTTCCTTTGTTCATACAAAAATGAAAAAGCTCGAAATATTGTAGGAATTACCAGAATGTGATCAAAATTACGAAGCAGCAAATTCAATTCGTAAAACGGAAACGATCAAGTGGCTGGACGCATAATAGCCACGGAATCTTCAATTTGCAAACTATCAAAATTCTAGAAAAAGCGCAATAAAACTAGATCTATGCCAATAAAACCATATATGTTCTACATTACTAACTTTAATATATTTTCACAAACATATTTTAAAAGCGAGAATCGTAAACTATATTTTTAACACTACTCTGTCATACATGAAGAGTATTAAAAATTCCATTTCTGGAAGTTATGAAATATATTTGTGTCTAGCAGTGATAATGACATGATGTCGTAAAACAAATGTAGCTGAAGAGAAATCCAAGCAATCCATTGTCAGAGAGTGCAGAAAAGTTAAATCTTAATCAATCAACTATAACTCATGCATTAAGAGCTTAGGAACGCAGCAGAAACTCGATACGTGGGTTACTCATCGTATCGACTAGAAGACTAAACCCTACATTCTACATGTTTGTTAAGTATTTGTCAACAGAAAAAAAAGTAAAGAAAAGCGGTTTGGATCAAATTGTCACAGATAATAAAAAATGGATTTCATCACTAATAATGAAATGACAGCGGAAGATTTTGGTGCAGTGTAACCGAAAGAACGATAAGCAACCTCCAAATGAATGATCGTGACTATAAGGTCATGATATTTCTAGTTTAATTAATTCAATATATAATGTTTCGTATTCTTTGGAAACATAAAATGTATGAAAAGTTCAAAGACTAGTAGTGAATTATCACTATGCCCTTATAAGATACCAGAGAGACTGGGAAATGTGTTCATTTGAGTTTAAACAAAGGTCCCTTTATTTAACTCAAATGAAAACTAACAGAACGCCCCACTCGTTCTTACAATTATAACCAACAATTATGGCTTAACGCATAAATACTGAAATGATTTAACTAAATAAAAATAAGTTAGCCTACTGGCTACGCAATTCAAACAACGCGCAAGTTGGCTCTGACCTAAAGGACGGCATGACAAGCCTAATGGGGAGAATAAAGAAACACCGCCAAATGCTACTCTCAGGAGAATCGAAATTAGCAATGTGGCTTTCAACAGGCAGAACACGCTCTGATTCTAACTTCTAAAATCTTCCTTTAAATACTGTCTTTTTTCTACTTCATTTGAATATCACGCCAGTTATAAATTTACATTCTGGCAAGAGAATGGAAATGAGAAGGCTAGGAAACCTAATCAAGATAAACTAGCTGGTTAAAAACTAAACGAGACCTTGCAAATATTACAGATGTGCAGTATTTGTAAAAGGCTAAAACAGAAATCAGCTGTTATTGCTGATATAACAAGTGAGTTAACAAAATACAAAATAAGTATTTATAAAACGTTACGAAAGACTTTATAAAAAGAAACGTTCACATTTACTGCCGAGATTGGATGTCATATACAGTTATGAAAGTACCTGAAATAATTATCTTTTTGTAATTGAAAAATTTCAGATTGACCGTATAAAATATTTACTTGAAGGAAACGATTTCGTGTCGTTTAACAGAAGAAATGAAAAAGCCCTAAATTATAATTAGCACAAATGAACAAAACGTTCTGTTGCTGATTGCAATTTCGTTGCAACTTCGTTGATAACACTGGACTAATTTCTAATAAAATACAGTCATCGGTACAGGCTTTTGCTTATTTATGTTAATTATTGTATTACACACTTTTTCAGTTTTTCTATAGAAATCATTGCTGTCTTGCCTCTTAATCCAGTCTAACAGCCAAACATTTCGGGAAATTACCTGATTTCTTCCCAAAAAATACTTCATAAAATTTTCAAATTATTTAAATATTAGTATTTTAAATTAGATTTATTAATTCAAACCTAAATTATTCCACAAATCCGGAAGTTTTCAGGCGTAGGAAAAGCACTGACCCAAAACCATACCTTTCACTCTGATAATTAACCTTTTGCACTCGAGGCCTTTTTCGCTTCGACGAACCAACAATTCGAAACGATTTTTCGCGTATTTGATGAATTTCTTACGGCTAACTGAAAATGATTTTACATATAACGTAAAGAAATATAATAGTTTTTTAATGTCTGAAGATACTTGGGTCCTTCCTCTCTTTTGCTGGATACAAACGGCATCTTTTACGGTGTTTCTTCAGATTTTATGCACGTTATCCATTCTGAATTTTCTGTCTCTTCTTTGGAATCCCTATCGCTTTTCTCATTCAATTTATATTACCTCGAATTTCCATCTCTTATTTCCAAGGCTATCTTCATAACTGCTTTTCTCCTCTCTATCATCAAATAGTCTATAGCATACGCATAATCTCGTTGTTAATCTACGAAAAATCGAAATCCTCTTCACTTGAACAGATTCCTTCATTGTACTCCATGTTTACTGGGCTCCATAAATTAGAAAATAATATTCCTATTGCCACAACTGTCAATTTCGAATTAACATCGAAGCCGCATGTGTATCAATAAATCTAAAAAACGTATTTTAAGATTAAATATTGGCAGTTGTTTTACACGCATGTATTGTTGAACACACTTATGAAGCAATATTGTTCAAACCGAACCTAAATAAACACTCGAATTATCGCATCAAATCAAGCGATGACCGAGAATCATCCCTCGAGAGCAAAGTGTTAATCCCTGGTGTGTATAAAATCGGTATGTAACTATAAATGATGTTCTGCTCCGATGTCGTAAAACTTATCCATCAGTTCACGGAAATATTATTCTCAGTCTTTTATACTGTTGGGTGCATGCGGGTTCGCAATGGATTGAATGCACATGTCGTTAAAAAGTTAACAAAATTAATTTTTTTCACAAGAAATAAAACAAAATACTGAAATACTTCCTCAGAGATATTCGTATAATATCACAATATCTCAATCGTTAAACAGAACTCAATTCCAAACAGAGAACGTTAATCCAATCTCACAGCGAATTCGCTACAATCAATAACAGCATTAAATAAAAAAAATCGTTCGCTTAAAACTGCTACAACAGTAACTGAGCTAAGGTGTTTGAATTCGGCTTTTATAAGCTTTTTTAATTATTCACGAGAACATTCTGATAAAATCTATTATATTTTCTCGATTTTTCTGGACGGCAACAGCAATTACGAGATATTTATTTATTAAATATTAAATGCAAGCGCTCTTGTATTTTTACTTTTTCGACATAGCTTCCTCTTCAAATTCGTCTGCTTTGCACGGGAAAATAAAACAATTTTAATTACAATTCTACATAAATAGCTAAATAAATACGAAATCCGTAACAATACTCTTGCTCAATAGTCCGCTCGTATTCAGTAAATAATACCTAATCACTGTGTAAAGAAACCTTGCTATTAAAGGTGCTAAGAGCTATTTGTCAATGAAATCAGTAAGAGGATTTTTAAGACACTGCTTTGTGTGTCGAGGTACACTATAAATACTATCTTTTAGAATTTTCTTCCGATTGTCACTGTTCGTTCTCAGTAGTATGAGTTGCACTTGAGATCAGAGCTACGTTATTCGCAGATTTGATAATAATTGCGAGCAAAGCAACCTTTTGGTATTCAAGAGTTTGATCAAGTCTTAGTTTATACGCTCATAGAATTTGCATTAGCTTAATAAACAGCCTAAGCAATATCTGCAATGAGAGTGTTTAATTTAGAGAAATGGGATTTAGAAGCTTATACAGTCTCGCCTTTTTTGGTATCATCAACTAAAAAGGTTAGAAAGATTGCAAAAGAATTATCTTTGAGTCTTAGGATAACAGACAAAGCCAGAAGAAGTGTGTAAATGACCCTTTATTCTATCACATATAGTTGCATGGACGGCCCCACTTGAGCTTACGTAAGCATTCCTAACATTTCTAGCTTAGCTTAAACAAGTAATGTTGAACTTAAAATAAAATATAACTTAGCTAGCCTAATGGCTAAAAGGATAAATTAAACGCGCAGGAAGGCTTTGGCTCGTAGAATTCGACGGAACAAGCTAAATTGACTAGAAGCAATCAATGCCACAAAATCAAATCACTATTAAGTCAAAGTAACAATGTGGCCTTCAAGCAGGCAAAACACGCTTCAAACCCTCTTTCGAAACCTTCGCTTAAATAACCCTTCTTTCTTCCTTAATTTGAAGAAACGCGGGCTCTGGAACGAAAGCGTGGGTGAAACAGAGAGTAAAGAAAAGTTTCTTTAACTAAAAATTAACTATTAGTCAAAATAAATGAATCTGCACAAGATTCAGAACGTTTTATATGGGATAACATGATTATTAATATATAAATTATATTTATTATTATTTAGCCTTTTGAACAAATTGCAGTTGCTTTTCAAACTGTTGTATAAGGTATTTCTCCAGCCTTCTTATCATGCCTTCGTGGTGTAATGGTCAGCACACTCGACGCGTATTCGAGAGTTCCGAGATTCGAGTCCAGGCGAGGGCATTGCTAATATTTCACATCTCCTGCTTCGGAAAAAACCTAATGTCTGTACAGTGGCGCCCGAACTAAAAAAGGTAGTGGAAGATTCTCCATAGGCGATAGGGTTCCCTAATCCCCAGTCGCTCTTTAAAAGGGGGAGTATATAAGGAATTTCTCCCGCCTTCTTAGCATACCTTCGTGATGTAATAGTCAGCAGCGTATTCGAAAGATCCGAGATTCGAGGCCTGGCCAAGGCACTGCTCATTTTTCATGTCTCCTGCTTCGAAGTAACCTAATGTCTCTACATAACTCGCGATTTTGTGAATGTTGACATTCACCGGAAAATGTCGATATTTTCTAGATTTCGGTCTTTCACGGTAACATATACATTATTATTTGAATAACCAGAAAGTAACTGTCGGCGGTTATTAGACTTAAAACCCCTTATTTAAATTATGCATATATTGAAGTATTTCCAAGAAACGTTTTTAAATGTTTTATGACAAGCAGCACCGGAGAAGAAATCTTTTCATTTAGCAGTCAAAAAATTATGGTATTAAGAAAAATATTCACTGAAAATGAATGAAATCTGAAAAACATACGAGAAGACTCACAAACTTCTAACAGGAATTTTGTTGTCGGATAATATTAATAAAACTTGAGACTTCTCTGAGCGATATATGCAGACGAAATTAGTATAATACTCTTTTTCCAATAACATTTCTCTAGAAAGATTTAACAAATACTTTCATTACTTCGTTTCGATTACAAATAAGTAAGGCTTCTTGAGTGAAAAATAGCGTTAATTTTCAGGCTTCCCTG
>KK114406.1:548212-574313 GCA_000611955.2 Stegodyphus mimosarum
TGTTATATATATATATATATATATATTTCGAAAACTAAAAGGTAATAATAATATAATAAAGGTATATAACAATGTTTTTTTTATTTCAAGTGTAGTTTTCTAAGCTAAATATTCTTATACCCAGTTGCTAAGATTCCAAAAGCAACTTGATCGTTTCACTAAGCATAATAAATTCTTTAAATGTATCTCCAAAATATCGACAAAGCGTAGGCGAAAAATACAACATATTTAAGCTATCTATAGTCAAATAATGTTGTTAATAGTTATGTTGAAAAGCTTGCAGTCAAAGATTCAAAGCATAGGTTCCTATTCTTTCAGAAAACTCCTAATTTCTCTGCAAAACAACAGTCCTAATAGTATAATTATAATATTTTTTCACCAGCATACGTTTAGAAAAGGAGCTTATAAATGTGCATGTTATATTAGTTGGAATTAAAAGAGAAATACCTGAAATTGTTACCAAGACAGAGGAGGAAAAGCATTATAGTTCTTGCGCATTTACGTACGAAGATTATCTTATTACTTTAATCAAAAAGTATCGGGAATAATTCCACGAAAGGCAAGACTTCAATTTATTTTCCAATTTCTATTTTTAGTTATTCTTCTAACAGGAGTTCAGTTATATAAGCGTTTTTTCCAAGCCGCGAAACATGTTTTAAAGCCATTTGCGTGAAATTCTTTCAGAAGTCGCAGCAAGTTTCTTTTATTTCAATAATATACCCAAAACGGTGATCAGCAAACAACAATTTTAATCGCAGAAGTAAGGAAATGTTAGACGGTGTCATATCATATGAACACAGAGTATTTATCGTGTTGTGTGCCAAAAATTCACGAATAATGAGAGCTTCAGGAGCTGTTGCATTATCATTGTGAAAAAAAAACAATGTATTAATCTCGTTACAGTTCATATGTATTTCAACACCGAAAAATACTCAAATAATTTTCTTTCTGAAACGTTTGAACAATTGGTAAAAATTCGTGATGTACAGTATAGTTCGACCGCTTCATCCGCGACCATGAGCGCAAACACGCATGCGTTATTCGGACCGAATTATTCTCAAAATAGGGTGGAAGGATGGAGACTTTCTTTCCCTCCAGCCTGTCTCTTTCCGGAGAAGAGAAGACTTTCACGTGACTTTTCACGTCGCAGCAACTAATAACGCCGCTTTGGGACGCATCCATGTGTTTTGGCAGAATGCCAGCTAGGGTTGCGTTTGAGACGGTCGAACTATACCATGACATTCCAAGACAGCCATCAACATTACTATTATTTGTGACTAATTTTGAAGTGGTCTTGCGTCGACTTTCTAGCGACCATTTGATATTCGAGCTATTTGCGTGAAAACATACAGAGATCCATATTTCATCATCGGTAATAATGTCTCTAAAACTCTCCATTAAAAAAAAATCTTTGGTTGACTTAAACATATTACTGTTTTTGAAAAGAAATTAACGTTTTTGGAGCAACTCGAGCGCCGCAAACTGAAATGATCTTTCAGATTATTTGACAAAATTCAAATGCTAGAGGGAACTTATTCTATAACATCCCTCATTCTAAAAAGATGATCTTCAAGCAACAGAATTCCTACTTGAACGATGTGGTCGTCAAGATTGGTCTGCTAAAACATGGTTTACCTTAGACAGGGTCTTTGATTACTATAAACAATTTATTCCATTCAAAAAGGTCTAGTTTTTAATACAGTGTTATTTTCAAAATCCTTTTTGCAGCATTTAAATGCTTTTGAAGTATAAATTGTTTATCGAAAATAAAACGTAATGCATGTCCTTTCCTCTTACATTCACCATTCTGAAAAACCGCTCGAACAAATATTTCTTTTTAAACAATAAATGGAAATAAAATACAGATTGTTGCCAGATGTGAATGAAAATCATAACAGCTTCTTATAAAGCTTTACAAGAAATATTTGCACGTCCGTATTTAAATGAATCCTTCCTGATATTTTTACTGTAGTGGTAAATTAGTTATTTGCGTAACAAAACGAAATAAATATGCTGTACTTGAAAATCTAATGATCGGGATAATAAAACAACAGAACATAAAACAAATCCTGAAATTTTATCAACTTAGCAAATCAAGGAATATGTGTTCTTAATCGGATGCTTCGAAGTACTGTTGCAGATGCCAAACGTTGCAATAGCTTATGGAGAATGGATTTTAAATCTGCTAAGACATATGAGTGATAAATACGTCCGAATCATAATCTGTCGTATATCTGTCTGTCTGTGTCTAGTCGTAGCAGCAATAATACCATTAATGTCAAAATCATAAAAAGATGTTTTTCGAAAAGTATCGTCAAGGGAAATTATGATGCTTCAAAATTTATAAGCGATTCTGATTTTAATATTGTTGCATTCTACGGGTTCGTGGATTTGGAGTGACAGATGGCAACACTTGATGAAGAATCAAAATACAATTTATTCGTCAGTATTAAACAAGACAATTCCAAAGAGACACTCTAGTCGTCGAAAACCTACGACAAACACTCTGAAACAATCAGCAACACAGCTTTCAGGTTATAATGGTGAAGACAGCCTCACGGCACAGCATTAAAGCACATAACCCGACACGGTTCGGTCGCTCTCAAGCTAATCTCTGAAAAGGCACTACTACTGACCTCAACATACTTTACTATTACTGAAGATACACTTTAAGATGAACCTCTACTCCGCGCTTAGGCAGAATTTATATAGCTTTTGACTTTGCTCTTTGCACCACTGACAGGGCTTCTGACCTAAGGTGATACCTAACGGAAGAAGCCCATTTAGTGGAAACTATTTTTTGAGAAGTTCCTTTTTACAATGAATATTTTTACATGACAGTGATATTTTTACATAAGTTTTACATGACAGTGAAAGTTATTTACAGTCTACTTTGCATTTACATGCTACGTTGAGCTAAATTTTTATATACATTTCAATCTGATTTTAATAAATTTCAGTAGTTCAAGATTCAGTGAAAGTTTCATAGTTGAATAAAGTTCAATAGATCAAACGTTCTTGAGATACAAAGTTCTGAAGCTCGTTCTAAGTTCTTTTAATCGAAGATTTCATACATAAAGTTCGATGTTTCAGATGATCGTAATTTCGGAGGGTCTTGGTTGATTTATATAAAACAAATCAGTTCTAGTTTCAATTTTTAGTCCGAATATTATAGTCTTTTTATAAATGTCAGAAAATTGTAGTCTAAATATAGTCCTTCGAGAGTATTCTGGGGAAAGCCGGTAAAAAAATCGTTCTGGAATGTTTTCTCTCCGTCTATGGCATATCGCCAATTTTGTCGCCAAATGGGATGATTCGCGCCAAAACTGGCAACCCTGCCTTTTTTTGCTACTTTCTGGAAACTCTAAACCCGCTTTACGGGGAAGTTACCTTACCGCAGCTGGCCATTTCGTAACAATATGATGAAAAGCTATGAAGAAAAGGCAAAGGAAATATGTGGGAAGAAAAGTAAAGAATACTGTTCCGATACAAATAAATGTAAACAAAAAAGAATTCTGCTTCACGCCTAAAATGTCAAAAGCAGGTAAGTAAAGAGTATTCAGTCCCATTAATAAAATCATGTTCTGCACTACAGTGTAAGTCTTACGCATATATTAAATTTGGAGATAAACTTATTATTTTTATACTCTAAACATATCTGTTTAGCGAAATAAATTATAAAACAAAATTTATTTAGGTATTTCATGCAATTTTTAAACTTTGGATCCCACTAACCTATGTTACATGCCGCTTTAAAAAATTTTTCCCAGGTAATTGCAGTGTTAATTCAATGAAAATGCCCATATAGCATTACATTCTGTTGTCGTCTTTCAAAAAGGGCTTTATATTTAGTCTAGAGAAATTCGCTCTAACTTATTGCGATACAAATAAGCATTTAGCGAAAAGAAGAATGAAAAACGGTGAGGACGTGAACTTTATTAAAGACTCGTTTCGCATTAGTTGTATTCCTTTGTCACAATAATCAGCTGTCTGACAACCGATAAGCATGCCGTTAACAACTGTTTTCACGCCACAGTTAAGTTTAATATTTATCGCCCACATTATTCAAGCTTTGCGAGTGTATTTTATTGCACTTTCAGTAGATTTCTGACTGGAATAGATAATATTACGCATAAGCTAACAAAACTAAATGCTCGGAAATTTAACGCTGTCCCATATTTTGTTAGAATAAAGAAGGTAATATTTAAATTTTTCGCTAAATGCTATAAATATTGTTGCGGTTGAAACATATGAATTTCGCCGAGGGAAAAAAAGATAATGAGTGATAAATGGAAACTCAGAACGTTATTAGCACCATAAATATTACTAAGAAGAGGAAAGCATAAACCTACCTTGGAGAATAAAATGCGTTCAAATGTTGTCTTTTATTAAACAAAAGGAAATTATCGCTTGAGTAAAATACATTCGGGTTTAACATTACAATTCGTATACTATTTTTACCGCTCTTTGTAAAAATGACTATGAAAGGAAGAAACATTTGTAGTAAAATTGACAAATATGATGCAGAGAGGCTTACGTAATATCGTTAATATTCCTGATAGAGCATAATTTTTATGTAGATGTATTTCAGGTAAATAAATTCGTCGACTTTATGAAACGAGTGGGGAAGTTTTTCTTCTGTGCTTCACGTCTTCCGTCTGAAACCAGGGCAGATAAAGATTAACATGTATTATTTTTGCTTACCATATTTCATGCACATTAAAAAACTTACAAAGATAAAAACTCTCAAGGATTGATATTCGTAATGTCTGGAATTAATTTTAGAGTCAGTCGCTAGCCCTCTTAATTTAATGTGCATTTTATATTCTTATTTTCTGTTAATTTAGTTAGCCACATGTGGTGGTGATTTGCGAGCACCAAGTGCGTGCATCTGTTTAATTTAGTTTAAATAAAAAGGTTATTTAAAACCTTCTTCCGCAGTATTTATTCTTCAAAGATATAACGAGCATTCTCTACTTCGTCTTCTACATAGAGTCCACGTTGTATGCTACAAAAAGAACACGGAAACTCTACACCACCACATTTTTAGTTCGGACCCCACTCTAGTGACCAATCTTTTTAGTATTTCTCGAAGCCATGAAAAGTCAGGAAACAGTTGTTCCCTTATCAGGATTCGAACCACTACTAGATAGACACCCTACTATTTACAGTAACAGCACACATGAGCGAAAGTTATAACTCTTTATAAAATAACATTCTGGGCAGGAAATAAGTTTGGCGATTTTATCACTTAAGTTTCATTATATATACCTACTGCAAACATGAATTTTGATAAATTTATGTCGTTGTGCTCACTTAATTTATTTAAACTGCATCGTTTGATTTCAATTATTTAATCTTCTGGGCCTTCGTGAAAGGTCTCTAAAGCTTTATTGCGATTGAACAAACCAATTCTTACAATAATCTTAGTTTAATCATCGTTTATGTTGTGTTTACGTACTGCTATCGAATTGCCGAAATCCCACCTGTTTGCACGCCAAATATGGAAATTATATGGTATTTTGTGTGACAGTTAATTTTATTAAATTTTTATAGAAATGAATTTTTGAAATAATTAAATTTTCAATTTGAAGTAAAGTTGCCAAATAAGGTCAAAATTAATTACAAAATTTGCCAAATGACTTAGAAAGTAGCCAAATAAGTCGCGGATCTGTACGGTTTAGATTTTAATGAATCATTTAAAATTTAAAATTCAAGGAAAAAAATAATTGGATACAATTTGCTTTTGCTCCTAAAAAATATACCAAATTAAGGCTGCTTTTACGTGTAATTTGAAATTTTATATCGGGATGTTCTCTTTCAATTTAATTAAGTCAACCATGTACAAATGATTCTGTTTTTTTAGAAGATTTTCTGTACTAAGAAGGTTAATGAAGCTTGAATTATAGATTAACTTTATTTTTCGTTCCAAAAAATCTTTTCTTTCTTTTAATTTTCAGTTTTATATTTTGATAAAAGTTTTTTTTCTAGAAAAGGTTCATTTTTTTGTTCTGTTTACTCAATTCTATCCCTTCTAGCTACTTTTATTCTTTTTTGAACAATTTAAAATTATGGAAACTAGTGAAAGGCAAATTTGAATTTATGAGATAAAATAGACTTGTTGCACCATTACAACCAACTTCCAAAAGCCAGTCAAAGAAATTTTGCTCTTAAGTTAAATGTTTTGCAGCATTCCAAAGTATTGTTAAGATAGTGTTTTAAATAAAAAACAAAGTTGAAGTGAAAGCATGGAACAAATCTGCAGCTGAAGACGTCATGATGCTGAGAAAGCTCTGGTGGTTTTGTTTGCAGTTCATGTAAAAGATGTGATAGTTAACAATAATTGATATGACAGGTAACTGAAGAATTAACCAAAGAAATGCAGAGAGATGATTTTGTAGGAGTACATGGTTGGTTCAGCCAAGGGAAGAGTACATGATCTATTGTTGTTATTGCTGTTGTTGTGAATAATCTCACTTGTCTGACCTCATGAGAACAAGCCCGCGAAATTCATCATGCTAAGGAGTGCAAGATTACGCCTGTCGTTGGCAAGAGGTTTGAGCACTATGGAGGTGACACTATAACTTTTCTCAGTTTTGACCTTTCTTGAAGGAGAGCATCCCGCGGGGCACGTGTCCGAGGGTCTCCCACCTCTTTTATCCTACTACAAAACTGCACGATAGGATTTTCGTCTCAACACATATTTAAAGTGTCCCCATGCCGCAAAGACACTATACACTCACAAACATCCATACCCTCTCCGGGATTCGAACCCGTTTTCTTCGTTACCCTAGTCAGAGTCATTAACCACTATCCCGTTCGGGCGGCGTACATTATTTACAAACTCATTAATAACTGAAAAAAAGGTGTTAATACACCTGCACCAAGAGTCATAGTGATCAAATAAATTATCTAAATCGTCTAAGAAGTGCTCTGTTGAAAACATATATAATGCAAACAAAACGGGTTTATACAGTTCTGCTTCGGTTAAGATATATTTATGTAAAAGTTCAAAAGGATGTAAAAATATCAAAAGATCGCGTGACTGATATATGCTCCAGCGAAAATATGTGCTTAAAACAGAAAACTGTTAGTAATCGGATAAATAAAAAAAAAATCTGAAAGCTTCCAGATTTTATATTACGCTCAAAGGGGTTTTTTCTTAATCTTTTGTGTGCTATCTTTATTTATTAAATATCATGTTCTTCGAAAGCAAACCATTAAATTCGATTTAACAGTAATATCAGAAAAAAAATCTAGCTTTGAAATCGTTGAGTTTGTTAATGAAAACTTCACTAAAATTTTACAAAATATGAATTAGATAATAAAACAAATTCCAAATTTGAGTTTCCAGGTGCCCATATTCGGGTGGATGACTACGTTATTTAAAATTTAATAACTCTAGGTACCGTTGTCTTTTCACAATGCTGAAAATATACATACTTTCACGTAGATTCTTCATTATTTAGTTCCTTTAAACATAATACAGGGCGATAATGTTTGGTGGCAACAGTTTAAAAAGTGATAAATCGCGTTTGATTAATTCGACGCAAAATTCTGTTTCGAGACTAATAGCCCTTCTGGGCCCCCCAAAAAAATCTATTAATAAAAAAAAAAAAATCCGAAAGTTTTCAGATTTTAAATTGCGTCCAAAAGGGCGTTTATTAACATTTTGTGTGTTACCTTTATTTATTAAATATCATGTTCTTCGTACGTAAACCATAAAATTCAGTTCAAGCAATATCGCAAAATAATATTAAACAGAGCATATCTTCAGAATTTCCGATACACAGTCTCACGAGCTGGAGATAAAAATGTTTTTTTCTCTACATCGTTGACATTGCTCTCTTTGAAATCCTTGAGTTTGTTAATCAAAAATTCTTTAAAGTTTTACAAAATATGAAATCAATAATAAAGCAAATTTCAAATTTGAAACTCACTCCAGATGACCATATTCGCAGTAGGATTACGTCATTCAAAATTCGATGGCTCTCGGTACCGTTGTTTTATCGCAATGAGAGAAACATATATACATTTATGCGGATTCTTCATTATTTAATTTTTTAAAGGCGATAATATTTGGTGGAAACAATTTGAAAAGTGGAGCAGATATTCAGAGAGATTCGATGCAAAATCGCAAAACGAAAACAATAGTCCGTCAGAGTCTTTGGACTTCTTTGGATTAGAAAACAAAATGGTTCTTTTTTCTCCTTTTATTTATTAATGAGAAATATTTACTCCTGCTCACTTATAATATTTAAAAAGGACATCAAAGATTTAAACATTTGGGAAACAAACTTAAATATAGAGGAGTAGGAAGCTATATAAATAATTTGTCTCTCATATTAAATACAAATAGCATATCTCATAAAACTATCTGTTAAAATTAAATCTCTATAGTTGAATACCGCTCAAACTAAATTCAAAATGTATTTCAGCTCTGAACGCTTCAGCATGGGTTTCTGCATTTGGTTTTAGACTACAAGCATGTATAAAAAGACATATTTTTATATCGAAATATTATTAAAATACGTCTTAAAATTTAAATGAACTTAAAAAAGACGATATATAGATGATTCTACAATCTATATGTTGCAACAGAGATTTTGCAGTTATCTTTAGATTTCATGTAGTTATAGATAGTTAATGGACATATGAAACAAAAGTTTAGTAACTTAGATTCATTTTATACTAGCGCAAGTACCCGATGTCAGTTAAGTTAGATTGAGAGTAACGTATTTAACAACAGAAAGAACGATACCGCTGTAATCCTTCTCTAATAACGATGCAAAAAATTACGGTTCATAGTCATACATTTTTCAGTCTTATGCGATATGGAACCACATAAAAATTTCCATAGAAAAATAAACCAATTCTCTTTCATTGTATCAACAACAATAGCACGCAGCTTTTAATGATTTTCGTCTTTCTAATCAAATGGTCGTAAAAACTGAAGGTCCATTCAATATTTCATGTGTATTCAATTTTAGTCGATTAAATGTGGCAAAACATTGATCATAATCGACCAGAAATTAACAACGCGAACAAACAAACATTCTTCTTTATATATAGATAGATAGATTTCGTAAAACTTACAAATTTTTCATTAACAGACTGTACCATTTGAAAGCGAGCAGTGGCAACACTCTTCGAAGTGAAGCATTTTTATCTCCAACGAACGAGACTGTTGCCACTGGGTAAAATGAGTGCGAAAATTAATGTTTTCAGAGTTTTTGTTTAGTACTGATTAAACTGATTAAAATCGTATCAAGATGGGAACAGTCGAAATGGTTTCCCACAAGTTTTGGAATCGGCTATAATATATTTAATGTTTGGAAATGCTTTTTTTTCATTACAATTTTTTTATTAAGAAACTTTACGATTTGAAAGCTAACAGTGGCAAGAGTTTTCCAAGTAAAGCAGATTTTTATCTCCAGCGTGCGAGACTGTTGCCACTACTTAGAACTCCACGAACACTAACAAGCGAATAATCGCTCAAGTGTGTGAACAGAACACGTAAGACTTAAAGAGGGTTTACAACCCTTTATTTTCCAGTATATTTACAATGAGTTCCTACTTGAAACTTTACACAAAGCCTCCACTCGAACTTTAACTTAAAATAATAATAATTTAAACTAAACTACCTTAAATAAGTTATTTGAAATGTATAGCCGAAGCTATCAGAATCTAACTAGTTAGCCCCTAAGTATTAATTAAATCGGCGAAGCCAAGCAAGGGCTTAAGGTATGGCCGAGCGTAGCAATAGCTAAGAGAGACGTAGCCAAAAGGCAAACGCGCGCTAGTCAGGGAATCAGACTCTCTCTCGAAATCGGTGAAGTCACGACTTAAATAGTACTCTTTCTCATTTGAATTAACTGCGTTTCTGAAACTATATTCTGGCAGGAAATTGTAGGCTGAAATTAGAATAAGGTAGGAAAGATACAAAACTTAAAATAACTGTTAATAAACTTAGGATAAGCCTTACAATCACTTGCAGCAAAACGTTGTGCAAATTGTTTTTAAATAATACACTTTATTATGCCGGTAAGAAATGCACTTGAGGAAATACACTGTAATATCGGAGATAAATGGAAGATCTTAGACCTCATCGATAACCGCAACATTTTTATAACGCAATGAAATGAAAATATAAATGAAAGAATAATCGAAGATTAATAAAAAAAAATCTCTTACGCCTTGTACATAAAATAACACCTCCTACTTTGTCTAGAGGGTAGTTTTTTGCTTTTTAATACATGACACCTGATTTCAGCTAGATTTATTTTAGACAGTTGCAGTTCTTCCAGTAGATCTCGTTTCCGTCTCAAAAATGTGGACGCTATTGGTTAAAATGTGTTATCAGTGAAAGATTTGAATTTAAGCGAAGGACCATTTCTGCATCTCCATTTGCAAACCCACAGTAGGCATTGTGCACTTAATCAGACCCATTCCTGAATCTCGCCGAGAACATAATAACCCCCAAGAGGAAGCCCAACAATCATGTCGACCCAGAGAGTTCACTTCAGATGGCTGCGCCAGATTAATTGGTATTTGTCAGGTAGGTGCTGATCTGTATTGATAGGTACATCAGTCTTGGGCGAGTGGTGATTTACACCCGGCATCGTTACGACCCTTGTTCTGATCTCTGTATTAGAATCTCTGGATTTAATCAACCGCGTATCTAGGTTAAGTCGTGGGTGGGGCAATCCTTGCTCAATGGTACAGAAACGAAATTTATCTCTTATTCGGTATTGTTAAATGTTCCATGGAGGTTGCATGATCCCTCAATAAATGAAGTTATTACAGAAAGTGGAGAATCGATTTGTCTCAAGCTGTATAAAGAATTCTTGCAGTGGTATAATTTAGCATAGGATATAAGAATGTATTCCTAGGTAAAATGAATAAATGCAAAGATGTAGAAGGGAATCAATGTTATATAACTAAGAAATGCTCTAAATTATAGTTACTTTTCAATTAATTCAATTATTTTAGGGTTTTTTTTATCCCAATTAGTCCAGAACGCCGAACAAATATTAATTTAGAAGTCAAATAACAAAAATCAGAGTTATATTTTCAGATTTTCACAGGACTAGTTTCGATGGTTTTACCGAACCACCATCCTTAGCTGCAAAAGCACAAAATCTAGTCCTGTGAAAATTTTGGTTAATTGGTCCTGTGAAAATAGTTGATTTTCACTGATTTTCACAGGACTAGTTTCGATTGTTTTACCGAACCACCATCCTCAGCTGCAAAAGCGCAAAATCTAGTCCTGTGAAAATTTGAAAATATAACGCTGTTTTTTGTTATTTGACTTCTAAATTAATACTTTAAAGAATGTTTGATTAAAAAACTCAACGACTTCAAAGCGAGCAGTGGCAACACTGTGCGGAATAAAACACTTTTATCCGCATCACACGAGACTGTCCATCTGAAATTCTAAAGGTATGATGTTTTTAAATATTTTGTTACTTTGCTGTTGAATCGAATTTTATGTGCCTTAAGCGCCAAGTATGAAAACCTTTAAGAACGTTAACTTCTTAGTTTTCAATTTCAAAGTTCTAAAAGTAAGGGAAAAGGTTTCACTTACCTTTCTTCCTTCTAAAAGTCGTGCTCGGGTGAGCTTGCTTAAAGATAATTTCGAAGTTCTAGGAAATCTACATTTCAAGAAAGAAAAAAACTTTTAATTTCAAATATTTCAACGTTAAGATATACAGAAGCACACTAAATCAAAATTACATCCAGCACCTTACATCTCGTCTGTTCAACTGTTCTTTTCATTCTCGTTGCCAAAAAATTAATAACAAAAAATTAAAGTCATAACATTTCATTGCGCGCCATCTAGTGAAAACAAAATCGTCTGTTTATTAATTTGTTTTATAGTTTTCTTTCCAGGCCGTTTTCGACACCAAGAACGGAATATTTGATAAATAAAGTAAACATACAAAACGTTAGCAACAATAAGACAAAAAACGTTTTGTAAAGTCATCTTAATAAGAAAAGTGAACATTGACTAAATGAACTGAGAAAAGACTGAAAAAAAGAATGTGTGCCAACACTTAACGCTTTATTGGGGATTCCAAATGCTGCTTTTAAAAACTTTGTAATTTTGCTGTTGAATTGTATATTACGTGAGTGCGAAGAAAATGGTGCTTAATAATAAAGCCAAAAAGCCAAAAAATGCGTTAGTAAGGATAAGTGTAACAGCAGACTTATAGACTACAAGCTCAGCGAGAGCGTAAAGAACCTTAACAAACCCTTTTGGGTGACCGTTAAAATCTGATCACTTTTCAAGCCCTTTTTTTTAAATATAATTTGTTTTGATTTTTAACTATAAACGAATGATCAACGCTTTCATGTGGTTGATATTTGGGAAGTAAAAGCGAATGCCATTCGAAGTATTTGAAAGAAATATAAACGTAAGCAAATGCTCACTAAACTAATATATCAATTGTATTTGTTAACTTTTCATCATTTATACGTAAGTATAGTTTAGCCAATTTAGAAACTAAGGTTTTGTAATATTATCCTTATTTAGAACGAGTTATAGATTTTATCTTTATTACTCTTATAACATGAAACGCACACATACAGTGGTTGTTTTAGTTACAAAAAGTAACAAGGTCAGCTATCTTACCTACCTTATTTACTCGCATGTCTCTCCCCCTCGAGCATTTCTTCCCCCTTTTTTTTATTTTTTCCTCTTATGATTTAGAAACTTCTGATTTATAGTAACAATGTGTGCATAAATAAAGAAATATTTTGTGTAAATAAAAAAATATCATTGAAACTGGTAAGTCCTTGGAAATACATAATATATATTTCATGTGTGTATGTATTTCAATATGTCTGTCATCTAAGCAGTTTCTTTAGAAATAGTATAATTTTTATCAGGTATATAAACCAATTAATTAAGTGTTAAATTAAATTTCATCTTGAAATAAATAAATAAATAAATAATCTCCGGTGTCTGACTTTTTCTGCAAACAAGAGTGCAAAGATCTGCATCAGGCTATTCGAAATGAAAACAATGAGATTACAAGCTTTCATCCAGTCCTGTTTTTTTTCTATTTATATGCGCATCGATAGCTATTAACAAGTTCCCTCCAGCCTTATTCGTTGAATTATCTGAAATCGCTTGAACAATCGGATCATTGGTGAAAAATATCTTAAATGGTCAATGAACTTTGGTAATTAGTAAATTGAAATTTCCACATTAATTTCAAATGCAAGAGTTCAGCCAGTTTTGAGAGACAAACAAATCTTCATTCTCCAAACTATTTGCCTCTCAAGGTATTTGCTTCAATAATTTTATCTGAAATTAAAAGCAAATAATGTTTCAGAATGAGTAAAATTCATTCTAACGTGCTTGAACTTATGATCGATAAAATATGTACGAGTCTCTTAAAAGTTATTATGTATAAAATGTAGCCACAATTGCACTATTTATAATTATTTATACTAGCTTTATAAATTTTCTAAGCATGAGCAGTACAGCTCTGTAATCTGCTTAGAAAGAGATTTCTCATGGGGAAACATTACAGTGATGTATCAAACTAGGCAAACGCATATTTCTCACTGAAATAATTCGAAAATTCATTATATCTGAATCATATAATTAAATATTCATTTCGATAAACATGCATTGAAATTAATTTTCAATCTTTTATTGTTGAAATAATTTTGAAAAGAATGAATAAACTCCCTTATAGACATTTTAAAACAATTTTTATGTCTTCTTTTATTTTCATAGCTAATCGTCCATGTCTTCGATTAAAAAATATTAAAACTGACAATAAAAAAGAATCCTTTATGTATTTTTACCTCTGAAATGTCTTTGTTACATATAGATGAGACAATAATTTTATTCCAAATCCAAATTTCTGTCACATATTTGTGAATTTTAGGAAATTTTCTAAGGTTTTTGGAATATCAAATTTTTCAGCAAATGTTAAATCAATCATTATTTTTGAATTTTTCCGAGTTGCATACTACTAAGGCTGTTCGCACATTTTTAGACGTTTTTCATTGAATTTACAGAAATATTTTACCTAAACTTTTTGCCTTTTAAATGTTCCATTTGATAACCCTTATTCTGCACTATCTTTCTACACCGTAATTTTCAAGACAATAAAGCTTTTCTTCAGTAGTGGAAGACGTATTTTATCCCATTCTAGTCAGACAGCTATGGCTCTGATACAGATTTCCTATTCCATTTTTTGAAAATTAACAATGGATTTTGACGTGCGGCCCTTTGCTTTGTCTTGATGCAGTTCTACTGATTGACGGCACTCTGGGTAGAGAGAAGGTATTTCATATTTGAAAATTGGGTATAAAATATATTCCTGATAATATGTGGGTTTGGCCTTAACAGTTTTCTGCACTCTCTTTAATTTTTATTTGTCGTTATGTCCAAATCCAGCAACAATTATAAATTCCTTTGAAAAACTTTCTTCTTTGAACCATGTTCTAATATTTTTCTCTTCTCTTTGATGATAATAAATGTATATCCTTTTTATTGCGGTCATTTAAATATACCCAAGCTTCATCCATGGTGACAACATTTTTCCATTTCTGTTCGAATAATATTTTGTCATGGAGAATTCAGCAGCGCGTTTTGATTTTGGTGATACGTGGAGGAAAAAGACGATGCACATTATCTCGCCTTTTTAAGACTGAAATCAGCATTAATCACTTTATTTACAATTGACACTGAACGTTTTAGTGAATATGCAACTGTCCTTTGATTTCGAAAATTTTCTTTTAGCATTAAAGTTCTTACCTTTGTGAGACATTCGAATTTTTTCCTTGAAGCCAAACTTTGACGTTTTTTTCCCCTTTCTTATTGACAATATTGTCTATCGTAGCTTTAGATACCGAAACATCATGTCTATCACAGCATTTTTTCATAACTAAATAACAATAATTTTCTTCGGAAGGAGCACAAACATAGCCTTCCGTAAACTGCTTCTTTAAAAGCGCCATTTTGCATGAAAGCAAAATTGTCAAATAGTAGACGATAATTTACATTTTCAAAAATATAGTTGTAGAAAAAGTTATAGAGGGCGCTGCGCCGCCAACCTATACAGTTAATTAAAATGTTTCAGGGCAGAGTGAGAGAGTGTCGATCGTAGATGGGTGTGGTCATAGAGAGGTGTTATTAAATCAGCCATTGTGTAACTCCCACAAATCTGTAAATATTTGTACATATGTTTTGCTTCATAAAGTAGAATTAGAAGAAAGTAAGTGTTTTTATTCATCTCAGCATGACATTAAAAAATACCACCGATGCGACGAGTCAACAAATTAAGGTTTTTATTTTCCTAGCATTTCTGGTGACATCGGCCAACAAGGTGAGTGGTACAATTTCTATTTGCATGCTATTTACCTCTGCAAATTAAAATGAGTCTCGAAGAAACTGTTGAGAGAAATAGAAAAATTAGAGGTTCGGTTCGAACTAGCGTCACAAAATTGATTAAGAAACTTGAAGACGAGTTACAAAATGAGAATCCAAATTTAGAACTGTTGCAGGAATCGCTTTCAGTGTTAATCGAGAGAGAAACTAATTTGTTAAAATATGATGACGTTATTAATGCTCAAAGTACTGTGCAAGAATTAGAAACAGAAGTAGAACATTCTTTAGAATACAGCGAATCCATCATTAGATGTAAATCGAAAGTTACGAGATACATTCAAAATGTTGGTAAAACCGAAACAACGTCACAAGTTTCTGAAATCAAAACTAATTACAATACTAAATTACCTCGTATTGCTTTAGAAACCTTCAATGGTGATTTATGTAAATTTACTGAATTTTGGGCTCAATATAAAGCTGCCATTCACGAAAACAATACGCTTCAAGATGTTGAGAAATTTAACTATTTAAGATCTTTACTCACCGGTTCAGCTGCAAAAGCTATAAGCGGATTACCATTAACAGGAGAAAACTATAAAAAAGCCGTCGAAATTTTAACTGACAGATTTGGAAAAAAAGAAATATTAGTTAGTGCGCATATGAACGTTCTCCTATCTTTGGAGCCTGTAAGTCGTTCAAGTGATGTATCCAGTTTAAGAAAATTGTATGATGAAATAACGGTTCAAACTAGAAGTTTAGAAACATTAGATATTAATTTTAATTCTTATGGCAATCTACTACTTCCTATTTTATATAAGTGTATACCCCAAGATTTAGTGTTACAATTTAGTAGAGAACAGAATTCCGGCAAAGAGTCAACAGTGTCAGATTTATTGTCGTTTCTAAAGAAAGAAGTAGAAGCACGCGAAAAGTCCTTAACTCTGGGTCTTAAAAATCAACAAACACTCTCGAAAACCAGCGCGAGAAATATTGACAGTTATCATAAAAATTTTACTCCAATTAAAAAGAAAATGGTATCAGCGGCGACGCTTAATACATCAGTTGAAACTTACATGTGCGACTTTTGTCTTAAATCTCACCTCTCAAAAGACTGCGACTTAAGTATTTCAGAGAAACACAAAGCGTTATATGATCAATTTAAGTGCAAGCGCTGTCTGAAAAAAGGTCACAAAAAACCATTTTGTAAGGCGAAATGGGTTAAATGTAATATTTGCAAATCTCAGTCCCATTTAGAGAGCCTGTGTGACTCAAACGTGCAAGAAAGTAAAACCAATAAAAATGTAAACGGAGTAAAAGAAACAAACGTCAGTTCACTATTCCTCGAAACGTTGAATAAACAAATTCCTAATGATGTGATTTATTATCAGACTTTGAGGGCCCAGCTAGTCGGAAATAATTCCACATTTAACGTTAGGTTGTTATGCGATTCTGCTTCCGAAAGATCTTATGTGTGTCAATCCATTGCTAGAAAAGCGGAATTGCCAACTGTTGGCAAGGAAAGATTAAGAATTCATACATTTGCATCTTCGAATCCGCCAGTAAAAGAGTTTAAAAGAAAAAGACTTGCATTAAAAAATAAAAGTGGATTTACTCTCATTATCGAGGCACTTGAAACTAAAACCATATGTTCCAATACCATAGCGAGGCCATCTGGAGATATCATAAATAAACTACGCAAAGAAGAATTTGATTTATCTGACAGTTACTATAGTGGTGTAGCAGAGGTGCAGATTTTAATTGGGAATGATTATTTGAACTGCATTTTAACGGGAAAAACACATCGTTTGACAGAAAGTTTAGTACTATATGAAAGCATATTCGGTTGGTCGTTGAGTGGTAGAGTGGGGGGAGAGAATAAGAAGCTAAGTTCTTCAGAGAAAGAGTCTACGGGTTTGTTTATACAAGTTGACACGGTAGAGGAAGAAAAATTATCGGAACAGATTCGTCAGTTGTGGGAAGTGGAAAGTTTAGGAATTACTAACTACGCGTCGGAAAGGAGTGAATGCGATAAGCAAATAATTAAGCAGTTTGAAGATGATTTGCAATACGTAGACGGGAGATATGAGGCTCGTTTGTTGTGGAATAGGAGTCCAGAGAATTTGGAAAATAATTTTGGTTTAGCGAAAAGGCAGTTTGAAAGGGTGCAGCGAGAGTTAAAAAATAACAACTTTGTGAGGGAACAGTTTATGGAGATAATTAAATATCAAATACAAAATAACATTATTCAAGAGTGTGAGGATACGAGAAAGGGATATTTTATGCCATTTCGTGCAGTGGTCCGTAAAGATAAAAAAAGCACTCAAGTTCGAATGGTATTTAATTGCAGCAGTTGTGAGAGAGGAAAGCTATCGTTAAACGACTGCTTAGAAAAAGGCCCAAACCTAAATCCGAATATTTTAGATATTATTCTTGCTTTCCGAAAATTTAAAATTGGATTCTGCGGTGACATAGAAAAGGCGTTTTTGATGATTGGGATAGCAAAGGAAGATAGGCAATATTTAAAATTTTTGTGGTATCCTGATAATGACAGTGAGGACTTTAAAATTATGCAAATGAACAGAGTATTATTTGGATGTAATTGTTCACCGTTTTTATTGAGTGCAACGATCAAATATCATTTAAAGAAGTACTCAGAAACAAACAAAAACTGTGTCGAGATGTTAAATAGCTCATTGTATGCAGATGATTTGTGTTATGGAGGAGAAAATGTAGAGTCAGCTTTTAGTCTTTCATCAGAAGCGGTATCTATTTTGAGAGGCGCGAGTTTTAATTTGAGAAAACTAAACACTAATTCTAAAGAGCTGTATGACTTGTGGCTGCAGAATGGGTTGTGTGAAGAAAGTAGGTTTGAGAGAGATAGTAAGTTGAAAGTGTTAGGCCTAGTGTGGAACTTGGAAGAGGATGTTTTGAGAGTTGACGTTACATCATTGTTGAGTAGTTTAGAATCGCTGAGAAATAGTAAAAGATCGGTGCTAAGTACAGCAGCTAAGGTGTTTGATCCAGTCGGATTTATTTCTCCATTTGTGGTGCGAATTAAGAGACTTATGCAGGAAATATGGGAGAGAGGTTTAGACTGGGATTCAGAGTTGCCAGAAGAGTTACAGTACAAATGGATAAAGTGGTGCACGGAAGTTAAGGAATTAAACGCTTTGAAAATAGAGAGGTACTACTTTTTAGATGTTCTAAGTAGAAGTCATTCGGTTGAAGTTCATATTTTTTGTGATGCGTCAGTGGTGGCATATGGAGCGGTGGCATATTTTAGATATGAGAATGAGAGAGGAGAGGTATGTACGTCGTTTATAATGTCAAAAAGCAGGATAGCGCCATTAAAAAAGTTGTCCCTCCCTCGGTTGGAATTGATGGGAGCCTTAGTTGCAGCTAGGTTAGGGAAATATTTATTGAGAGTGTTTCGGGATTTGGTAGGTAAGTTAGTTCTGTGGTCCGACTCAGAAATTTGCTTGTGGTGGATAAAGAGATCAGCGCGTGAGTGGAAGCAGTTCGTGTCGAATAGAGTTGCAGAAATACAGGACTGCACTTCGCCTGATAAGTGGAAATATTGTCCAGGATCGGAGAATCCTGCAGATAAGTTAACTCGTGGTGAAACAGCATATGCATTGGTGAAGGATACTAATTGGTGGCATGGTCCATCATGGTTGAAAGGTTCTGAAGATCAGTGGCCTGAGCAAAAGTTTAAAGTACAAACTGATATTCAGGACTTGGAACGTTTGAGCACTTATGTTCATGTTGCTGTTCCAGTAGGAGAAACTGTGTTAAACATTACTAAGTTCAGCAGTTTGGAAAAATTGTTGAGAGTTACAGCTTGGGTAAAGCGGTTTGTCGCCAAACTAAGAAAACGTATCTGTGAAGAAGGTCCTCTTACTGTATTGGAGGTCCAAGAAGCTGAGGAATATTGGATAAAACAAGTACAAAGAGAGAATTATTTTTCGGATATTCAACAACTAGAGAGAAATAATCTAATAACACCCGATTCTAATCTTTATAGTTTAGCACCATATCTGGACAGTAGAGGTATTTTGCGTGTCAGAGGTCGTCTGGAACAAGCAGAATTAATAGATGACGAAAAACATCCTATTATACTGCCAAAGTCGAAGTTTACAGAACTAGTGATATTTAGTGAACACATAAAAGTATTCCATTCAGGAGTTATGGCAACATTGTCCAAAATCAGGAATAAATTTTGGATACCTAAGGGAAGACAAGTAGTAAAGAAAATTATTAACGCCTGCCTGGTGTGTAAAAAGTTTGCAGTGAAGCCCGCCAAACAGCTAACGGGTCAGTTACCAAGAGATCGTGTGGTTCAAAGTAATCCTTTCACGGTAGTAGGTATTGACTTAACGGGAGCTGTTATTGTAAGAGAAAAGGCGGAAATCCATAAAAAGGTGTACATAGCCTTATTTACTTGCGCCGTCACTCGTGCTGTACACATTGAAGTAGTTTCAGATATGTCAGCAAAAAGTTTCATTCTTTCATTGCGACGGTTTATAGCTAGAAGAGGGAGTTGCAAGGTGATTTATTCTGATAATGCCAAGAATTTCCGCAGCACATGTGAAATAATTAAGGGATTTAAAAGAGTCAGCGTAGATCCTACGGTGCGAGAGTTCCTAACATCCGAAGGAATTACATGGAAGTTCATCCCTGAACGTTCTCCATGGTGGGGAGGTTTCTGGGAGCGTTTGATGAGAAGCATCAAAGATCCTTTGAAGAAAATTTTAGGGAGAGCATTACTAACTCTCGAAGAACTCTCTACAATATTAACTGAACTCGAGTGTGTATTAAACAATAGGCCTTTAACATACGAGAGCAACGAGCTGGGTGAACCCCGCCCGCTCACACCTTCACAGTTTTTACTGCCAGGACGTGACACATTTAACTTTCCTGAGCATTTTTTGGAAATTTTCAACAAGGTGTCAGACAAGGAAACTTTAACTAGACGGAAGCTTTACCAATCTAAGCTCTTAAAATTAATATGGATGAAGTGGAAAGAGCAATATTTACTACAGCTTAGAAACGCTCATAACTTTGCTAATCCTTCAACTGAGCCTAACCTTAAGACAGGAGACGTTGTGTTGGTAGAAGGACCAAAACAATCTAAGCTACTCTGGGATATGGGAGTAGTTGAAGAAGTAATTGTGGGACGAGATGGACATGTACGAGCGTGCATCGTTCGCACACCAAAAGGACAATTCAGAAGAGCTATTCAGCTTTTATATCCTTTTGAAATTTAATTTAGGACATTTAATATCATTTGAGCTTTTACATTGTTTATATTATTGATTATTATGTTCATTTAATTATAGTGTATCATTTGTCTTTTTGATGTAAGTTACTATGTTTATTCATTTATATATTCATTTGTATATGTCGTACTAATTAGCATTAAGCCATTTTAATTAATGTTAATATTGCTGTGTAAATTTTGTGTACTCTTATTAAAGAGTACAGGTGGGGAGTGCTGTAGAAAAAGTTATAGAGGGCGCTGCGCCGCCAACCTATACAGTTAATTAAAATGTTTCAGGGCAGAGTGAGAGAGTGTCGATCGTAGATGGGTGTGGTCATAGAGAGGTGTTATTAAATCAGCCATTGTGTAACTCCCACAAATCTGTAAATATTTGTACATATGTTTTGCTTCATAAAGTAGAATTAGAAGAAAGTAAGTGTTTTTATTCATCTCAGCATGACATTAAAAAATACCACCGATGCGACGAGTCAACAAATTAAGGTTTTTATTTTCAATAGTTGCAGTTAAAAATTTTCTTCCGAGCAAGCGATTTTTTTAGCAAAGCAAAGTCGTCTAAAAATGTGCGAACAGCATCTGTAATTTCTTTTATAATATTTAGACTAGTTTTATATTTAAATGATATGTATGCTATTTTCTACTATAATTTTCACAAACGTATACCGTAGATCACTGCTATTCCCAAAGAGTTTGATTACTAAAAACTTTGCTGAACTTCTGGAATTAAAGAAGGGGATCGTTTCGAACTTTCTAAAAATCTCTGCCCATTACCTGTCAATTCTTTGCCCGCTTTCATCTATTCCTTAAAGAATTCTTGTCCCACTTTCATGTCTTCTTTGAATGCAGAAAAAGCTGCCACGAATTGTCTTAGTTGTTACTCAGTTTCTCTTGTCACCGGCATTCAACTCCATTCCTGACACCAAAAATCGTTGAGTGCGTAAGGGGTTCGTGACAGATTGAATGCAAACGGAACCAAGCATAGTTTGATAAAATTTATTTTACCAAAAGAAGATAAAACTTACTTTACTAAAGGCAGTTCTGGAACTTTCTTTCTCGAAATCTCTGACCATTACCTGTCAATGTCGATAAATCATTTGGATGTCGAACAATTCCCTTTTTAAAAACGCGCTGTTAAATGAAGAAAATATGCATATTAATCCCGACTTACGCAATACTAATACGTTACTTATGTAAATTCGCAACGACGTAAGTGTCCGAAATCCGTAACTTTCGACTTGAAATCTTCCAATAAGATATAAGGAATCCGTAAGCAGTTTTTTCTTTCTTTTCCCAAACCGTACTTCTAGCATTCGAAAATATTTTACTTTTTAACTTATTACATACTCCACGCTACAAGCAAGGACAGGGATGTCCGGTGGCGTTTTTTTAAGGTAAACTGGCTCATATCCATGTTACACATGGGAAAAACCACGAAAACACTCATGCAGCCAGCTCGTTCGAGACCCTGGATGAACCACCAGCTTTCAGCGGCTTTCACCGCTCGCCCGCTGGTGAACTTTCAAACAGTATTTGTGCTTCATAAAATTAGGCACAGCAACAACTTTTGCTTGGGGTATATTTTAGTTAAATCTCAAAAAACATAAGGTATTTATATTCTCGTTTATTTAGCCTTGAAATGAAGTCGAAATGTAAAAGTGAATGCTCTGGTAATAAATCTAAGAATACTGCAATTACCTTAAAATAAAACGGGAAAATAATTTGTGTTCTGAAAATATAAAATTATGTCGACAACAGCTCGATATATAAATCAGCCTATTTCGACCCTGAATGCAATGGTGAAGAACTAAGTTCGCACTGTTGAAAGCATAAAAACTGCTCTAAAGTACACAATTATTACGAAAAAGAAAGTCCCGATTTCAGAAATGGAGAAATAAATTGTTAGAATAGAAGAGAAAAATAAATTGTTGCATAAATAAATTGTTGTCTCACTGCATCAATGACCTGACACAGAAGCGAATACAACTGAGTTTTCTGAGTATCCGTGAGAAGACTAAGTCTATGTATTAAGGTTTAATTTAACAGACGAAAACGTACCTCTGTTTGCGATTTTTCATGACTAAAGAAAATAGTAGTTTTAATTGCAAATAAGTTTTTCAATAGATGATCACTATTTAAATTTTTATTACAAGCATTTTTTTAAAATTTGTTTTAATGCGTTCGCCGTTAAATGTTTTCTTGTACAGAATTATATGTAATGTTTTGGTATTTATTCTATTTCTGATGCATGACAAAGGAAAAAAACATCAAGAGTTTTTACTCATTTATTTCTTTCTCAAAAACAGAATTACTACCTTTTTGGCTTAAATTCAGTAACATAGCCTGAGAAAAAGCTTTCACTCATTACGAATTTCCTGAGGCAATACAGACAGAAACGTTATGAAAAATGATTCGATTTCACTCGGAGATAATGCAATCCATTATTCAAAACCTTACATTGAAACGTGCAACAATCAACAGCACCACATCTACTGATGAATGACGACAAGTACGGCACACTGCGAAAAACAAATTCCTATTTAATGTTATTTCCGCGTAATTTATCAACAGTCCTCCACGGAATACATAAATCTACAACTAAAAAATAATAATAATATCTAGTACATTGAAAAAAAAAAGCGGCAGTCGCGTGGTTTCTTTCCTTTTCTCCCCCGCACACAGCTTGGACGGAAGCCAATATCGTGGACATTATTAAACTAACACTAAAAAAATCATAATCGGTACGCACGTGGCATTATGCAAGGTCCTTCATTAAACAGGCCTTGGTAATATTTCCCCAGACGCTGTGGCCTATACCATGGGCGTCTGGCTGTCTGATGTGCATTTTGCGTGCAGGGCTTTTCTTGAGGGGGAGGGATGCTTTGGGGTCTTCGTTCTATTGCATCTTTTACTTACTCTGCCTGTCCTCTCACTCTACGTGCCACTCGCAAGTGCGGCTGAAGAAAAATGCATGCTATTTTAAAGAGTTTTCCCCTCTCCATAATGTACAAAACACACACCCCCTCTTCTTAAAGTACAAATCTTAAGAACGGTTACTTGTGTTGGACTAGTCTCTCCATGAAGCAATCCAAAACAGATAGCTTTTGCTGGCCACAGCAGTCATCAATATCCTTTACGTATACCAGCTATAATCGAATCGGAAAAAAAAAGTTATTCATGTATATGCAACTCATCTATCATATATTTTTATAGATATTTTTAGGTACCCACTAGAAATGGAAATGCAGTGAGTAATGCCCTAAGTTTCATAATGGATCTGAAAACAATTTGTTTTTTTTTAAATTTAACAGGTAATCTAAAATATTATGTTCATCCATCAACGCTGCCAAGAAAACATTTCATGTATAGTAAAATCGTAATTCATTTAATAACTAACATAAATTCCTCAATGGATATCATTCGAGGGATAAAAGAATGCTAAGTGAACGTGAAGCCTTAGAAATGAAAAACAAATCAGCATTAACATCCATGTACTATTTATGCCAGCTAGCCAGGAAGCGTGTTTCCTAAATGTACATCTGTATCGCCACCGCGGAAGCAGCTTCTAGAATGAACCAATGGGATTTCAGTAATATTTTTGTCATTTCATGTGACCTTTGCCGCATGTTAAGCATGATGGTTGAAAATGTTTTGCCACGCAATTTCCTGGACCAAACAATTAAAGCATCGTGGATTTCTTGTGAAAATTTTCAGTGCGAAGTTAGATCAAGCATAATTATATATGTGAATAGTAGAATTTTTCCAAATTTTATTGCAATTTATATGGAGAATATGTTCTATAATAATAGCCAATGCACATTTTTATTCAAAATGAACTTTATTAATTTGCATTCCAACACATTTAGGGTGTTAAATTTCACATTAATAACTACTCAATCTTAAATGTATTGACTGCACAAGAAATACTCTTCAAGCAGAATGAATTTGTCTTTTTCCGCAACGAAGATATTTAATTTATTCATATATAACTTTTAATGTTAGCAATAGGTATAATGAGACCATTCACAATATATGTTTTGGATTTTACACTTTCAAAATCAATGAAATCCAGACACTGATATAAGAAACTGCTAATTCATTCTTTGTAACACTTCCAGTTATTCTCAGCTTAATAAAAAAATTATACACTTGAATTCCGTTAATCCACAGGTGTTAGTAAATGCATAATATTCGAGGCTAATTGTAGTTTGAATCATTTTCTCGATATAAAGAGCGATAATATACCACGAACATTAATCCGAATATCAGGGGTGATAAGTTCCGCGAAAGTGAAATGTTGACGATCAAATAGACTTATAAAATGAATAAAATGAAAGCACTACGAGATTTTCTACTAAAATAATAACAGCATTTATACGCCATACGCTTTTAACTTCGAAACAAATGAAAAATGAAATGTAAACCACAGCATGCACTCATACGCACCGTTTCAAAGATTAAGCGTCTCAAGAACAATAGAAGCTTACTGGTTCCTCCCTCAGTGGCGATACTGATGTGCACTTGTGAATTATGCAACCGGGACAGTGGTTAGTGATTCTGACTGCTGAACGTAGGAGCTGGATTTGAATCCCAGAGAAAGCATAGATGGAAATGTATAGTGCTTGTGCTGCATGACGGCACTCTAAATATGCGGCACAACAACATACTAATAGTCACAACAACATACTAATAATAAATATAAAAAAAATCTGATATATACACCACATGACTTCCTTGTACGGAATATTAAATTATGCGCGTTTTTTGCTGCATTTCATTTAAACTTATTTCTCGTTCAATTAATTTAAATCTCACTTCTCGAAAAGGCAAAAATACTGCAACCTCAAAATAGCTTTATAATTTTATTATAAAGATATTGCGTTTTTTTAATATTTTGTGTCTTAGTGTTTCGTGTTTAATCTGTTTTAACTGAATAGATTTTTTTACATTAATAATGCATTTAAAAATGCATTCAAATTTTGTTTACAGTTTTATTGACACTGGAAACGTCTTTAGTGAAGTTTTTCCAAATATTTTGTGCCCCTGCTTTATATTGCCACGACATTCATCATTCATGCAATCTGGCATGATAGCCATTGAGCGAGATGTAAAATTTTACAAATTATTCTTTACCCAGAGTGGCAAACAGTAGGTTTTCAGAATGTTGCCATTCGACGCTTGCAAGATTTTTCATTTATAACTAGTGAATTTACTGAGTAATTTAAAAGCAATAAACGCATATTTTGATAATATAAATTCCATTTTACTTTTTAATAATATGATTCAGTGACGTAAATTAAATGTATTTTAGTTCATAAATTTAATTCATTATCAATGATTAATTATAATCATACATTCTATAATGACTCATTATATTTACGTACGATATAATGATTAATCATGTATGACATATACAATACAAAATTATTATCATATGTGAAATATATGATATAAAATAATGATAATTATAATGA
>KK114406.1:574333-669528 GCA_000611955.2 Stegodyphus mimosarum
CAATATAGTAAAGCTAGCTATAAAACTGTAATTTTTTCTTTTATTATTTACCTTAATATACAACATAAAAATAAATAAAAAAAATAAATATTTACTCTGTCTTTCAATACACAGACTAAACCTTTACGTGTGCTTTGAAAGACGCGTTTTGGCGACTTAATTTGTTTTCCGTGTTTACTTTACTGACGCTGATCTTAGTTTTTGAATTTGTTTACAATAGAATACAAAAATACGAGCAGTCAAGTATCAGAATCGAAATATCCTATCCCTTGCTACATTGCATAAGAGTCTAAGAGAAATTGGATACGAGTGTAAGAAGATACCGCGAAAAACCTCTGGAAAACTGCAATATTTTTATTAAAATATGCGTTTAGAATGCATGCTGTGAAAAAATAAGAAGCTGAAAGCGAAGATTCGTTACGTAGATTAAATAAAATAACCAGAAATTACCGAAAACTTGCACCACCCTGTTAAGATCTAGAGTAGAGAAATAATGCCAAACACGAAAAGCAAACTATGCACATAATTTAATGTGAAAAATAATTCTACTGTAATGGAAAATATCAAGGATTGCAATAATAATCAGTTCCTAAAGCAGTCATGGTTGTAAAGTTTGGTAAAAAGTAAGGCAAGTGTGGTAAGTTTTGGAACTTAACATGGCAGATTCAGATGAGCTGACTTACTAAGATAATAAACTAGACTAGATAACTTCTAAGGTAGAAACGTGCCCCAATAACTTCTGAAATTATCATTCAGACTTTCAGATCTTCAGCAATACTTTGATGCACATGATGTTGATTGTTTGCACTGAAAAACTGCAGTGAAATTTATTAACTCTTCTTATTTAAAATTTGCAAGATTGCAGCTCATTTTCGAAGTAACGTAAATTTTGAAATATCTATTATTATTGAACTGATTGTCATAGAAATTATTAACACAGAGAAATTTCAAAGTATGTTTCAAAGTGTAATACGTATCATAAGTTGCCACTATTCATCAATTTCAATTAAAGTGCACAGGTATCGACTTTAATAAAAACGTGCATTAAGAGCACTGAAAAGCATGTCATGGTTGGTCTTCTGGCTAAACAAATTTGAAGAGGTTTTTCATGCAATGATTTGTGAACACAAATAAAAAGTAGTATTTTTACCTTAACCTTTCATATTTGTATGTTAACTAATAAATTCTTACTGAAAAGCAAGAAAGAAATAAAGCATTAAAAATCCAGAAATTAGTAAAACTTAATGCAACGCATATTCAGTTAATAGAATTTTGAAGTTATTTATCACAGTCTTTCTAATTCTAATTTATTTTCTAATTTATTTCTAATTTATCTTCTTCTTTTCTATAATATTTTTTTTCATCAAAATATACTAACACGTCTTTATAAAAGAGATTAATTAAATAATTACTTTTATCGGTTAGTAAAATAAGTTAAAAATTATATTAAATGCTATATAACAATAATTTTCTACTCGTTTTCAGTTTTTGATGCTTCAGTTTCTTTTTGCTTTTTAATAAAAAATTATTAGTTAATTCTAAAATATAAACTATAGAGGTAGGAAAAGGCTTAGCATAATATTTTGCTCAAACCGAGACAATGTTGAGAAAATTCTGTCAACAGAAAATAAAAGACGCGAGGATAAGTATCCATAATTGATAAAGCCTAAATAAAGAAGTTGTTAACAAAAAAACAGTAATGAATTAAAAGCTATTTTAATAATTCAATGAAAATTCCTTCTTATTAAGTAGTTATTAGTATTTACCATTAATGTCTAGTTTCTCCTGTGACGAACAAGGCCGTATATATACGGCTTAGAATATTTTTTGCGATGTCTGTAAAAACGCATATATACGTGCGTCTTGAAGTATGTTCGAGAATTAAGCGATGTATTAAAAGTACATAAATCGGGGTAAAAAGCACTAGGGAAAGTTTGGGATTAAAATAAAGAAAATACCTCTTTCTCATAGCAATTATCGGAAATTTGAGCATCCTTAGTGAAACCCCGTGCCGGGCAGAGGTTTAATATTATTTATAATTTTTAATGGCATTAAAAAATTCACTGCAATTTAATTCACTGTTAATTTTTTAGCTTAGTAAAGCTTTTACCATTGATTCAGCCATTGTATCTTTTACTCATTCCATATGATATGCATTTGATAAGTTGAAAATGTATTCTGTTATTTGACTAAGCTTGGCCAATGCATAAATTTTTTAATGAATGAAAAATTACATTTATTTTTCTTCACAACTGTTATTTTTACAAGCTTCGTTATTTGCTTACCAAAAACCTTTTACAATCACTACTTAATCAAAAGATTAATCAGTACATGTTTATTGTATTTTTGTGGCAATTTCATTAATTTTTGATCTGAAGCTCCCATTTCAGACCATGTTATTTCACTGTTGCCTATCCGAATAAAAGATTCTCTCCACTAAAATTGTTTTCCTGTGGCTCAGTGTAAGAACGACATCTGCCATAAATTTTGTAAACTCTTATGGAAATATATTGATATTATATTTTTAATTCCGTTATTTTCTAGTATTCTCCCCCCCCCTTCTGAGGCATAAATTTACTATCACTCATTTCTTCAAGATTTGTTTTTAATTCTCCACTTTCACTGACAATATTAGTTGCACTCTCTTTCGTACTGTCCATAATCAATATATTTGACTACATAATTTGAGTTCCCTTACACAAACCACAAGGACCACCAGCGGCAGAGCCGAAATATCGCTGACCACTGGTAGCTTCGACATGGTTTCGCTTCCAGGCGAACGAGCTGGCCCGTGCATGACCGTTTTCGTTGTTTTCTTCATGTTTAACGTGTATATTAGCCAGTTTCCTTTAGAAAGTCCTCCATGAAGGCATCCTTTCCCTTAGGAAGATAGAACTAGTGTGTTTTGCTGCAGATTCACAGAACACTTTTAATTTAGTGACTCAAACAATATAAATGTGGAAATGTTTTTAAATTCTTATCATTAAAGCTTTTATTTTAATAGATGGAACATCGGCCGCTGTTTGAAGGCAGTTATATAGCTGTAAGCTCCACAACAAATGCCAACAATATTTTTTCCAGTTCACTTTTCAATCTAATGTAAACATTATTTCCTCCTCTAGATTTAACAACCCCAAAATTAGTATTGTAATTATTTCTAAAAACTCCAATATCTTTTTTTCTATGTTATGAGTTTTTATAACTGTTGCTCCCGAGTCTGGTTCAAAATATTGCACAATATTTGGGACAGTTTTAATTTCTTTCTTGTTGGAAAACATATTGATACCGTTATAAATACGTTTTGTTTAAATCTTCTCAAAGCTACAGCAAAAATAGAGTGGCTCAATCACATTAACAAGGTTAACATTTGATTTGGCTTGTCTAAATTTTCGTTTAAAGAGCTTGGAAATCAATTTAGATGAACAATCGGTCGACTTAAAGCTGAGGTTATAAATAGTAACATGAAATGCCAAAGTTGTTTTCTAGCTGCTGTTAAGAGTTTTTCGTCTCTTAAATCGGTATTTTTAAAGCTTCAAAATATATTTGAGGAAATTCCTGCCGCTGCTGCTATGCTTGTTTTATGCTTTACCCATTTCAAGTGCTCTGCAATGTCCGAACGCCAAGCTACTGAAGATTCTGTAAAGAACAGTTCACATTTCGCTTTGTTAGTACCATCACAAACTATCTTCAAAAACGGATACTCCTTTTTTAATTCATCAGTAAACACGCAGTTTCCTTTTAGCCCAAAGGGGCAATTTTCTCAGAAGGACTATTAATTTTGTTTTGGCATATTGTGGCGTTTCACCATAAACGACCTTTCACTTTTCAAATTGCTGCCACCAAATATTAGAGCTCTGCATTATATTTAAAGAAGTTAAATAATGAAGAATTTGCATTAATGTATGTATGTTTCTCGCATTGTGGTAAAACAATGGTACCTAGAGCCATCGTATTTTGAATAACCTACGTTTCCACTCAAATATGGACATCTGGAAGCCCAAATCTGAAATTTGGAATTTGTTTTATTATATGTTTCATATTTTGTAAAGCATTTATGAGTTTTTGATTGAGAAACTGAAGATTTCAAAGCAAGGAATGGCAACACTAGACGGGAGAAGAAAAACATTTTTATCTCCAGCGCGCGAGACTGTGTATCGGAAATTCTAAAGATGTGATCTTTTTAAATTATTTTGTGATATTTCTGTTGAATTGAATTTTATGGTTTAAGTACGAAGAACAGGATATTTAATAAATAAATATAACACACAAAACGTTAAAAAAAGGCCACTTTGGGCGTAACATAAAATCTGAAAACTTTCAGAATTTTTTTCTTTCTTTATTCATTCTCTCTCTCTCTCTTTTTGAGATTATATTATTTTAAGGTACAGTAGAAAATAACTGCAAATGCTGACTCACGATTATAACTTAACTAACGACGTACACACCAGTGACGTGGTCATCGTATCTTCAAGTGTTGCCAACTCTAATTGATATAAAATATCTAAAAAAAAGAAATAAACACATCTGGATCTCAGAGGCTACATGCTGTTAAATATTCTGTAAAAACATATCTTGATGAAAAAAAAAATACAACGTCTAAATTAGTTAGGCTACATACTAAAATTTTCGGGCAAAACATCTAAACAACATTAAAAGCATTTGAATCTAGATACAAAATATTTAGATTGGTAACAGTGAGTGTAACAGAGACGATATCAATTGCTAAATCGACCATTTTACTCGCAGCACTTATTTTTACTTTATATTTAGCACTTTTAAAATTTTACCACATCATCAAACCGGTACATTTCTGATTAAAGTGAGACGTCTGGTAAGCCTAGGAAAAAATATTCCTCAATCGTTCTTGCGCTCGCAAATCATTATGCGAATATTCATTTACAAACTTTTAATGTCTGAAAGCACATGTCTCGCTATGATTTTTTTTTGAGATGATTAAGTGCTTTGTTTTTAACCATCATGTTTTCGGCGACAATGTTTTAAATTGCAAAACTTTTTAACAGCTTTATTTTCTACCAAAAACATTTGTACGACGAAGTTCAGCTCTTGTGGTGTGTTCATCGCAACGCTTTCGTTCACGCTGTTTTCAGTGGACACATGTTTTCCGTAAATATCACCGTAGCTCGAATAGTTAAATAAATAATTGTATGTGTGTTTACTATCTTTGAATACGTAAAAAGGAACTATTTCATACATCCTCATTACCTCGTGCATGCTATTGTCGCATTTGTTAGAACATCCAGCTAACAATGAAAGATCCGAGGTTCAAATCTAGCAAAACAGAGTTGATTTTACGTGTTTCCTAGTCCAAAATACTTAATGAATCTACGATGGCGCTCGAACTAAAATGTAGTATTCGATAATTCGTTAAGTGGCTCCCGTGCCTCTTCCCAGTCACCCTTCAAAGGCATACTTGTTTTTTCTCGCTTCTTCTCTTCAGAACTTAAAAAAGTGTACAAGTAGTAGTTTATTTACAAATTCTTAAAAATGAAATGCATAAAATAAGATTTAACATTTAAATATTTAAATACATCCAGTATGGCACTTCTATCTTTCGATATGAAGCTAGCAAAAAATGTATTTAAATTGTGCATATTGAGATGAAGAAACTTACATTTATAATGTCATTGTGAATACAAACAGTCTTTCGATAAGTTTCATTCTAAATGAATACATTGTTAAGAAAATTGATGATACTATAACGTCTTGTGTGCTTGATTATCATAAATTGAGCTCGACGTTAGAAGACTGTTTAGTGAATAATCACTAGGTCTTTAAAGTACTACAGGAGAAGGTGTAAAATACCATTTATTAACTCAAATAAGGGTCACAGCTGGCACCAACTTGTGCTTGCAAAGAGCTAATCCTTTTGGCTTAACTCAAAAGATAAATAAGTAACTAAAATTAATGAAGTTAAATGTAGTCTAACCGCTTCACGTGCTAACTATTGCGCAAGCTGGCTTTGACCCGTAAAGTAGGCAGATATAAGCAGGAAAGTTCACCGTCAGAGAAATATAATTGCTAGAAAAATCAAAGTTAACAATGTGGCCTTCAGGCAGAACACGCTCTGATTTCACCTCCCCAAAACCTTCCCTTAAATACTAACTTCTTTCTACCTCACTGGAATAAACGCGCTCTATTCGATTCGCATTCTGGCAAGAAAATGTGAATTGAAAGCAAAAGCGATAGGCAAGCTACTTCAACATAAAATAATTGTTAAATAAATCCCCACGATGCTTATTTATCCTCTATGATTTCTAGAAAGGTAATTATTACAACGGATAGAGTAAACAACATTAAACACATATAGAATAAACAATATTGGCCCCACTGCTTATGTTAACAGTAATCTAAAATTTGATTTAAAAGCCAATCAAACACTGCCGTTTACACTTTCATTCTTTTCTTAAGCACTTTGGTATTTTAAATGATATTTATTTGCGATACCCGAAAGGGATATTTTACTTTCCTGTTTTAAATCAGTTCTAATGTATCAGGTTTTATATACTTTATATTACAGTCGTTTCGGAGCTGTTGTATTGTTTAGGAAAAGCCGTAAAGCAAACTTTCGGGTATAAAAAGAGTAATCGTAAAAGGTTAAATGATATAAAGCTTCATCTCCTAGCTGGCTGCCATTAAACTAGTTAATGCTCTAAAGCTCTAAGGTTTAAAATAATGTAGCTTTTCAGAATGTTAATTCCTAATGCATTCGACAACTATAAATTTTACGATAGCTACATTTTATTGCAAATTTATAGATCTTGATCTAGATCTGATGACAAGATAGCAGTCTTTCATCTGCAAGTTATAGAAATTCATAACAGTAAAATTAGAAGCTATTATTTTTGATTTTGCCAACATAACTTACGAGATCTTTAAACTTAGTAAACTTTAACTTTCCTTTTTTTGAAGAATTAAGATTAAATTTTGAGTATTAAGAATTAAATGAACGTCTAATGCTAGAAGAGAGATGAATCCTAAGTTTTTCTCTAATATTTATCTTTAAAATGTTCTTGGAACTCTAAAATCTTTCTAATCCTTCATGTAAGAAAAATAAGGAGGACGAGGAAAAGAAAAAAAATGAATTAAAATTACACATTTTGAATTAAAGCAAAATTTTACTTGGCGAAAACATAAAAACTCTCTGCCGAAAAGAAAGTTTAGGAAAATAATTTCAAAACTACAACTATATTTATTAAGAAGTTACGAATGAGGGTTAGTAAATGAGGCTTATAATTAAAACTCCTAAATCCTAAAGTTAATTTTCTGAATAAAATTTTGGTGAAAAAAAAAAGAAGAAAAAAAACTTAAATTTCAGATTTTTTTCCTGCATTTTCCCAGAAGCTTTTAAATCAAAGCAAGTGTAGAAAGAAAAGGAATTATTTCAAGTATCAAGATAAGAAAGCATTAAAGACGGAACTCTGAATTCTCTACAGAAAGCCAAGAGTGGGGACCTCACATGAAAACAAGATAATTCCGCGTATGCGAAATATTAATAGTTCAACATTGAAATGCATGGACATTGCAGACACTTTTATCGTATTTTAAAGATATTATGTTATTTTAAAGGAGTAGATGAAATATGAGCGATGCCCTCGCCGGGACTAGAACCTCGGATCTCTCAAATACGCGCCGAGCGTGCTGACCCTTACACGACGACGGCATATTAAGAAGGCGGGAGAAATACCTTATATACTCCCCCTTTTAAAGGGCGCCTGGGATTAGGGGACCCAATCGCCAAGTCCTGGTGGTGGAGAATCATCATCCACCATCTTTTAGTTCGGGTACCACTGTATAGACATTAGGTTAAAGCAGAAGTAGATGAAAAATGAGCAGTGCCCTCGCCGGGACTCTAACCTTGGACCTCTCGAATACGCACCGAGCGTGCTGACCATTACACCATGAAAGCATGCTAAGAAGCCAGGAGAAATACCTTATAGTATATTGGTAATGTGTTGATTTTTAAAATGTGAAATTAATAAGAGCGCTGCCAAACAGATGTATTAAAAAATTGTACTGTATTTCTAATGCATACTGAAAAATTGTACATGAGTTACTTACTGTGTTAAACAAGGTAAAATAAGAAAGAAATTTGTGTGTTGATTCTTTTTTAATATGTATAGTTTGTATAACAACACTAATATTAAGTGTTAATTAATAATAGTATATTTTAATTAAATAATTTATTACGTACACATATCGAACATAGTATAAGCATACGTTTGATGTAGTTTAATGTGATATACGCTGAGCTGTAGACCTCCTATCGGATATTAATCGGCCTTGTGGTTGACGCCAAAACCCACACAAAACAAAACAAACAAAAAACAGATACTCAAAAACCTATAATTAATAACACGAAATAAAAAAATAGTATACAGTTAAAAATATCAAATTAGAATTTTTAATACTGTTCTATTATCATTTATACAACTCATCAACTCCTGTATAAATTAAAATTCTTTCTTGCGGAAATAGAATACCTTTATGTTGCCACGTTTTTCCCTAATATGTCTCAAAAATAACAGTCTTCGACGAAATGTCTCGCATTGCCCTTCAACAATACAAAAATTACAATGATTATTATTTTGCAAATTAAATCTTTTCAGTTAATGCCCATGCAGAATAATTATTTGACTGTAATCAATATCGCATATCATTCTCATATTTTTAGAATCTTCAAAGTTCAAAAAACAACCTTTCTTTTTTTCCAAAATGTCCCATTGTTCTTTTCAGCAGCCATAATAAAAATCTTTGATGTCACCAATACTAATTTTTTATGCCTGAATATCCAACACATCCCCGGCATTACCCAAAGCACTTTTTTGGACAGTATGAATGCCCTCTTGTTACCTAAAACACCAATCTGGGCTTTCAACCAATTCATTTTTGTTTCACGTATTTTTCAACTTTTAAAAAGGGGTCTTTTATATATGAAACCAAAATATTATTATCAGCATCTACTAGTGCTTCCAAACTATAAAGGGAATCTGTAGATATAATAATACCGTTACGAAATGCGCAGCCGCGGTAAGATAGCTTTCCAGCAAGGCGGATTTAGGGTTGCCAGAAAATAGCAAGACGAAGCAGGGTTTCCATATTTGGCACGAAATCGCCCATTTGGTGGCAGAATTGGCGATATGCCATGGACGGCTGAAGAACCTTCTAAAACGAATTTTGACTGGTTTGGCCCAAAATATTCTCGAAGGCAGGCTATATAAAACCTGCTGGTACGCGGAGTGAGTGTATCTCGTCGGAGTCTCTTAGTCGATCGCGAGTCTATCGAGTGTCTTGTAGTGTATCGAGATGACCGTCAGTTTAATGTCGAGTTGGTCATCGACTGCATCGCGAGTTGGTGCATCGAGAGTGTGTATCGTTGAGGTCTATGGAGTGTATCGTCGAGTGCATCGCGAGTTGTAGCGTGGAGAGTACGAGAGCTACCAAACCGAATCGGGATTTGTACTCTGGTGCTTTGCCATGAAACTGTCTTCACCGTTATAGCCTCATAGCCTTAAGGCTGTACTGCTGATTGTTTCAACGTGTTTGTCGTCGTTTTTCGATGACTGTAAACGTGCTTTTGTAGCTGTCTTGAGTAATACTGGCAAATAAATTATGTTTTAATACTTCATCAAGTGTTGTCGTCAATCACTCCAAATCCACGAACCTGTACAAAAACGTAACAATACGTGTTTTTACAGTCAGGTTTTTATCAATCCCTTTAAATGCAGATAAAATAGTAGTCTATTCGGACTGAAAAAAACGAACTGTAAGATCTGATTTAGCCATAGTGCATTTATGTCCCACACAAATAAACTACATACGCTATACCAATTCCATTGTCAAATCCCGAACCATCTGTAAATGTGTCCAATTTTCCTGCGCAGACATTTGGTCTCTGATATTCTCCTGCTCTTCTTAATGCAAGATGTATGAGGTTAATATCAAAAACAGAAAACCATGTATAATAGGCAGTAAAATCTCTCTAAATAACAAAATCAATGTTTTGCAAGCGTAAGTTAAAGAAACAACACGTAACAAAAAAATCTGAAAGGTTTCAGATTTTAATGGTCGATTTTTACTCTGGCCCTGAGTTCGCAGTCTACCAGTCTACTGTTATACTCACTGCTATAACCTACTAACCTATTTTTATTGGCTTTTTAGCTTTATTCTTTATTAAGCATCATTCTATTCGTACTTATGCAACATACAATTCAACAGCAAAATTACAAAATATTTAAAAATAACATATCTTTAGCACTTCCGATAGACATTCGCTGGAGATAAAAATTGTTTTTTCGTGCAGTGTTTGTTCCCACTGTGCTCGCTGCGAAATCGTTTAGCTTGTTAATCGAAAATTCGTTAAAGTTCTACAGAATATGACATATAGCTCGAAAAAAACTATTTGCAAAATTGCACTGCTTGGTCCGGATGCGTAATAGCAAACCGCACATTGAGTTGATTAATGTTAAACGAATTTCGCTTACTGCGCATGCGCAGAATAAAATTTTGCGCAATTTTAAAAGAAGTTAAATACAGCATATTAATGGTAAACCACGCAAATAAATTAAGTACGGTACACCATCCAAATTTTCGCTTAGGAAGGATTACAAAAGGAAACACTACAAGATATATTTGCTGAATGCTTATTCATTATACTTCCGAGGAAGAGAAGCAATTTAGGATTTACCGTACGTTCTATTCGTATATACTTTAACAAATTAAGGAATAAATCCAGTTTAAATTACTGAATTAAAGTCAAATAACTGACATTAAATGATGCAATAAGCACACACAAATTTCCATAGTATTGCAATTGTAAACAGTAAAACCAACATAACTAGCAGGCTTGTGTAGGGTTGCTCATGTTTAGTCGCCAGTATTTTAGTACCAATGAGCATGCGCAGTAAGCAAAATTCGTTAACATTGATCAACTTAGTGTGCGGTTTCCCATTACGCGGTCCGGATTATCTTTACTGTGATTATTCTTGAAATGTAGCTTCTCAATATCGGCGCTTCAAAATATTATGGACTCGAGATTTCGAAATTCCTATCCTATACTCGATCCATTTATCTCAGAGATATTTTTCCGGTTCTGACGATTTGTTTCCATCCGTTCAAAAAATTACAGCCTAATTTCTCTTAAAGTAAATCGAGTAACTTTGCTAAGCTGTTTGGCTACTATTCTCCCCATCTTAATTTCCAGTTCTATTAGCCCAACTTATAATAATAAAAACGACTAAAGTATTTATTGTTACTTCAGCTTGATGTTTATAAATGAAAAGAACAACAAACCACTTCCGCTTCCTGCAGCTTTGTTAATAACATTGTTGGCATTTACAAATAAAAAAACATTAAAACCTAACAGGCTTGGTTCCTATTACTAATATGCTTTCTCGCGAGAAATATTAATTCACTAATAGTTAGCGCAGAGGCCAAGAAGAGAAAGATCGTCGCGTTTCGGGTTGAGGTTGACAAAGGTTTCTGCCTAGATATAGACCGTCGCTGATAATTCAAACACACTTCATTCATATTGTGCAGAGTAAAGTGCAGGAAAGATTCAGCGTGAGAAATGATATGCTAACTAAAATAAACCTTATAAAAGAGTCTTGTCTTGTAGAACTCATTCGTGGTCTTCTAGAACATTTCTATGAATGTTGCGAAATCTACATTTCTTTCAAAGTAATCTTTAATCCAAGAGAAGGTAAAGTGACGTAGATGGATATGTTTGAAACTGTCTTATAAACTACCTCTGCACTTTAATTACATTAAAAAAGTTCCAGTACTTCTTTGAGATAAATTATCTTTGTTCAAACCTTAGCCTTATTCTGTCCATTAATTTTTAGATGTTAAACCTTGAAGGAATAGCCGCCCAAATGGTATAGTGGTTAGGGTAGCCTACTGCGGCATCGAAGGGACAGGGTTCCAATCATGGATATTTGTATAGTGCCTTTGCAGCATGGGAGCACTCCAAATATATGACGAGGCGAAAGTCCGCTCGTGTGGTTTGGTGGTAAGGAAGAGGGTTGGAGACCCAGGGACCACCCCCCGGGTGGTGGCTCTCCCTCAAAATTGTAGTGGAAAAAGAAGTTCAACCTCCTTGAGACTCTGGCAACCATTCTTCCATGAAATTCATGGACAAGGCAACAACAACAACCATAAAGTAGTTAGTGAAAAGTAAGCGAATTGTGAGTTGTTAAAAAGTAAATATATTTCTTTGGAGACAACTTATAACAAGCAAAAATAAACTGAATGTTTAAATGATGGATCTACAACCCAGGAAGCTTTCACCATCATCTTATGACCAGCTTTTCTGAAAGGGGAGACTTTATTACGTTTTTATGTTGCCTAATGAAGTAAAGAATTATGTAACTGGAATCAAAATAGAGAACGAAATGCGACACTATCTTCTTTTTTTAAATGACGATTTTGGGAATTTATTTCACCTCTATCAAGCGCTAAAAGATTCTTCTTGGGATATACCTTTCTAAGGAAAGGTAAGCTTTAAAAAAAAGGAACCTAGCTTCCGGCAAACTGTTTTATTTGCAACTAGTCTTCTAGCAGAAACACGTCGAAATAAAAGCGAAAGGAAATTGATCATTATCTTGCTCTTTAAATCTCAGCTCAAGAGTTAGTTTCGAATATACTTTCATTCTTGATAGTCACGCAATGTCACTGAGGGCCTGTGCACAAATTAAATTATGCATTGGAGGAGGGTGAACGAGGTTAAAGGAGGTAATCATTAAATACTACTAAAAGCAGCAACAAAAGCATATCGAGGAGTTTCATTCAAATAAAAAAACTGTTTGCAAAAAATTAATTGTTAAAAATATGCTCATCAGGAGAAAATTATGCAGTGAATTTTAGCAAGGATAATAAAAAAGTAATTTTAAAAAAATGACGGCAAGTAAGAAAACTACAAAAGTACTATTTTATATTATTTTTGGAATGTTTGTATTAAGTACTGCAGGGTGATCATACAAAAACTTTCCCGATATATCAATCCCTAGCAGCCTCTCCTGTAAACCAATCGAAATGAAATTTTAGATATTATTCTTTTAAGGCATGCGCAAGATTGTGCTGATTTAAAACAATAGAACGCTCACGATTACTGTTGCAGTGAAAACATTTCGAAAAGCAACACCTATTTTTCGCTGCGCAAATTGATCAACGCATTGAAAAACCATAAATGGCTTTAGAACGATACACATAGGACAAAAACAGCTGCGGTAAAACATTTGCAAAGAAAAGCGTTGTAAAAAACCAGTAACAACACAAGTGAGGAGAGGTAAAATATTTATTGGAATTAACAAGTTTCCAAATTGCCCACCTTCGCAGATGATAACGCATTGCATACGGAAGAATTTTTGCAACAATGGCGAACATAACATCGCAGGAATCTGTATAACTTCCTGTTTTATGACATTTTTCAATTCTGACCAATCTCGGCTATCTGATGTATACGCTTTATATTTTAGGTAAACCCAGAACCATAGAGTCATTGGAGTAAGGTCGCAGGATCACGGTGGTCATGAAACTCCAAAATTACGGCAGATGACTTTATCCCCAAAGTGCTACTGCAGGCGCCTGCTGAATACCTCTGGTGAAATGTGGCGGGGCACCATTTTGCATCCACACAATGCCATTAACAAAATTTCGCTGCTACAATTCTGATTTTCCACAAGAAATGATTTAGACGTGGTGTTTTGTGACTGATGCTTGTACTGTATGTCTCTGTGAGTTATATAAAATGCATCAATGCTCCTTCTCTCTGTGTTGCCAAATGTTCTTTACAATGTTGTTCAAATGTTTACACCGGTATTTTTCGTTATATACGTATTGTTTCAACATCAATTACCGTTTATCAGTGCCGTAACTATCAGCGTGAGAACTCTGTTTTAAATCATCTCAATCTCAAGCGCGTACATTCAAATAACAATACCTGAAAATTCTCTTCAATTGGTTGAGTGGATAGACCGCTATCGATTCATATATCGGGAGGATTCATATATCATATTTTATGACCACCCTGTATATCGTTTGCATAATAATTGGCCTGTATAAAAACGAGATGAAACTGCATTATTACATTTTTAAATAAATTTTGCAATAAACATGCAAAAAAGTATTTTGAAAACTAGTGGCAATATGAAGCAACCTAGAAATGTCGAAAAAAATTAAGAAAGATGTGAATATAATCATGATTGTGTAAAACCTGCAGTTACCAATCTACCTTTTGTTATTTATTACCATGAAATATGTATGAAGTTAAGAAAACATTTTCAGTTTTGATGTCTAGAATTGGTGATACAGAATTTTATAATGAAAATACTGATATAGCTACGGAAAAAAAAAGAAAAAAGTTCCTCTTGGAAAAGGTTTTTGCCATCCTCATGTATGACCTTATTGCTACCAAAATAACGTAATAAAAGTTTATCACAGAAGGGGCAAAAGAGCACCTGCGATTCGCTAAAGTCTTGAAACCTCTACCGCGGGACTTTATTCAGCTCCATCCCAGTTGCAATCAGAAACATCTCAAACGTCTGAAATCCGTATGGCTCGTACTGTATCTTTCCTACCCTCAACATCTCGAGGGAATTTTGAGCTCGGCGAATTTTAAGTACCTCCGTAGAGCAAAGACATTGTAATTTTAAAAACATATGTATGATTTTTCGGGATTCAAACACCAGTCCAGTGGTATGGTAGCCGATCCAGTAACCACTATATCAAATATCGTAAGCTTAATCAATAAAATTTATAATCATAGTAAATACGCTGTATATTCTAATTATTCTTGGTATTTAATGTATGTATCCGATAAATGAAAATTTTCTCCAAACAGTGCAATTTAGTGTGCACCATTAGACAAACGTAACATAGTGACTCATTCGTAAGATCTTCGTTTTAGTACTACGTAAGCCTGATCCCCAATAAGCCAGTTTAGTTTTCGTAAAGAAGGATCCATAATAATTGTTATTTCTTTCTTTATTTTCTCTTGCATTTTGGTAAGGAAAAGTAAAGATTGGAATGTTTGGCCGTCAGAATAATTGGTTTGAGTTTTAATGAATTTTTTTGGCAGATAATCTGAAAATTTAAGTTCATATTTAGTTTAGTTTTTTTTACATATTAAATCAGTAACTTATATCAACTAATTATTCAATTCAACAAAGAGCGGTATATGATTCCGTGACAAGATAAAGAGCGATTTTTAAGTATTTTGCTGAATAACTGTTTCTTCAGACTTCTCTAATAGTCGGCGCAACTTTGAGCGATCTTTGTCCACTTTCACTGTCGACGAGAAACTACGCAAGTACCGACTATTTTCTCTTTCTTTTAGGATTTTCATAAACCACAGAAATTTCTCAAAAGTTCTGCGAAATTACTGAATATGTTAGACAGTTTTCCAAACAAGCAGTGATACACGTGTTTTCTCCGTTCCTAGATTCCGGGTCAGAAATTTTCAAATGTTTTATTTGTACATAAACCACTTGTGACCTTGCTGTCGGTGAAGATTTTCAGTACGGCAGAGTGTAATTCATTGTTACGAATTTTGTACATATGTAAATTATTTTAGCGAAATTATATGTAATATTGTTGTAACTTTTTTAAATAATGTATCCTGAAAATCTAAAGAATTTTTTTTGTGGAAAAAGTAAGAATATAGGATCAAGTTTTTTTAACATTGTGTAAATGGTTATCTCACTAAACTGGCGAGATATCGCCAAGTTGGCACTTGTTTTGATGACTAATTTTTGCAGCAAAATTTGGCAAGAAATCACCAAAAGTCGCCATACTTGGCAAATATTTGGCAACATTTTGATCTGGTCCCTGAATAACTGTAATAGTAGTTGTAATTACATAATTGATGCTATATTAACCTGTAACAGTATTTAGAAAACAGCATCAGTTTCTGAGTAGTTGTTGTTTAGTTCAACGTGAGTTCAGAATACAGAGATATCTCCAAGTAAGCTTCGCTCTTTAGAGCTTCGCTCTTGGCTTTCTTTGTGTTTAACGATTTTAGTAGTATTTGTTAACTAAAAACATTAAGAATTAGCAAAGAATCCCCATGTACCACAAAGTATCACATGATGATCTTAATAATTTGAATTGTAATTATTGTTTGTATTTTGTGATCCTGTGAAGAGCTGTGCAAGTATTTTTGTGAAACGTTCCAGAACCGTGAAGTGTTCCTTTTGATAAAATTAATTTTATCAAGCTATCATCAATTCTACGTGCATTCAGTCTATTACGAACCCATACCCATGCAACATTATGCTGTTTATCCTCTTGATTTGAATTAATCAAGAGGAGATTCCGTCTCCAAGAGGGCCCAGAAGGCTCGGTTTATGGTTGTTGTCTAAAACCTTCAACACTTTATAAGAGAAGTATGAGCTCTGCGCAGTTCGTGGTGCAGAGAAGTAAAGCAACAGAATTGGTTTATTTAATTATGGCAAAGCTCGCAAAGGTAATCCGCCTAAGAGGAGGATGCCTTCGTGGAGGACTTTCTAAGAGAATTGCCTCGTGTACACGTTACACACGGGGAAAACCTACCTCGGAAACTCACATGCTCCCAACCCGTTCGCCTGGAATCGAACCCAAATCGAAACTACCAGTGTTCAGCGACTTTACCGCTTTGCCGAAACAATAAAAATCCTACTAAAAATATTTATTAAAATCTAAAACTCGTAAACTAACTAGATTGCAATTCGCAATTCTTTTTCGACTGACCCTAATTCGATTTTTAAGGATTCCGGTAAATATTTAACCTTTACACACACACACGCGCGCGCCAAAGAAATAACATATTCAAAACTGATAAACATAACTTTAAAATTAGAATAATAATGACAATCACACTTCATTATTTCGCATAAAATATTTTAATAACTTCCAACATTTCATTCTAAACAGGAAAATAGTTGCAAATAAATTACACAAAACTCCTTTCAAAATGATATATCATTTTGTAATAATTCTGATACATTGCCATAAGGAGATTCGTGTTGTTTGGATTCCATCATTACAAAAGAACAAAATAATTAAAACCTGGCAGATCCAGTCTTCTTAAATTGCTGAATTTCTAACGTTTGTGTTCTTAAATCAGACTTTGTCCTGAAGGCTTAGTCTGATCTTAATGAACTTCTCTTGAAATGTTTAAACATGACAAAAATGAGATATATCTAAGGTGAACAAAAAGAGAATTTAGAATCCATGTGCAACAATTAAACGTAGTCAAAGAATTAATATTAAGTTGTAATCAATGAAACATAAATGCAAATTTACTTTCATCTAATACTAGCAAGTCTGCAAATTTACTTAAAAATATATCCCCAGTATATAATAAATCTTCCTCTGACAAAATAAACCAGAAAGTCTGACTACGTAATGAAAGTTTCTAGTTAAAAGCAGATTAATAAAATGACATTTAGTTTAACTGTTGTGTGACTACTCGTAACAGTACATAAATAAAATGTCATCTACCATTTAAACATATTATTTTTTAGTAAATATCTCAGCTATTTTAAACTGTAAATATATTATATTTCTAAAAACAGTTAATTTATAAACCTAGTGAAAATAAATAGATAATAAGATAAAATAATTGTCAGATAAAATCTACAAAAAGCTAAACTATTTTGCAATGCATAATGAAGATACAATTTGAATAGTTCTGCTTTGTTTTATTTATTAAAATGAAAATGCTTCTAAATGTAATTTAACATAAGTAATTACACTATCTACACTGATTATTTTTATTATGAAAACATACTCTAGCACTGAATAATACAAGAAAATTCTTCCCCCCCCTTTTTGAAAAAATTTTATTCCTGTTACAGTTTTGAAATATGAATAAAAACAATATATTATTTTTACGCTTAATTTAAAAAAAAACATAATTTTAAATTAGAAATAACGTTTCATACTCAGATGTCATTTGTGACTGTTATTATATACTGCATTTTTTATGGAAATCAAGGAACAAATTAACGGGTTGTATTCAACTGCAATGCATTTCTTTTTCCTTATTCAGAATACAAATTGTCACTTATACGAAATGTGACACTTTCTTAAAAGTAATATTTTACTCTCTCTAGTGTTTAATAAGATGTATCAACAGTGAAAGATATTTTAATAACACTGAGACATTTCTGAAAATAATAAGATACTATAATTATTTGTATTTAATTCGCAACTAATTATGAAGTTTGTTTTTTTTTACAAAGGCTATTTTCACATTTTTTAGAGAACATTGCTTTGCTATAAAAAAATCGCGTGCTTAGAAAATTTTTTAACTGCAACTATGTTTATGAAAATATAAATTATTGTTTGCTATTTGACAATTTTGTTTCATGTAAAATGAATCTTTTAAAGAAGTAATGGATGGAAGGCTATGTTTTGTTCTTTCCGAAGAAAATTATTGGTATTTATTTATTACAAAATACTGTGAAAGTCATGATTTTTCAGTATCTAAAGCAACTATAGGTAATATTATCAATAAGAAACGTCAAAGTTTGGCTTCAAGAATAAAAATTATTCAAAATACATATCCAAGGATAAAAAGGAATTTTTCGAGTGTTCCAAAGGTAGCAACTTTAATGTTAAAAGAAAATCTTCAAACTCAAAGGACAGTTGCATAATCATTAAAATGCCTAGTTTCAACTGTAAACAAAATGAATAATGTTGATTTGAATCTTAAAAAGGCGAACAAAATTAATGTACACTGCGCAAGAAGAAAAAAAAAAGGGGGGGACAACTCTATATCTCCCGTCCTACAGAGCCGATTGACGAAATTCAAGTTGCGTTTTTTATGTCTCGAAAGCGCAGTTTAGGATATACATTAGATTTATATATAGCTTTCTTCTAATATAGATATTTTGACATAAAACAGGACTTCTCTGAAATGACATACCATTTGTTTTTCATATTTCGATTCTACTACTCAAATTATGCCTAAATATTAAATTTTGTAACATTTGGTGCGAAATTTATGGAGGAATTCAAAAATTTATCTTGGTGCATTTTTTTTCAGTTTGCGCCAAGAATAATTCCCTTGGCGAATTTCTTAATTTATAGCAACCTGTTTTCCATTCCTTTTTTTTTCATTGCACACGAGCGGGAAAAAGATCATCGTTCATACTTTCAAATAATTTCAATAAAGTGCGTAAACCACATTTGGCGTTATTATCGCTTATGACAAATATGCTAAATTTCAAAACGCGCCAGTACCTAAATTAATGTATATTTTTGAAAACTTGTATAACAAGCTCTAATATTTTGCAGGTGTGCCCAGAAATACATGTACTTTAAGATGATGTTAAAAAATTTCATAGGTTATAATTCAAGCTTTTTTTCGGAAAAATTTATAAAAGTTACTTAAAAATAGAAATTTTAAAAAAAATCATGAAAAATGAGCAAATTTTGTTTGAAATGAACCTAAATTTCGAAACGTGAAAGGAAGAATCACATAATTTTAATAAAAAAATAGTTAAAAATATATACCTAATTCAATTAACATGGAGGAGCTAAAATTTTGAAAGCTAATGTTTGAAAAACTACTCGTGCGATTTTTACATAACTTGGCAGTTTGGCATAATTTGAGTCATAGAACCGAAATGTGGAAAAAACTTGGAATGTCAATTCAGAAAAAGTCCGATTTTGTGTCAAAATACCTATATTAGAACAATACTGCATATAAATCTAATACATATCCTAAGTTGCACTTTCGACACATGAAAGACGCAATTTGAATTTTTCAATCAGCGCAGTAGACTGGGAGACATAAAAGTACCCCATTTGTTTTTAGACCAAAGGGGCAATTTGCCCAGATGGACTATTAATTTCGTTTTGGCATTTTGCGTTGATTCACTAAAAGCGTTGCTTCATTTTTCAAATTGTCGCCACCAAATATTATCGCCCTGTATTATATTTAAAGAAATTAAATAATAATGAATCTGCATAAATGTATGTATGTTTCTCGGGTTGTGATAAAACAACGGTACCTAAAGCCATCGAATTTTGAATATTGACCGTTTCCACCCCAATATGGGTATCTGGAAGCCCAAATTTGAAATGTAGAACTTGTTTTATTATCGATTTCATATTTTATAAAACTTTAACGAATTTTTGATTAACAAACTGAAGGATTTCAAAGAGAGCAATGGCAAAGTTGTACAGAAAAAAAAACATTTTTATCTCCAGCGCGTGAGATTGTGTATCGGAAATTCTAAAGATTTGCTCATTTTAAAATTATTTTGCGGGATATTCCTCTTGAACTGAATTTTATGACTAAAGTGCCAAGAATATGATATTTAAAAAAAAGGGTAACACACAAAATGTTAAATAAAACGCCCCTTTGAACGTAATTTAAAATCTGAAACCTTTCAGATTTATTTTTTCCCTCACAGTGTACATCGTTTTTCTTCACGACATATTGCCGAAAGCAGAACTCTCTGTGGAATTCTCTATAATAATATATTATTGGGACAAAAATCGGAAAACTTTGTCACAAATAAATCGGGGGTACATTTAAATGACCGCAATAAAGAGAGATCCATTTATTATCATCAAAGAGAAGAAAAAAATCTTAAAAGATGGTTCAAAGAATCTAAAGAAAGTTTTTTCAAAGAGAATTCGTGGTTTTTGCTGGTTTTTCACATAACGGAAAATTTAAAAAGATAGTGGAGAAAACTATTAAACTGTCAACTTAACATAGTATCAGGAATATATTTTATACCCAATTTTCAAATATGAAATAACTTCTCTCTACCCACAGTGACATCAATCAGCAGAACTGCATCAAGACAAAGCAACCAGCCACACTTCCAACTCCACTGTTAGTTTCCTGGAAAAAAATGGATCAAGAAACGTGTATTAAGGCCATAACTTTCACTCATATCCCTACTAAATTCTCTGATGTATAGTTCACGAAATTTAAAAATTTTGGATATTTAAAAAGCGGATTGTCCAAGCGCTGACATACGACCCTCCTTGGAGTTTTGAAAGCTGTTCAATAAAAATAAAATAAAATACCTCTTCCACTACTAAAAGAAGCTTTATTGTCTTGGAAATTACGGTGTAAACAGACGCTAAAGAATAAGGGTTATCAAATGGAACAATTAGAACACAAAAATTTTAGGTAAAATATTTCTGTGAATACAATGAAATTTCTCTAAATATGTGCGAAAAAGGTCTTAGTGCACTACAAGTGCCAGTATTTTCCGTTTCCGTATCTCTCTAAAAGATAACATACAAGCAGTAAACAGGCAGAAAAATAAGGATCATATTATATAAACTCCATTTGACATGTACACTGCGCAAAAAAAAAAGGGACAGTTCTATATCTCCCGTTCTACTGCGCCGATTGACGAAACTCAAATTGCGTCTTTCATGTCTCGAAAGCGCGAATTAGGATATGTATTAGATTTATATATAGCATTGTTCAAGTATAGGTATTTTGACACATAATTGGACTTTTTCTGAAATGACATGCCAAGTTTTTTCCATATTTCGATTCTATAACTCAAATTATGACCAACTGCCAAGTTTTGTAAAAATTGCACGAGTAGTTTTTCAAAAATTAACTCTAAAAATTTTAGCTCCTCCATGTTAATTGAATTGAATATATATTTATTTAAATCGCTTTTTTTATGAAACTTATTTAATTCCTTCTTATATAGTTCGAAATTTAGGTTCATTCCAAATGAATTTCGCCCAGTTTTTTTTATTTTTTTTTAAATTTGTATTTTTAAATAATTTTTATAATTTTTTCGAAAAAAATTTTAATTATACCATATAAAATTTTTACAATCTTCTTAAAGTAGATTTATTTCTAAGTAGACCTGCAAAAAATTTGCTTTTTATTCAAAATTTCCGAAGATATACGTGAATTTATATATTGGCGCGTTTTGAAATTTGGCATATTTGTTGAAAGCGATAATAACGGAAGCGTAAAAATAATTTTAACAAAGTGCGGTTTACGCACTTTGTTAAAATTATTTGAAAGTAGAACGATATGACTTTTTCCTCTTATCCACAATGTAAAAAGGCAGGAAAGATGTGATTTTTTTCCCTCCGCTGCACAATGGAAGGGAAGGAAAATAGGTTGCCACATATTAAGAAGTTCGGCAAGTGGCTTATTGTTGGCTTAAACTGAAAAAAATTCGTTAAGTTAAATTTATGAATTTCTTCGTAAATTTCGCACCAAATTTTACAAAATGTAATATTTAGGCATAATTTGAGTCGTAGAATCGAAATATGGAAAAACAATTGCTATGTTATCTCAGAAAAAGTCCGATTTTGTGTCAAAATACCTATGTTAGAATGACACTATATATATAAATCTAATATATATCCTAAGTCGCGCTTTCGAGACATGAAAAACGCAATTTGAATTTCGTGAATCGGCCCAGTAGAACGGGAGATATAGAACTGTGCCCCTCCCCCCCCTTTTTTTTTTTTTCATATCAAATCTATTATGCTGACTTTTTAAGCTACGGAAACAAAATACATTATCATGTATTTATGTTATAACAGAACTAAAATTAGCTGTTCCTGTTCTTTTATTATTAAAACAATAAAAAGAAGGTAAACTTTTCCATACTGAGCTCGGCTGAAAGGAATTTTAAATTAAAAAAAAACTGTTTCATTTCATATTCCGACTTTAATCTTTTATTCAAGAATGGAGAATTGATATATGACGTAATTCGCATATATGAAAGATTTAAAGTCGTATAAAAGTAAGGAAAAAATTAGATGCATAACATCCAAGATAACAAAGCATTTTTGATGAAAGCTTACCTACATTTATTTCTATTTTTCATCAACAAATAGAACTGACCTTTCTTAATACCATTTCTTCGCCATATAAAAAAAACTAAAACAACAACAAGACACACGCATAATACCGCGTTTATTAAAAAAATTTATTCTGCATTTTTATAAAAACCTTTTCACTGTAAAAGATTTTAGCGCATTAAAAAAATTACTTTTATGAAGGTTAAAAAAATCCAACAGCGTTACCGTTAATTGAAAAGCTGATTATATTTGATAATCAAATGCAATTATTTCTTCAATTAGCGGTCCCTAATAAAAGGTTTTTTTCATACCTTAAGCTTAAGAAAACGTAAATATTTGCGATACTATGTTTAGCTAGCTAATTGCTTAATAAAATCATCTAAAAAGCGAAAGCTACATTTTTGTTGCAACAGGAGATATATTCAGTAGCTAAATTTTGAATGAAAAGACTACTCGAGGGCATAATTACTTTTCGAGCTGCTAAAACTTTAACATAGTTAAAAATAAAAGCAAGGGAAAGCATCTGAAATTTCATAGTAAAATTTATTTTTCAAGAAAGTAAAAAGAAAAAGATGCGCAAATTGTGCAACATAAACTTTTAATTTATGAACCTAATTAAAAATCATTCATAAAGTTGTAGTTACATGATGTTTTTATCATCTAATTGCTATTTAGACGAATGATAATCAATATAAAGAAATTTCTTCTAGATGAAAGTTTTTGTTATGTCTTTTCTTTGTATAAAATAGTCAAGTTGTAGAGTTATTAGGGCATTCTTGAAGCAAGGGACTTGAAAAACGTGCAATGCCTTCACCGGAACTCGGACCTTGGACCTCTCAAATATAAGCCGAGTGTGCTACCGTTACACCACGAAGGCATGCTGGAAGGAGAGAAAAAATACCTTATATGCTCCCCCTTTTAAAGCACGACTAAGGATTAACGGACCCAATCACCAAATCCTGGTGGTGACGATTTATTGTCAACCCCTTTGGGCGCCATTCTAAAGTCATCAGACTTTATTTTGATGCAGGAGACATAAAAAATGAGCAATTCCCTCTCCGGGACTCGAACCTGGACCTCTCGTATACGCGTCGAGTGTGCTACCGTTACAAAGTAGTTCTAAAATTTTCTTTCAGTTATTTGAATTCAAAGTTGATTTATAAGTTTTAAGAAACTCTAAGTCCTCTTAGGTGAAGTGTATTATTATTAAATTTAGAGTGAATATTTTTGGTTCGTTTACAATTCGCTAAAAGAATAACTGCAAAAAATTTTGTATTTCCAATGTCAATAATTTTTTGTGGGGGGGTGGAGGATATTTTCCTTAAGCACGTTTTCAATAGTTTTCAGTGGGCTTAAAAATACTGTTTCAGTAGAAAAGAAGTTTTTAGTATGTTTTCCGTAGAGACCAGAAGTGAAAGTTTTCTATTTCCACTAACAGTAAGGTTTTTTTTTTTTCTTCATTTCCCTTTCTTTTTTTAAGCTTCAACATTCTTATGTTCGAAGTCATAAAACGAATATACTTTTCCTAAAATGCCCACAATTTCCGATAGTTTGGGTTTGGATTACTTTATCAGTACTCGATGGCTATCTGGCTAAGGGGTGGGGTGCCTTCGTGGAGAGCTTTCTTAGATAAACTGACTCATATCCACGTTACACACACAATTGAAGAATCACTGCTTCATATCAACTGCAACATAATAAAAATATATAGACGTGTTCCGTTCTCCTGACGTATTATTAAAATATACAGTTGGTTCACTCACCAGTTTCAGTTGTCTGCGTTCTACCTCCAAGAAATACCTTATGGCTAAAGAAATAAACCAATAAGTATACAACTCCTTATATAATGCAAAATGCCTATGAATATATGCAATAATGACTACTGAATGTATGCAAAATAATGGATTGCTCAAAATTACAAAGTAAAAAGTAATCATAATCCCCGCGTGTGTTCTCGTGGTGTAAGTGATTAGCATATGCATTCCTAGCTAAAAAATTAGAAAATCTATGTTTGTGGAGAGAACACAATTGCTATTTTATGTTTCGATCTCTAAAAGGCCTAGTAAGTCTCGATAACATGTATTCATCTATTTTTGCGGCTACTTTTTTTTTTAAGTCAAAAGGGCCAATTTGCCCAGAAGAGCTATTAATAGCCTAAACAAAATAAACGAAAATCATTTAATAGCCTAAACAAAATTTAATAGCCCTATTTTCTTTTGGTTCACTATAAATGGCGTTTCGCTATGCAAATTGTTGCCACCAAATATTAGAGCCCTGCATTATATTTAAAGAAATTAAGTAATAGATAATCTGCATGAACGTCTTTCTCGCATTGTGAAAAAACAACGGTACCTAGAGACATCAAATTTTGAATAGCGTAATCCTCCACTCGAATATGGGCATCTGAGAACCCAAATTTGGAACTTGTTGTATTAACTATTTCATATTTTGTAAAACTTTAACGAATTTTTGATTAACAAACTCAACGATTTAAAAAGCGAGCAATGGTAACACTGTACGAAAAAAAAAATCTCTAGGACGCTAGACTGTGCATCAGAAAATCTGAAGATATGTTCTTTTAAAATTACACTGCGATACTGCTGTTGAATTGGATTATATGGCTTAAGTGCGAAGAACATGATTCGTACGATCTGAACGTATCAAAAAACCGTTAAAAAAACGACCCTTTGGGCATGATGTAAAATCTGAAAGATTTCAGATTTTTTGTCTTTTTAGCCCAAAGGGCATTCGCCCAGAACGGCTATTAATTTCGTCTCGGCGTTTTGCGTTGACTCACTTTTCAAACTGTTGCCACCAAGTATTACAGACCTGTATTATATTCAAAGAAATTAAATAATAAAAAACTGCATAAATGTATTATGTTTCTTGCATTGTGATAAAACAACGGTGCCTAGAGCCATCGAATTTTGAATAACGTAATCCTCCGCCAAATATGGGTATTTGGAAGTCCTAATTTGAAATTTTTTTATTACCTATTTCATATTTTGTCAGATATTAAAAAAATTTTATTAACTTACTCAACGATTTCAAAGTGAGGAATGGCAACACTACCGAAAAAAAAAACTTTTTATCTCCAACTCGCGAGACTGCGTATCGGAAATTCTAAGCATGTGCTCATTTTAAAATTATTTTACGATATTGTTGTGGAATTGAATTTTATGGTTTAAGTGTGAAGAACATGATATTTAATAAATAAAGGTAACACAGAAAATGCTCAAAAAAACGCCCTTTGGGGGTAATGTAAAATCTCAGAGCTTTCAGTTTTTTTTTTTTTTTTAATTTTTAACTTTTTTCCAACAATGCTTGGAAAATAATGCCTGAGGAAATAGCTGTTGAAAGACTGATGAAGTAATATTTCTAACTACAATAAAATAAGTTTTAAAGACACGCGCCTTTTAAAGTCTAACGAGGTAGGTCTTCTAACTGTGGCAATTTGATCACATCTACTCTTTTAAGAGGAAACTCAAATATTTATATGAAAACCTGACGAAACAGTGATAAGAAAATTGTTGTCGCAGCCGAATCTTCACGACGTTGAAACTAACGGTTGTATTAAATATTAAAATCAAAAGTTAATTTTAAATAGCATTTTATTAACACGTAACATTATTACATTAACATTATTATACACAAAAGGACAAACAGAACATGGAATTTACATAAAACAATTAACGTTTAGGTAGTGAGTTCAATCGGTACAACAGTTCAGGTCTGAAGTTCGCATCGAACTGATTATTTTCCCCATTTCGTCGGTAGAGGGCGTAGCTGACGATTTCATTCGTTACATGATACAAGTAAATAAAATTTGGGAGGAACGAATACATTGTTTCAAAATAGCTATGCGTGTAGTGTTTTCAAGTGCAGTTATTTTAAAAGATATTTTTACATTTGAAACAAATTAATTTGGAAATATTAGACTCAGTTTTTCATCCATAAAATGTCTGGATGTGCACAACACTCGACTTCCCTGTCCGGTATATTAAATTATACACATTTTTGATGCATTTCATTTAAACTTATTTCCTCGAATTATTCTAATTTGATTAACCGATTCCCCAAAGCAAGTTGAAAATTCTATCAAAAATTGTAAATTTCGAAATTAAATATCCCTGTGAATTTTTGGCCTTCGGGAACGAAACTTCTTGTATTTTTATATTTTCATAAACAGTATAAAACTTTCCTAAATGTAAGTTATAGATATCTCAAGACCACATTAAAAGTTAGATATTTGGAAGGAGTATGTGTTTCTTCGATCACACATAAATCCCCGCGGTGCGAAACCCAGCTTATTTGCTAGAACTTTCACCCTCTGATCCTACTGTTCAGTCTGACCAAAATGGTTAAACAAGTTCAAGAATTTTAGACAGTTTAAGCTAGAAAAAATAACATGATGCTAGTTTATGACAAATATCAAAAGAGCCTTTCTACCAATGCTTTCAGAAGTATTGGAAGGACTAGAACAAATGCATGTGATCTGATGCATGTCCCTCTGAAACTGATTAGATAATAATTTTCGTATTTTAACTAGAATTGCCTTAACAGCATTTCCCGTGATTCTTTTTAACATAGGAGTGTAAATTTCAAAGCTGAAAATTGTAATGAGTAATTTTGGAGTTTTATCTCGCTTTTAAGGCTAGTTATACTATGGCTTTGGGCAAATCTATTAAAAGTTTTTATCTTCAACACTCGAGACTGCTGCCATTCGCAAAAATGTAAGATATTATCTTTCAGTTTTAATTGAGAAACTCGGCTTAAGTAATCGGCAATGTGTTTGCTGTGTAAGGAAAGAAAATACTTTTATTTTTCACGCTATAAAGCTTAAGAAACTCGGAAGGTTACTGAATAATATACTAAGATATGAAAGTAATAAAGGATATGAAATAATATACTAAGATATGAAAGTTCTTAAGAATATTTTTCTTGGGTTTCGTTATTATTTTTCCTAGATGGAATATATGATAATGAAAACTGCATTTTTAAAGAGTTATTTCATGAGTATAAATATATAAGGTATACAATAAATGAAAAGAATGCTATTGAAGTAAACCCGCTGAATAAACTAAAGGCTAAGAAATCTGTTTTAACAGCAAGAAAATGATAAATATGAGTACATGGAGTTAAAAGATGCATATCACAATATATGGTCAGAAAGAGAGGTAATACGCTTCATGCTCCATCTGGATAGTGGCTATGTACGAGAACTGAGAAACATATTATAAGGTATTTTATTTTAATTAACCAATTATTATGATTTAGGTCTTTAGTATAACTTCTTCTTTTTGTAATCCTCCCCATAACCCAAATTAGGTTTTTGTGTATATTTAAACTGAGAGATTTGAATTTGAATGTTTCGATGAGAACTTTTGGCATCCGCATCTTGCTGTTATTTATACTCACCAGCTCTGACTAAAGTTATATTCCGGCCTTAGCTTCTTGCTAGTTGATGTTCGAAAATAAGCAATAAATAATGTAAAATTCTGAGTACTACATATAAAGTAGCTTAAACAATCTACTTTATGTGTAGTAGTTACGTATTACTGCAGCTACTTTAACAGAAATCGCCAAAGGTTCAGAATACGACAAACTTTGATATCCACATGGATAATAATTATTCAGGCAACCATGTTCATAACAAATATCCAGTTTCCGACGTCGCCAATTTTCGTATGTGTTCTTTTTGTTGTATTCGAAGTTCCAACGGTTTTTCCTGGAAAACTTGTGATTGTTTTTTGTCTTAAACTCGATTCTAAAATTTATGCTTGCTGGATTTCTGGTAATAAAAGAAACAAAGCTGATATTTTTGAAGCAATACAGCATTTTGCCACAAAATCGCTGAAGGAACAATATTTCGAATTTTTTCTCAAGACGATGGCTGCAAAATTTTCATAAAAATATTGTATCCAATTTTAATGATTGTTTTTTGGAACAAATACATAGTTTAAAAGTAAAATATGTACGTATTATTGCGTGCGTAAGGTTTCTTAATATATTGAATGCACACAGAACCGATGACAGCTTGCTTGGCAGTTCTGGAACTTTCCACAAAAATTGACGTACAGCTCATCACAATATCAACAAGTACAATCAGTAGTTACACTTCAAACTACTAAAAACCTAAAACACAATGCAAAGCGCATCTAAAAGGCGAAACTTTCACAGATATCTCAATATTCCGAATTTAGCTCTGAACTGGCACTGCTACTCCAAACTGATGCTGTCTCTGGTCTTATATAGTTTTTCCTAGACCGCCGAGAAGTCTATAGTACTTCTCGAAATTACTGGAAGGCATATGAATGTCGGATATGGTTACAGTTGCATATATAGAATAATTATATTTATTCAATTACTATACCCATTACAGTTGTAGAGGGGACCGGGCCAAGTTACAGTTACACAGGTACCAAATTTGACGAATTTATGACGATTTCTCGCCAAACTTGACAATCAAAAATTAGTTGCCAACTTAGGGAGATTTCGTCAATTTAGCTAGATAGCCATTTACTCAATGTTAAATACACTTACTCCTGTATTCTTACGTTTCCGGCAAAGCTTCGCTTCTTCAGAATGCATGTATATGCATACATTTTTTGGATACTGTTCGGAGAACAGCTTTGGTTGCGCCAACTTGGTTTCTTTAAGGGTATGGGCGACATTTCATCATGCCAACGGAAGTAAATACTACAGATAATCAAATACTACAGAATAAATACTACAGTAATAAATACTAATAATAAATACTACAGATAATAAGTAATACTACAGATAATCCCTTAGCAAGGGAAAAGTATTACGGCTGTCTGTCTAGAGGAAGTACGTCATCGAATGACAACGATTGACTGCCATACCACAATAAGCTGTTTCTCCCTTTTTGGCGAAAAGGCTGTTCTCCGAACAATATCCCATTTTTTACAGTAGAAGTAGCTGCTCTTTTCTTCCGTAAAATTCGCCAAACTGGACCAGATGGTTGGGATAATATGTAGGTACCACAAATTATGCGTGAATAAGCTGCATTAATATACAATTTTTCTGAAATTGATAACGATAACAGTGCGAAGTTTTAAAGATGTAATGGTAAGTTGTATTTGCATATTTTTATATGTGGCTGCAAAATAAAGTATTTGTGTTAGCTTAAGCGTGTACTTTTTGTACAAAAAATAATTCAAATAGATTTCGAACCAGCATGTATTAGCATATATTGTTACAGTGACGTATATTTCGTGCGAAAATTAAATGTACGATGAGATCGGATAGTCATAGATTACGTTCTAATGAGCAGTCAGTTGCTGCATGTATTAAAATTTAAGTAAGTTAATAATGCTCCGTAGCCGATCGAGGTACCGACGATGATTAATTTCCTTATAAATATAACTTAAATGTTTAATTAATGCCTTTAACGCATAAAGGTAGCATTTGGACGCTCTCATCCTTGCATAATGTAATGTTATTCTTCCAACATGGAAAGCTGTGTTCTGTATCTGTCAACGACAAACTTTCACGCTCAAAACCAAGAAAGAACGAATTAGAAACTTGATGTCATGGTGTCACTGCCGCGAAATTCCTACAAAAGATTTTTCATTTGCAATTTGGCAACGGTACATGCATTCTTACAAGCGAAACACATCATCGCTCATGCCTCATTTAAATTATCACTTAACAATTCTCCGTCAGCCTCAAAAAGATGGAACGTTGCAAGGCCCAAAATGTCACAAGCGAGCTCGGGTAAAGTGACAGTCGGTCTCCGTGAGTGATTATTATCCGGCATGCAATCATTTGTCACAGGAAGGCAAACCGACTTTTGCACGGACATCGATTACTGTCAGCTCCGACAAATTACCTATTCTTATGCTAACGAAGGTAAGTTGCTTGATGTGCGACGACAAATCCCGGATGAGACTTAATACTCTACCTTACTTTACATTACGCGTATGAAGACTTCTTGGAAAGCCTAGCATTTTTTGTTCTTCGAGTGAAATTCGCTGAAAGGTAAGACTGCTTAACAATTTTATTTTGACCCGCGTTCATATCTAACCGAATGGACTGACTTCATGGTAATTTTCGTAAATTTCCACCAAGTACAACTTAAATACGGGCATATTTCTCTTAAAAATTAGTCACGAAGGCAACCATTTCTTTAGGCATATTGCCTTTGCATGCTTTGCCGTAACCCAAGTAATCCAATCCAATCTTTAGGTAGGTGTCAAATACTATATAATGTTCAGCTGGAATAGCTACATAATTTATTATTTATTAATATCAGTATTTGTCTTTATTTCTGTATTTCATTTTAATAAAATAGCCATTTTTTGTATCTTTAGAGTTGCCATTTCTAGCTCCAGTTTGATTTGCTCCAAGATTTACTTTTAGCGCTAAATGGCGTCCTGCCGATGGAAAGTGCTTTAAAATATACTGAGGGAGGAAAATCGATTTCTGACAAACGAAATCTAATTGTGAAAGACATAGGTTCAATAGCTTTCGATCTCTGGATTGGTCGTAGAAATGAGTAATTAATCATAAAGAATTGAATGGCTAAAAAATAATTGAAGAGCAAATGATTAATAATAGCGAAGCTAAGGACTGTATGATTTAGAGAAGCTAAATCAGAGTTAAGAAATATCTAAGCTGTAGAAGAAAAGGGTCCTTTTCTCTTATCAGTGCACCACTAATTTATATCGCGCCATGAATAGCTGTGCAGCGATTGTAATGTTTAATGTGCCCGGTGCCAAATTTGTTCAATTCTCTGATAATTTGGCTTAAAAAATCACAGTATTGCCCAAAGTCCGTATTCTCCTCATGTATCTCTTTTCGCTTTTAAAAAAATCAGAAAATTGCACAAGTTCGGCATCGCGTGCAGACATGACATTGTGCGTATTACGCATCGCATATATTATTAAAAAAGATATGTTATATAATGAGTGATTCTGTTCGTGAAGATTTATGTGTCGTTAGTGTTACCGTCTGTGGTTAGATTTTATACCAATCTTAATTTTTTTTTCATTAAATGGCGCTCCGTTAACAGAAAAGTACCCAAAAGATGTATAAAGAATTGAGAAAAATATTTATGGTAAAGGATGCTTAGATCACATGTTGATATTATAAAGGTCTGGTGACTTTATAATGTCTTTTAAACTTGCTTTAAAAGCAGCTGAAGAAACTATTTATGAGGTAGAATGCTTTCATGAAGGTGAGGTAAAATGCTTTCGTGAAGCTGAAGTTATGAGGTAGAATGCTTTCATTCGCTCTTCACATTGCACATGCTCAAAATCACAAAATCCTAAGCCTGTTTATTACGATGTGAACCCAGATCGAATTACTAGAGTTCAGCTGCCTTATCCACTTCGCCATTCATGAATCGTAAGTTTCAAAAATCATTAGCAAGTGCACATTAATTAACAAAAATAGGAATATTTTATATTTGGAGATTATATGTAAAATCGTTTACTTAAAATTTTTAAAATATACATTAGCGCTTATTTTTTTCTGCTTACCAAATAGGAAAATAATTTCTTTTACAGAAAATCAAATAGTTTTTCAGACTGCCGGGTAATGAAGATTATTAGTGTAATAGTGCTTGTGTTTCAAGTTATGGTATGATCCAGATTCGGAACATAAAATTTCATTCTAATCGTATCAGTATAAATAGATTTTTAGCGTACAAAGTGAATTTCATGTTTATAATTTGGTTGGACTAAAGAGACAAGTGCCTTCGTGGAAAGTTTTTTCTTTTTTTTTCAGGTAAACTTGCTCATATGCACTTTGCAGCTGGACCGAATTTACGAAACTGGAAACTTTAGGTGAAAGCTCATCTCATCCAGTTTTTTAAACCTAGATGTTACTAATGAAATTAAATGTGTAATACATTAGATATAAAGTATTTCATGAAATGGTCTTTTAATTCAATATTTTTCATTCTAAGTTATTTACATAAAAAGGTACACTCTGCACAAAAAAGGGGGATAGTTCTATACCTTCCATTTTACTGGGCCGATTGAAGAAAATTAATTCGTATTTTTTATGCCTCGAAAGCGCAACTTAGGATACTTATTAGATTCATATATAGCACTGTTCTAACGTAGGTTTTTTGACACAAAAATTGGACTTTTCCTGAAGAGAGATACCAATTCTACGACTCAAATTACCCCTAAATATTAAATGTTTTTATAATTTGGTGAGAAATTTAAAAATTTACGTTGGCGCCCTTTTTTCAGTTTGCGCCAAAATTAGTTCTCTTGGCGTAATTCCTAATTTATAGTAGCATATACTCCTTCCCCATTCACTCTGCATAGGCTGGAAAAAAATGGTGCATCTTTCCTTCTTTCAAATAAAAGTGCGTAAGCCACATTTGATGTTATTATCACTTGTAACATATGCCAAATTTCCAAACTAACCATTACTAGATTCGTGTATATCTTGGAAACTTTTGAATAACCAAATTTAATTTTTTGCATGCCTAGAAATTCATATTTGAAGGTGATAATAACAATTTTATAATTAAAACATTTTTTCAAACATTTATAAATATTACTAAAACATACGAAGTTTAAAAATAAACCAAAAACATCTGCGAATTTCATTTAGATTGAATCTGAATTTTAAGCTGTGAAAGAAGGAAGAAGGAATCAAACAAGTTTAATGAAAGAAGAGAGTATTATAAATATATACCAAATTCAATTCACATTGAGAAGTTAAAATTTTGGGAGCTAATGTTTTGAAAACTGTTTTAAAGAAACTATTTTAAAAACTAAACAATTTTATAAAACTTGGCACTTTGGCTTATGTTAGAACAAAGTTATATATAAATCTAATATATATCCTAAGTCGCTCTTTCGAAACATAAAAAATGTAAGTTGAATTTTGTCAGTTGGCCCAGTAGAACGGAAGATGTAGATCTGTCCTTTTATTTTAAAGGAAACATACTTTAGAAATTTAAAATAAATTTTAATTATTAAATAAGTACTACGTGATACATTAAAAATAAAACACTTACATTTTCTCCAAATCTTTATGTGATTATTTTGTACTATTCTCCTCTTTAAGTACACAGTGATCTGTTTAAACTTAAAAAAATTGGAGAATTGCAGAGATACGTCATCGCGCAAACTCCGCTAACATCGGCTATATCCAAAACTCATCTCATCATTCTTATTAGCTTTAGAGATTTTGCGTTAAAATTGTGTTTTCCTAAAGAGATTTTGGTGCAGATTCTTTCATTGCTGGCAAAGTCCACTAATGCATATTTAAAATTAAGTTAAGGCATAAAATCTCACGATTTGTTCATAAAAGCCGTTTTAGTACAACAAAAAGAACCCATGCGAAAATGGCGATATTGCTTGATTGAAGGATTGTTATGGGCATGCTTGCTCGTTATGCTTCTGGTTGTCAGAATTTGGCCCATTTTAAAAATTTGGCGAATTCTACTAAGTTGATCGCGATAACACGTAAGTACCCTTTGTTTAATATTTGTTGCATAAAACATATACATTTTTCGCCTGGATCTTGTTTTTCCTGGAAAGAAACTGGAAAAAAATGGGACAGCCTAAAGAATGCTTAGTAATTTTATTTCAAATTTAATTAAGTTATAAATATATTACCCCGTTGATTTAATTAAGTTGTTTATCATTTCGATAATTAGTTATATATATAATACAGACTTAAGAACTGTACTTTTTTCAAACGAGAAAAAAATGAATTTAAATGTTATCCTAAACGTTTTATGACCAACTAAAATCCTATACTATTTATATCCTATACTATTCTGGCTAACTTAAAAAAAATTGGAATTGCTTAACAAATCCTTCCAACTCGTTCATTATAAATCAGAATTTAATAATGTATAATTTTTAATGAACAAAAAATTGAAGGTCTCTTTTATATACTGTATTTCTCAATTAATTTCAAAAGCTCGATATCTGATTTTTAAGGAAATTAATAAAAAAACTAAAATACGAACTTTAATGTATTATTTCTACATCTAATTTTGCGTTTTTTAAATTATAGCATTAAAAAATACATAATATTTTACAAGTTTTAAATAACACAGAAGTACCTGGAAGTCCGCTTGAAAATGAAACCCTTAGCTATGTGCCCTGTTTGCTCCTACGGAAATCAGGTGCTGCTTCGCATACGAAGAAATGTATGAATGTAGTTGGTAATCATACGTGCGGATTTATACTTTTTGTTAGCTGTTTATTTTCTAGATAACGGCACTAAAATTGGTTGCTGTTTTGATCATTTATTTTCCTCGTCATTTTATTGCACGTTCGAGCTTAAAAACATCGTTTCAGAAGCACCATCTAAGAAATAAGTAATTAACTGAAAGCCGTAGATCGCATATTACGTGATTAGCAAATAGTTTTCTCTCACCATGAAACAGATTCAAGATGAACTCTACCAGTATTTTGCGGTTTCAGTCACTGGACCACTAATAGGGCATGAATGCTGAAACATAGTTCATATTTGGGATTCGTAATGACCATACACTGATGTGCAAAACTTAAGCAACAGCAAGTTTTTTTGCCATAACTCCACGACAAATCAACTGAGAGACATGAAATGCAGAAATGAAGGAGAGTATTATGTACGTAAAGGATGACGAAAGCATCGGAGCTGAAAAAGGAATACAATGCATGCGGTATGGAATCAAACAAAAACAAGCTTTATTGAACGCATAGTATCGTGATTCATGATTGTCTGTCCAAAAGGAAGAACAACAAGCAGATGTTCCTTAATATGGCATATGCCCTACCCTCACTGCAATGGTTGCTTCGCACCGTCTCCGCATACTCAGAACCAGCTGATGCAACATTTCTTGCGGTAGGAGTGCCCATTCCTCAGTTCATTCTTCATCTGTTTGAGTTGTTGGGTGTTCTCCGGAGGATGTAAGCGTGCTGCAATGCGTCTCCCCAAAGCATTCCACACATGTTCGATGGGATTTAAATCTGGGGAGTACGCTGGCCAATCCATTCGAGTGATATCTTCACTTTCCAGTAGCTCCTCAACAGCAAGTGTCCGATGGGGCCGTGCATTGTCATCCATAAAAATTAAGTCTGGGCCAATGGCACCTCCGAACAGACGCACATGGGGAAGGAGTACCTCCTCACAATAGCTATCCCCTGTTACAGACCCTCTGTCGAAAACGTGGAGCTCAGTTCCCCCGATCAGCATAATGCCTCCCCAGACAAGAACTCTAGGACCACCGTTACGGTGTCTTTCCTTGATGTTACTGGGATAAAACCGGGCCCCGACCTTTCTCCAAAACGCGTTGAGAATCGCTTCTGGTAATGAACCGACTCTCATCCGTAAAGAGAACGCGACTCCATTGATCAGTTGTCCAGTTTTTGTGCTCTCTGCACCACTGTAAACGGTGGCGTCGGTGGCCAACTTTCAACGGGAGGCAGCGTTCAGGACGGCGGGCGAATAGGCCCCCTTTGTGAAGGCGTCTGGCCACAGTAAACCGCGACACTTGTCCCCCGTTGCTGTACAGAGTTGCTGAGCAATGGCGCTTGCTGACTGCTGTCGGCCTCTTTTCGCCTGCAGGACGATATATCGGTCATCTCCTGCAGATGTCGTCCTCGGGTGGCCACCACCAACCTTTCTAACAGCTATACCTGTGGTTTGGAACGCTTTCCAAGCGCGAAACGACACTTTTGTTGATTCCGAACTCTGCAGCTACACTGGTGACAGTACGCCCCTCCTCCAGCTTTCCGATCATTCTTCCACGTGTGAAGTAGTCCAGGTGATTTCTTCTAACTATATTTCACGAACTGACTCACTGGCACTTGCAGCGAATATGTTGAACTGCGTCTCCGTCCTTCCTTTTATTCTACTGCTGAGCTGCGCTCGCCGACATCATCCGTTTTGTGTAGGCTCACGTCGCCTCTGACGTTTCGTTCCTGATATTTGCATACGCATGACGTTTCTACTGACTTACGTGTTCATTATACTGATCTCCAGACCTCCTTTTCTGCAATTTTATGGGTATCTGCTAAATTTTTATATTGTTGCTTAAGTTTTGCACACCAGTGTACTAATGAAACAGTATTTAAATTATTCAAATGTATAGAGCAGATAAGTTTTCTCTTTTTCTTTTTCGTCCAAAGGGGCTTTAGTCTCCGAATGTTTATTGTTTTCGTTTTGCGATTTTGCGTCGGAAACATTAAAAGTCTGAATCACTTTTCAAACTGTTGCCACCAAATCTGGCAGCCGTATATTATGTTTAAAGAAATTAAATAATGAAGAATCTGCATAAATGTATGTATAATTCTACAAATGTGATAAAACAACAGTACCTAGAGCCATACAATTTTGAATAACGTACGTTTCCACCCGAATATGCGCATCTGGAAGCACAAATTTAGAATTTGGAATTTGTTTTATTTTCTATTTCCTATTTAGTAAAACCTTGTAACGAATTTTTGATGAACAAACTCAAACGATTTAAAAGCGAGCAATGGCAATACTCTATGGAGAAAAGAAAGACCTTTTTATCTCCAGCGCGCGGAATTGTATATCGGAAATTCTAAAGATATATGCTGATTTTAAAATTATTTTGCGATATTGCTGTTGAACTGAATTTTATGGTTTAAGTGCAAAAAAATATGATATTTAATAAATAAAGGTAACACACTAAACGTTAAAAAAATACCCCTTTGGACGTAATTTAAAATCTGAAACCTTTCAGATTTTTTTTTCTTTTTGATAATCAGTTTCTAGGAGTGAATTACAAATTATTTTTGTAATCATTATAAATTTATGGATGTTTCGTAGCTTTCCCTATGCGTAATTTGAATACGAGCCAGTACGTTTAGAAATGCTTTCATGAAGGCATACAATACTGTAAGCAAACAGACTTTGCGTTTTTTGCCATACTGCATGTTATAAACATGCTTTACTTCAAATGTTTTCTCTGCTTTAGACTGTCGCTTCTGTAGTGACTTAGACTGTGGTTAAGATTTGAATTTAACTCCCTCTTTCCGTGTTCAGTTGTTTTTATTAACTCCGTGAGTGTTTTCGTGCTTTTTCCTCATTTGCGTTAATACTATGTCACCAGCGGCTAAGCTGTAAAATCGCTGAACACTGATAGTTCCTACCTGGGTTCGATTCCAGGCGAATTTCGCAGTTTTCCTCATGTGTAATGTGTATATGAGTCAGTTTTCTTTAGAAAATCCCCACGATGTCATCCTTTCCCTTAGGCAATAGCACTAGTGTGCTTTGTCATAATCAACTGAACCAACCAGCTAGTTTGCTTTTGAAAATCATCTATGAAAGAGCACCTTCCTATAGGCAGACAGCATGTACTTTGCCACAATCGATTAGGCAAACAAACTTAAGCCTGGTGCGCTTGTAATGATTTTGACTCTAGGTAGATTTCGAATCTTAATCCTTCTGTTTTCGGGTCGTCATATTTACTAATTGAATAGTCCTATGACATTTATCTTTTACAAAACATTTTCACCTCACTATTGACCATACCCTGGTTTAGACAACTGAAAGCTGGTAGTTGATTTGCCTTAGATTCGAATCCAGGAGACTGTGCTGGTTGTATTATTATTTTTTCGTGGCTTTCTTTATGTGTAGAATGCGAAACAGCTTCCTAAAATCCTCCCCCAAGACATCACTCCTCTTAGGCAGATAGCTCCTGTCGTTTTGCCGTATTCAAGTAACATAACCTAACAATAATTTCTGTTGTGAAATTTGAATTCTTTTGATCTTCAGTGACTTACATATGACCAACGACACCCTTCACGATCTTCTCTTTCGAAACATATTTGTGTTTGTGATCCTTAAGATTTTTAACTCCCTCGGATTTAGAAAATTAAAGACGCGGAATTTATCAAATAAACCGATAACTATTACTTCTTCCAAATTCATAATTTTTCATTCTCTTTCGAATTAATAATAATTTCATGGATAATAAATCTGTCTAAAATCTGCAGCTAATGTATCAAAATATTAAAAAAAATCAAGAACGTAATTCATTTGAGAGCGCGATATATTTAAATGCAAGTTTTAATTAAATTAGGCGTATTTCTGTTTCAAAACTGAGAAATATTTCATTGTAGCTGTAACAAAATTAAATTCATTTAAGAAATGTGCAAGTATTAAAGCATACTGCAGCGAAGGAAAGCAATATTCTGAAATTAATTCTTTAAATTTTGTTTTTCTATTTTAAAACTGAATGTGTGAATGTAATATTTTTGATGAGATTCTTTAGATTTTAATTTAAGATTATTTTAATATGAAATTTTAAATCTTATGGATGATTATAATTAAAATTTTCAAAAATTATTCGCCCATAAAGTAATATGTAACATGTAATATGACAGGTAATAAATTATTTTTTTTATTTCCTTTCCTTGAAACAACGAGTTACGTTTTATTTAAAATTTTAATATAGTTTTAATCTAACAAGTTAAAATAATTGCAATCTGAAAACTTTAGATTAGCTTTAGAAGTTAAAGATGTTTTAAAAAATGTTGCTTTTAAAATTAGAAGATGTAAGATTAAAAAAGAAACTGCAGTCTAATCTTGGTATGCAGATTTTAGTTTAACTCCTGAAATAATTCTGTGATAGGTCTACTAGTTTAAGAATTCATTCCACAGAAATGAAAGACACAGTACTTCAAATGTTATATTTAAAATGAGTTGTTCAAAATAAGATCAGATTTCATTATGCGCAGAGTAGGCAATTATTTAATATTAAAAAAAATGCTTATTTACTCAAGACCAGCTGAGCATTTATTTCACGTGCACATGAATTTCGAAATAAGTAACTTTTCTCATTTGAAAGAGAACTACGTCAATATAAAACTTAAATTTAATTTTGCTCTTGAAGAACATTGACCCGTATCTAATAAATCTGGACTCGTGTCTTCAAAATCAGTAGAGCTTTATTCAAAATATAAGCCAAAATAAAGCTGCTGCTTTGTCTAATTTTGACTGTTTTTCACAATATTTTCCATTTCGAATATTACCTATGGTTTTACCTCATTTATTACTATAATGCTTTCAGCCCTTATTACCTGCTACTTGCCAGGGTGCGAAATCCACAAAATGAAAAAAATAAACATATTTAAAAGATGTTCTTTAAGCTGTTAAAAAGATACATATTTTTTACATGATATCTCACATTTGTAAATACAAAAACTTAATATAATATTGTTGCATGCATACGAATTCGTAGTAGATTGAATACGCACAGAACCGATGATAGGTTAATATAATTTATTTTTACCAAAATACACACTTTGTAACTCTGGAACTTCTCACAAAAGCACTGAACTAATAATTGAGAAAAACTGAGAGCTGATGCTCTCTCCGGTCTTACAAAGTTTTTCCCCGACAACCAAGAAATTTCTAGTACCTAACAGCTAGTAGTCAAAATTACTGGAAGGCATATGAGGGCTGGGTACGGTTATAGTTATATGTAAAGATCAATTACTTGTTATTCAGTTACAATACCACAGTTATATAGAAACCGGACACAAATATCGCCAAATTTGGCCACTTTTGACGATTTTTCCCAAATTTGGAGGCAAAAATTAGTCGCTAAAACCGTCGCCAACTTGTCGATAGCTCACCAAATTAGCGACATAATCATTTACTCCTTGTTAAATAGACTTGTCACTGTATTCTTATTTTTTCTAGCAGAGCCTCATCTCTTTCACGCATTTTATGTTACATTCATTATACAAAAAAAAAAACTTCAGTTTAACATATAGTTTCACTAAAATTATTTATATAGATGCAAAATTCTTAACGATATGTTTTTCACTAAATAAGATACATTTAAATTAGTAGCACGAAAATTGCATACCTACGCTCTGATGTTATATGAAAACATTAAGATAATAGGAATACACCAAAATACTATGACTTCATATCGATTTATATGGGTGCTTACACTTCATACCAATTTATATTGGTACTTACGCTGTCACAACGTTATTTAGATCAAATATGCTTTGGGAAAACGCAAGACGACTATCAAGCTCTATAGGTACTCCCTTTGCGAAAGATTTCCTGAAAGGCAACAGAGATTAAACTAAACTAAACTCGGCGGCACAAATAGCCTTAAAAAGCCATGGCCGGCAGTGCCCTGATATCTGCTTTCTAGACCGTGGGCTCCGGAGTGCTTGTATATCTTTTGCCTGGACAAGTGGTCACCTTGTCTCAGGATCCCCGATGTTTAGTCACCAAGTGAACTTCGTATACATTTTATCGACTCCCTCGAGGGATGAGAGGCTGAGTCAACCTTGCCCAGCCGGAGGATGGAACCCCGGACCTGAGGTGCTGCTGCGCGACGCGCTAGCCACTCGCCACCGGGCCTCATACTTGTGATTAGTGTGACTAAATATAGTATAGCACAAGAAAGCTACCCTCCTAAAATAGAATGCCTTTGTCGAAGACTTTTAGCAAAACCGACTCGTATACTTGTTATACATGAATAAAACAAGGAATACCCCTGCTGCCAACCCTGCTGTGTTTGCCCGAGATTCGAACGCGGGGTCCACGGATTTATTCACTCGGCCGCTGATAGGCCTTGTGAGAGTATGTAGTCTGGGCAGTTTAGTTGCAGTAATTTGGAATTAATAAAAGTATAGAAAGAAATTTTGATTGCTAGCACTTTATTGCAACAGCAGAAAAAAAAGTTGTCGAAAGGTTATGTTCCATTCCTACCATTTTATTGAATAAAGTATACACCAATAACAAAATTCCAAAACTCGTATTCAATTTTATTTTAAGCAGCTTTTCGGAAATTACATAAATTCTATACTTGCATCAAAGTATAAGCATTCTTATTACACTTCAGCAATATCCCTGAAACCTTGCATTGCTACATCTTTTTATATGACTTTTTCCTGTATCTCTTTTAATATATTTTTGCCATCTCCTAATCCATGCCAGTAGAATTGTTATTTCTGTAAATAACAGAGAAAGAAAATATTTTCTGTAGGAGATGTGACACTTAAAGATACAATTTGTTTCGAAGAAAGAATTCCCAGTGGGAATTTACTCATAAGGATGTCTGTCTAGACAGGTCCTTGAAAGTATCTGTATACCCAAACCTAAACTTCTAAGTGACGTTATTACGCAAGAAAGGAAATATGAGTATTGCATTATACAAATGTAGCGAATTCTTTGTTAGGCAGGGCGTAAATTATTATTCTAACCAGTTTACTAGAGTTTCGCATCAAGCTCAGACAAACTAAACGAATCCCAACTATATAAATAATATTTAAAAACCATGGTAAAAATTATGATTTTATTCAAAAGCTATTTCTCCAGCAATTAAAAACGGTTTATTTAATTTGTAATTAGAGTCTAAAAATCAAGAATTAAATCTAGCTCAGCGATCTTGCCTGTTTGAGTTGTCGCAATATGAAACCATCTCTCTAGAAATAAAGCCCTTAACTTTTATCAGAGTTCACGAGTTTTGTGTAAAGAAAGTATCTGATTAGAGAAAAAAAATTAAGGAGAAATTTTAATGTGTAAATGATAAATTTTTCCTCCAATTAAATGTAGCATCATGAAAATTTTGAACGAATTAACCGCTAGAATTTTTTTTTTTTTTTTGCTAGGAAATATCAAGAAGAACAGGAAATGATAAAACGATTACTTTGCATTAGTACGACTTGGAAAAATGTTTTACTAATTGGAATAATGATACAAATGTTTATGAAATTTATAGTAAATTGGAACTAGATATTTATTAAGAATAAAAATAAAAATGTTCTTTGCTAAGTTAAGCGGTTTCTTCTTTTAAATCTCTCAGACTATTAAGACATGTACTGTTTTAATTTGAAAAGTAAATCAGGGATCTTTTATAACGCTAAAATGCAATGATTCTAAGATTTAGCAACTGCTCAGACAACATGAAGTATAAATGAAAGATACAGGGGTATCTTAGCATAAGTCCGCTTTGAAATAAGCCCAACTTAGTACAAATGTCTGTTTGGATGGGAAAATTTTTGTTTGGTGTACGGCATTTGCTTGGAATACAACTCGAGTTCGATCAGTCACGATTGCGTGCATTATACTTGTTTACATCCTTTGAAACAATACTACGAATACTCATAAGCGTCAGTACCCCTGCTGCTACCAATCAGTACACAATCAGCGCTATAAACTTTTATATGATTGTGTGTTCTTTCTCGTACATATTTTCTAGACTCATTAACAATGCTTTTATGAAAGTTAATGAAGGAATTCAAGAAATGAATTGTTAGGATCATAATGGAGGTGAATTTTGTACACTGCTGCGATAGGAAGAGAGCAAAGCGAAATAGCGTCTTAACGTGAAGAAAGATAGAAGGTAAAGTGCACAGTTATAAATTATGAAAGCTAACCAAAAGGCGATTTTGATTTAGGTTCCTTATTAAGGAAGAGGTTTCAATTCATGAAATTTTATGTTCAGTTCCAGAATTAGCTATGTCATCAGCTTTACGCAAGCCATGTGACACAGACTGATCTAGAAATGACGCAATCCACCAAAGTTATTACTATTTTTAGAATACAGAGAGGAAATACCCAAATTAAAAATGAGGAGGCTATTGCTAAGTTAAATTATAAAGCTGATTTACATATTTTTATCTTACACACACACTTGCGAGCTCAACTCGAGCATAAAAAAACTTTTAACAAAGCCTTTGGTGCGACATGAAACCTTTCATTTTTTTTCTTCTTAATGTCAAAATATTCTCTGGAATATTCAACTGCCTTTAACTGTTTTTTAAACACAACCGAAAATATTACAATTCCTGAAAATTGGAAGTGAAATAAATTACTGAATTTTGTATTTGCAAGAAATGGAGCCACAGTTAGCCTTTTCTGTAATAAAGTATGCAATAAAGTTAAAAGAATTGTAGGGGTTAAGTTGAAAACCAGCAATTTAATTTGGCGCTTGAATTCGAAGCAATCTATGAATAAAATGTCCATGCCTGCAAACATTTACCTTGAAGGTAATGATATAGAAAACTGATTGAAAATGAAAAACTGCTGATAAGGTCTTGTAAGATAATAGGCTTAAATCTTACTAATGCGTTTTAATACGAAGGAAGAAAATCCTTAGAAGAGCCATCAACCAAAATTTCTGCAACAGATTCAACTTAATTACTAGGAATAATTACATAAGGCAGGTAAGCAAATTTTTCTTCTCCCATAAATTATGATGCTGTAATGAATGTTATAAAATCAACTCCTAATTAACTGATTGCCGATTATCCAGACCCAGTCTAAATAAAGTTAAGTTTGTTACTGGGAACGATGGAAAAATTACAAACATCAGCGTAAAGCAAAAATGTCCATTGAAAACATAAAAGAATGTGAAAATGGGAAGGATAACAGTAGTGATAGCAGATGAATTCTGCTCTAAAACGAAATGCTCTAGCAGGCATTTTTTGTCGAGATTTGGAACTTAATGACATTGTTCAATTTTTTAAATAGTGGGACATTGCCACTTAATAAATCTTTTAGGAAATGGACACTGTCCATCGGTTATTTAGCCGTCTCATCAAAAAGAACGCTGCTGAAATTGCACCACACGAGGATACCGATTTATGATCCAAGGAACATCAAAACTGGAATAGAACTCCCATAAAAACTTTTAATGGAGAACATCCCAGGGAATAAATCGGGAGATCTACCAAACCTCTTCTTCTACCACCAAACCACTCGAGAGAACTTTCGACGCACCGTCTATTTTAAGCTCCTCCATACTGCACAGATACTTATACACATTCAAGATTTCTTCGCGATTCAAACCCGGGCCCACCGATACACTAGTTACAGCAGATACACTAGTAGCCAGCAGGACAAATTACCTGATCAAGGTAATTTGTTTAAACATAAATATTACTCTATAAATGCCGTTTTAGAAGAATATAGTTTTGTTATAAATATTGTTCTATAGTGGCATTTATAATTAGAGTTTCTTCCTTTCTACAAATATTTATTCTTCCGATATTTGTAAAATATACTTTTTGTTTTAAGATTGTTGATTTGTTTAACCATGTAAATTTATTCTCCAGATTAAATTGTTTTAAAATAAAGACAAATTAATAGTGGTAATAGAAACATTTGATAGTAGCAATATGAGTTGTTTCTCTTTCATTTCTTTTTTAAATGCCCTTGGATTAACTCGGGACACCATTCCGGAAATTACTCCGTTAAATTGGGAGTCGACTATGTAAATCAAATAGCTTATATCTTTTTCCGCACGCATATACACGAATAAAAATAATTTTATGTATATTTAGTTACATTAATTTAGTTCAGTTTTATTGTTTTATAAATATTATCTGTAGCAATGTAATCTTATCTTTTATAAATCGTTTAATTTTTAAGTATACTAGCTGCTTACACCGCCAGCCGAATAAAATAACTATTCTAAAATAGAAAAAAATGTATATTGTGATTTTAACGAATCCAGCTAATGTGATTTCGCGAATCCAGGTAGTGATAAGTAATAACTGAAATGAATCTACGTTCATTGCTTTTAAATCGCTTAGAAAAGTCTTTCCTGAACCACTACACAATGCTGCGTGGAAGATAAAAATATTTTAATTCGGACAGTAACATCGAATTTAATCAACAAAATCTAGGAGTTTGTTGATTAAATTCGAAAGACAAATAAATATATTGCGTATTACCACAGACTTACTTTAAATCGCCGAGATTTTGATGAAATTTAAGACATAGATATATTACGCTGCGCCGAATTTCGACGCAAAGCTTTCATTTCATTGAGTTTTAATCAGAATTTCGTTACTTTTAGGATAAAATAGGAAATAAATTTTTAAAAATTTTAAATCCGGGTTTTAAGGCTCACATATGCGGGTGGAGGACTACTGTATTCAAAAACTGATGGCTTTAGGTGCTCCTCTATTTCCACAATGCGAGGAAGAGACACACATACATGCGTATCTTTATTATTTAATTAAAGGGAAGCGTATACAAATACAACTGATTTTCTGTATTAATACGACCATTCTCAGAACAGTGTTTTTGAAAATATGCTGAAATTTTTACAAAGAAAAAAATTCTGCGCATTTGATAAAATACAGTTAGAATAAATTCCCCAGCCCATGCAACGCTGGTTCCAGCACTTACCCCAAAATGCTCTGAAGTCAACAGACTAACTAGTGGGAATAAATTCAACAGCATGCGGCAACTAAAGTTAAAATCTATGATAATACGGGTGCAGGCGAAGGAAGGCGGAGAGAGAAAGTGGACACGATTGTGTGGATAACCGCTCTAAGGTGGACCCTTTGGATTTTAGTTACAAGTCTGGAATTTGCATGTCAGCTCCGACATCAATCACCTCCTCAAGCGGTTTAATGGAGTGGTCGCGTGACACCGGCATTTCGTTTGACAATAGCGGGACACGACGTGTCTTTAATCGGAAAACCCCGGCTGTTTTGCATGTGGATCGGGGACGTTGCTTTCGTCTTCCTTTTATTTGCAGGTCTATTATTGCCGAAAGCAAATGCAGTTTTTGCATTTGATTATCCTTCATGACTATAATACACAGTAATACTTTGATACACGCCAGCGGTGCCCAACCTTGTGCTCGACGATCGTTTTGTATGTGCTCGCCAGTCCGATTTAAATTCTCAAAAAAATCGAATTTTAAAATTTTGGTTCAAAGCTAATTTTTTTCCGCTTCTTTTGCAACCACTCTCATCTATATAGCTGTAGTAGTTTTCTTTCTATGATCAAACATAAATAGTCAATCAGGCGTCATTTCGCCGATTTAAAAGGCTGACGTCAGCATTCAGCTGTCAACGTGTTTATCTTTTGGGCTTCAGTTACTAAAACGCTGATATTTTTGTTAATGTTTCTTTTACACATCTTAACTCGTTTTATAATTTGTACTTTTGCTAGAGGTTTTTTCCAAGCTGTGTGATGAAATGTAACTGTAGCTTTAAGTTTACGTAACTGAGTTCAACGTGAAGATCAGTGCAGCACGTTTGTTTAGAAACTGTTTTTTGGGTTCCTTGATTGCTTGTGGTGATTTTATTATGATATTACAATAGTGTTTTTGCCAGAAATTGTTCTATTTAAATAGGCGCCCAAATTATGACTGATTATGAATCAAAGAAAAAGAAGCAACGAACATATAATTTTCAAGAAGATTGGGAAGAGAAATATTTTTTTATTCATTCAAAAAACAAATGTGTTTGTTTGATTTGTTGATTTGTGGCTCAACACCTGCGATTCCAAAAAAATGCAACGTAGAACGACATTTTACCACAGTTCATAAAAATATGATATCGAATTTCCTATGGACAGCAGTTTAAGAAAATGTAAAGCGAAAAAATTGAAATCAGCATTAATAGCCCAACAATCTGTATTCACCAAGTATGCAACGGAATCGAGAGCCGCTACAGTTGCTTCATTCAAGATTGCACACATCCTTGCAGTGCACAAGAAACCATTTTACGATGGAAGTATAATTAAAGAAGCGACGGTCGCTGCACCAGAAACATTTATTTCAAGAGTTTAAAAATAAAAAAGAAATTATTACAGCCATTGAAAATGTTCAATTGTCAAGAAATACTGTTACTCGTAGAATAGAATCAATGGCTAAAAATATCGAGCATCAAAAGCAAAACGATATGAAAAAATGCGTTTTTTTGAGTTTGCAGTCTGACGAATCAACAGACATATGCAATACTGCTCAATTACGCATATTTTTAAGAACGGGTTTTAATGATTGCTCCAGTAAAAGAAGATTTACTTGTAGTTTTGCCATTTCAAGGAAATGGTCGTGTAAAGATATATATCAAAATATTAAAAATTATATTAAGGAATTTGATCTGCCCCCTCAAAAACTTGTGTTCATAACAACCGATGGAGCACAGTCATGATTGGTTCCACTATTGGATTCATCGCATTGTGTAAGAATGATGCTGAATTTCGAAATTGTTTTCATTATCACTGCATTATTCATCAACAGGTACTATGAACAAAAGCAAGTATGACATTATGAGCATGTAATGACTGTAGTTGTAAAAAATCGTGAATTACATCCGCACCAGACCACTTCAAAGCAGACTATTTAAATTGCTGACTGATGCACTTGATAGCGAACATGGAATCTTAGCACTTCATTCCGATGTTAGACGGCTCAGTAAGGAAAAAGTACTTCAACAATTTGTAGAACTTCTTCCGCCAATAAAGCAGTTTTTGGAATCCGGAAACGAAAGTTATTAAGAATTGGATGATAATAATTGGTTATCCGATCTGTATTTCCTCACGGATATAACAGCTAAACTGAACAAATTGAACGAAGATCTCCAGGAAAAAGAAAAAAAACTCTTTTTCAGTTAACTGGGATTATAACTGCTTTTCAGATAAAGTTAAATTTGTGGATAAATCAAATGAAAGGAAACCATTTCACCCATTTTCAGAATTTATCAAGCCATATTAATAACCACACGGCAACTGAAACAGAGAAATACTCGGAAAACCTAAATGCACTAAAAATATTTATGAACTCCGTTTTTTTGATTTCAATAAAGTTCAACCAATATTGTTGTTATTCATCTCAAACCCATTTGCCGAAATTAATATTTCAGATGTATCACATAAGATTGGAAATCTGTTTAACAAAAATGTTAATGTTTTGGAAATGGAAATTATAGATTTTCAGTCAGATTTGCAACTAAAAACAAGGTTTCCGCAGAGGGATTTTTAGACCCTTGCTGATGAGAGCAAATATCCCCTTATGAAAGAAACTTTTTTGAGACTATTTTGCTGCTTTGGATCAACTTACCTTTATAAAAGTGGATTTCAGACCATCAAACATTTAAAGAAAAAATGTAGATAAAAATTTACAAGTAAACACTTGAATGACTGTATGAGTTTGGCTTTAACAATATATGTACCGGAGTACAATAATCTGGCTGAAGACAAGCAATGCCAACTTTCACATTAATTAACTGGTATTTTTTTACATTAAATATGACTTTTACCGTATACTTTAATGAGACATATCGCAGTTTAACGTCAAAATTCTGTATTACTTCCCCATTATTTACGGTTACCAGTAAGTGATCAGATTTTACAATTTTTGTAATTTGAGGATTTAAAATAGGTTTTTATGTTGGTAAATTAAAAAGAATAAAATTACTACTATTTCAATAATGTATTTATATTGAAGTTTGTGATAAAAATAGGTTTTTCAAATTCAAAGCAGACAATTTTTGAAAAGGAAATTTTATATTTCTCTCAAAAAATTATAAAATAAAAATCTATTATGAAATAACTGTTAATTTATTTTAAATGAAAAAAACACTTATCTTTATTTTCAAAAAAATTAAATCTAATTTTTTTTTACGTATTTAAAGATATAAAAATTCTCAAATGTTATTACATGCACTAAAAGAAAATTAAATGAAAAACAGCACCATCTATTGGTGACCAAAAAGCATCTTGTACATGGCCCGCTTTCAATTTTTGAGTTCAAAAGGTGCCCGCGATAGGTCAAACGTTGGGCACCACTGATGTACGCCACTAATCCATTCCAGATCCTTAGACGTACGTACCTCGTACGTCCAAGACCGGAAACGTACCTCGTACGTTTCCGGTTCTTACAACAAAATCCTATACTAATTATTGTAACATTGTTCAGTACTGCCAGTAAGATACATGATACTATGCGTAAATGTTTTTCTTCTGTCCAGATCAAAAGCAATTTTTCAATATGCCCTTATCTTCTCCGATCTTTGTTAACCGATTTCACCCCCCTTCGCAACGTCTCAAAATTTTAGCTTCTCAATGTTAATTGAATTCGGCAGAGCCGTGCCAAGATATTTTTTCACCTGAGGCAAAAAGGTAAATACTCGCCCCTATATATATATATCAAAGTAGCCATATTTGTATTGAACAAAAGTATTAAATCAAAATATCACAATTTTTAAAGTATTTTTAATCGTAGTTTTATAAATTCAGAAAAATAATATAGCCAAGTATTTATAACTTTCAAATGAAAATGTTAAAAAAATCCTTATTTGATAATTAAGAAATACCATTGAAATACACATTTCATTAATTTCCAGGTTTTCTTCTTGCAATTCTTCCTATTGTTTTATTAAATTAAGTTTGCCGAAGCTTACTTCCCCTAATAATAGCTGATAAATTTAGAAACGTAATTAAAGCAATTTTCGAATTCGCATAGCCAGTTTGGCGTCCCTTCTAGTGATTTCCCTGAGGTAAGTGCCACTTGCCTCACCCTTGTCTCGACTCTGGAATTTGGAATATACACAGTCCAGTCACATTAATGTGACCATCTGTCAAAAGCCAGAATAACCACCTTTCGCAGAGCGGACTGCTGCGAGACGTGCAGGAAGAGAGTCACATAGGTCCCTGAAGGTGTTCTCTTGGATGTTGAGCCATGCCGACTCTAATGCCGTGGCCAGCTGCGCTAGATTACGCGGTTGAGGATCCATGGCGCGAACAACTCGATCGAGATGGTCCCACAGATGCTCGATTGGGTTTAAGTCAGGTGAGTTTGCTGGCCAGGGGAGGACGGTAAACTCATCCTGGTGCTCTTCGAACCACGCACGTACACTGGCAGCTGTATGGCACCTCGCATTGTCCTGCTGGAAGATGCCATCATCCTGAGGAAAAACAATGCGCATGTAGGGGTGATCATGGTCCGCAAGGACAGATGCGTACTTGTATTGATCCATTGTGCCTTCCACAATGATCAGTGAACCTAGAGAATGCCAGGAAAACATTCCCCAGACCATAATGCTCCCGCCTCCAGCTTGGACCGTTCCGGCAATGGTTGCAGGGTGGTTCCTTTCAGAGGTTTCACGCCTTATACGCCAACGTCCATCTGTCCGATGGAGCATAAAACGCGATTCATCCGAAAACGCAACCTGTCGCCACTCAGTGGACGTCCAGCTGCTGTACTGGCGTGCAAATTCTAGCCTTCGCCGTCGATGAACAGCAGTCAGCATAGGTGCACGAACCAGGCGTCTGCTTCGGAGGCCCAGACGCAGCAATGTTCGCTGAATAGTACTTTGGGAGACACTTTTGGTAGCCCCTTGGTTCATTTTGGTGGTCAGTTGCTCAACGGTAGCCCGTCTATCTGCCCGAACGCATCTCCGCAACCGTCGTTCGCCTCTGTCATCTATGGCCCGTGGTGCACCACATTTGCCACGTCGCTGATTTTGGACAGTCCCATTTTGCCATGCACGGTACACTTTTACCACGGCGGCACGCGAACAGTTCACAAACTCAGCCGTTTCGGAAATGCTTCCACCCTTGGCCCGAAAGCCAATGATCATGCCCTTTTGGAAGTCGGATAAATCGCTTCGTTTCTGCATTACGCCAACGATTGAAATGTTTTCCGAAGCCCTCACACACCCTTTATATACGCTCAACTGCACTGTGCTGCCACCTGCCTTCTGTGATTGGTTATTTAACTCTGACATGGAAAGTACGTGGTGGTCACATTAATGTGACTGGACTGTGTATTTATTAATATCTCTTTTTTATTAAACTTACTTGACTGTTTCTTTCGCAGTTTGAAATTTAAGTTCAATCCAAATAAAATTCTCAGTTAATATCCGCTTTATTTTTTAAATTTGCTTTTTCTAGTAATTTCTGTAAATAGGCCCTAGTGTGCTCTGCCATGGTAACCTAAACCTAAAACCTAAGAAGTAAACAATAGGTGTTTTCAAATTTGCTCTTGTCCTCTCTTGCCTCGTCTTTCGTCATCATCAATAGTGCAAAAGAACAAAGAAAGGTATTTTTTTTTTGGTAACATGCCTGCATTACAAGAGTTCTGAAGGTCTATAAACGAAATGCTGCTATGATAATCACTCTCTTATACAAGTTTGATAGAAATAAATATGTCTATATAGAACAGAAATAGCCTTAATAAGAGCTACATTCAAAATCGCTGAAACAACCTTGTATATAGCGTACATTTAATTTGTGCAAAAATTATCCAGAAAGCTTCTTCCGTTGGAGAATTGGATTTTCTCGAGGCTTTTCATATTCACAAAGATTTAGCATGTTTAGTGAATGATTTTAAGTCTAATCCAGTCCTTCCTAACGCTTTTAAAATTCTATTAACATAATTCTTGATTATTATTTTTGCCGATAGATGGCGTTGCCTCCTCGCGCGTGGTTCTACCCGAGGGTATAAAAAAGCCGTTACTGAGGTTGCTTTCCTTTCTAGATATTTTGTTCTCCTGATGAGGAGGGACCTGTAGCTGTCCTCGAAATCGATTGAGTGTTTTAATAAATGTACGCCAGACACAAGGTTGTTTCAGCAATTTTGATTGTCACATTGGCGCTTTCCTCTTCTATTCTAAGAGCTATATTGTTTTAGATTAAACTTTTATTACAATGATTCTATATTTTTTTCCCAAAAATCTGTTAAGAGTTCCAAGTAAAGTATAAATACCGTTTCGTATATAGTCAAAATCTAATATATTGGTCTCGGTCATGATTGTATATGCATATACGAGTTTTAAATACCAGATCTGAGACGTTTTGGATTATATCACAGCATATTGTTTCACGTCCAGTAAAGCAGCATTTCCGGTTTATCAATTCCAACCCAAATCTACGATTGATGTAAAAGTCTTCAGCACTCGAATTGAAATGTTTGGGGCATCAACAGCATCAAATAAAGTACTACTTTCGGTTATGGGCTCGGAGCAAAGTTCTTCTTCAGATTTTACCAGACACCTAACCAAATAATTACATAAAAGCAGAAAGCTTAAGTACGGAAAACAATTTTTTTGGGTGTGTGATTAAGAGTTATTGAGGAGGAAAACATCGTTACATGCACACAGACAAACACCATTCTAAGAATAGTAACAACATATTGTGAGGACCCTAATTCGTGCTTATTCACCTAAAATTCACTCACGAATTTTTAGGTCTTAGGTCTTCGCTTATTCAATAGGTATACGACCCTAAAGTCTTTACCTATCTATAACTGTCCTTATTAGGAATCCTAAAAGTGAAAAAACAAATTCCAAAAGTTGGAATAAACCTGTACACTTGAAGTGTTGAATGACATCCAAAGTGGAAGTGTAACATTGGGCAAAATAGCGATTTAACATCTGAAGTATAACTTTCACATCGTAAATGAAATTTAATACATCAGTAGCATAAAAACTTTGGCACAACTTTCTCCTCGTATTTGCTACGTCTGAGTGTCCTTCTTCCTCCGTCACGAATTTTTGGAGTGATAACGGTACTTCCCTTGCTTACGTATATAAGTTTCCGGGTGGTTAAAAATGCAACGCGTAGTGTTTTATGTGGCTTACTAGGTCATGAGCGGTAAAATCGGTGAAAACTGATAGTTCAACGCATGCTCAAATTCCGGTGAACGGGGTGGCTATATGGATGTTTTCGTGTGTTTTCCCATTTGCAAAGTGGATAAGAACTAGAGTCTACTACGAAAACATCCTTAGGCAAATAGCACTGGTCGAGCGGTTGTTAAACACTGATAGTTCGCTCTGAGATTCGAATTCAGCGAACGGGCTGGCTGCATGAGCGGTTTCGTGGTTTTCCGCATGTGTAACGTATATACGAGCCAGTTGCCCTTACAAACTTTTCCACGAAGGCATTCCTCCCCTTAGGCGAATAGCCTTCGAGGGCTTTGCTGTAGGGCAGATAGCCCTTGCGTGCTTTGTGATAATCAAACAAATCAGTTAGCGTTTTATATGTAAATACTAGACTGGATGTTTAAATTTCGGCAAGGCATATACTATCTGGAATGTTTGCTTTCTAGGAATTATACGAAAAATTAGATTGCATGCTTAGGGAGTTTTCTTCCTCGCGTAGTATTGTAATTGATCTTCGTAAATTCCCATCACCTGTTTTGAGGAATTCTACAAAATTAAAAACACATCTCTAGATTAAGCGTTCAATAAAATAAAAAAGTAATATAGTTATATTTTTTCAAATGTTACTTTCTAATTAAAAATGCTGTCATCTTTCCTATAGCTTTCCATTTGCCTCATACTATTTCAAACACAAATGTTTTACATTGTGTAATGAGGAATATTTTACGATATAAATGCGCTTATATTATAAACAACAGAGCAAATGCATGTTCAAAATATGGTTATAAATTATCTACAACCCGGCAAGGTTTTCCAGTGAGTTAACCAGACTCATACTATTGTTCCCTTCTTTAGGTGTATGTAATCAATCACTGTAACTACAACATCCAAGACATGCGCGACTATTAATTAATTAATCTTTGAAAAATGTTTTCCCGAAAAATTAACAAGGCATCATTCTCCCTTTATGGTGAAGTTTTGTTATAAATAACTGAAACATCATTTTTTTTGACAGACCATGAGAATTTTAGTTGTATTTCCAGTTAAATCATACATAAACTGCTTCTCCGAAAAAACACAACATTTAGGCATTTATATAATTACTGAAGAGAAAGTTGTCCTTGATTAATGTTTTTTTGGAGTATCTCTTAAAATATTGGACAATAACTAGATAATTATATTTTGAACATCTAAGAATTTAAAATGTCTTAATTTTCATGTTCTTTAATAGTTCGGAAAAGAAAAATAATATTTAAAGATACCTTTATTGGCTTTAATCTTGTCTTAGCAATTGATCTGGATTACTTACTTTGTGCAAAACATACATCCATTTAAGCTCCATCTGAATTTTGATGAAAATGACCTTTATGCCACTGAACAGACAGCTGGTCCGCGGTTAAAGCAAACAATTATTGATGCCCAGGAAGCGAACCAAATTGCGGCGGGGTGGCTGAAAGACTATTTATGTAGGGTACTTAATGAAAAGTTTGGAAATTACAGAATCCTGCATACATTATTTATGACATTTATGTATGTTGCAAAAAAAAATGAAACAGTTCTATATCTCCCGTTCTACTAAGCCGATTGACGAAATTCAAATTGCATTTTTCATGTCGAGAGCGCGACTTAGGATATATATTAGATTTATATATAGCATTGTTTCAATATAGGTATTTTCACACAAAATCAGAATTTTTCTGAAATAACATACCATTTTTTTTTCTTATTTCGATTCCGCGACTCAAATTATGCCTAAATATGAAATTTTGAAATTTTTGGTGAGAAATTTATGGAGAAATTTAAAAATTTAGCATTTTTTTTCAGTTTTCGCCCAGAATAATTCACTTGGCGAATTTCTTAATTTATAGCAACCTATTTTCCATTTCTTTTTTTCACTGCACACGAGGGGAAAAAAATCATCGTTCATACTTTCAAATAATTTTAAAGAAGTGCGTAAAACACATTTGTCGTTATTATCGTTTCTAACAAATATGCCAAATTTCAATACGCACCAATAGGTAAATTCACCTGTATCTTAGGAAATTTTGAATAAAAACCTGCATTTTTTTTGCAGGTATCCTTAGAAATACATCTACTTTAAGATGATGATAAGAATTTTTTTATTCAAAATTTTTTTCGAAAAATTTATGAAAATTATTTAAAAATACGAATTTTAAATTATATCATAAAAAATGGGCGAATTTTATTTGGATTGAACCTAAATTTCGAAATGTGAAAGGGACAATAAAATAAGTTTAATTAAAAAAAGGGTAATTTAATAATTTAGTAAATAATTTGATATATATTAATAAATATATATCAAATTCAATTAATATAGAAGGGCTAAAATTTTGAAATCTAATTGCTTGAAAACTACTCTGGCGATTTTTACAAAATTTGGCAGTTCTGTAAAATTTGAGTCGTAGAATCGAAATATAGAAAAAATTGACATGTCATTACAGAAAAGTCCGATTTTCTGTCAAAATACCTATATTAGAACAATGCTAGATATAAATCTAATACATATCCTAAATCGCACTTTCGAGACATGAAAAACGCAATTTGAATTTAGTCAATCGGCCCAGTAGAACGGAAGATATAGAACTGCCCCTTTTTGTTTTTTTCCGCGGTGTATATTACTAGATTTGGATTTAGAATTTTGTTGTTTGCTATAGAGTCGGTCTACCATGAGAAGAGACTTAGCCACGCCTACTTCATTGTGGTCCCGGACGATTCCAGTATCTTATGTTACTGAAGGTAAACCGGGACTAACAGTGCAGTCTGTGTAACAGTGGTTGTCAGGGAACTTTTCTAATTTTAGAAATGAAGGGTAGCCTTTTTTTAGCTATTAAGAATTTAGTGCTACCCAACCGGTATAGTCGTTAGCGTCGCTGACTGAAGAAGGGCCCTAGTTCGAATCCCACAGAAAGCATGGATGTTTGTAAATGTGTAGTGTCCGTGCTTGACACTGTACAAATGCGACACTATACAAATGTACAGTTCGACACTCTAAATATGCGACGAGCCGAAAGTTCTCTCGTGTGGTTTGGCGGAAGGGAAGAGAGATGGAAGACCCTCGGACCCATTCGTTCCCCCCTCGGGTGCTCTCCATCAAAACTGGGGGCAGAACTAAGCAAAATCGCACTGTCACATGTAAGGTGCCAACGACGGGCGTATCTTGAGCACTCCTGGCCACGAGAAATTTCGTGGGCTTGGGCTGATGTTGCTGTTAGTCAAATGAGTATAAGTAACAACAACAAGAGTTTAGTTTTAATTTATAAATATATAAACTACTTTTATTAAGTTTTGTTATTCGTCACTATTTTTATACATTTTGTTGGTTAAATAAATGTATGTATATCGTTTTCGAGTTTGTGAAATGAGGGGGGAATGTTCTAGCTATGGTGAAAGGGGTGTACTGCAAAAGCCAGTTGAGAACTACTGCTCCATGGAGTTCGGATTCATTCATTTGCGATCCTGTACGGGTTCTCTGCATCTTCCTCCGCAGTGGCATGAATTGCCTTTCCTAAAAGGCGAGGTTAAAACCACTTCTCATGGTGAACACACTATACATCTTTTATCTTAGAAGTTTCAATAGTTCTACAGGGCTGTAGCATATTTGATTACTGAAAGTCAAATTTCTGTATCGCATGTAATATGTAGCAATTTCTCAAAATTTTGCAAGTATGGGATTTTAAAATACTAATTTAACATGGTATAATATATTTTTTCAAATATACGTATATATATAATACATACATACATACATATATATATATATATATATATATAATATAACCTAATAATTCACAATAAATTATGATAACAAAACTTTCCGTTACTGGATTTGGATATATATATATATATCTACAGCAGGCTTTTATATATCATGGTCAAAAACATTCCTATGCAGCTTTTATTTTCGAAACCGTTGGTCGTACACATATCATTCCAACACCAAAAATGTTTCAAATAACACAAACCTTCATTTTTCGGTGTTTTAAATTTTTTTAAAATTCAATTTCCTTAAAATTAGAAAATTTAAATTTTTATACAGCCCTTTCAGAACCTATACATATATTTAAAAACTGTACACTCATTTTTGAAAATATATATATGAAAGTAACATGAAGTGAGTTGAGTAAAATGAAGTAATTCAACGATTAATTTACTTTAAAGAGTAACACGATATTGTTATAGAAAGATACAGTAACAACTGTGACCTCCAATGGCCAGAATATAATTTTATTACTCTCATTCTAAATCTGATCGTGACTCCGAGGGATATCCTATTCCTCTTTCCAGACCATCTGAAAGAACCTTTAACTCTTAGAAAAGCCTTCGCTAACCTGCATGCTTAAAATACAGAAATGCCCGTCCCCGTCCATTACCCGTCCCGTGCGTTTCCTTCCCTCGCTGTTCATTAACGCACAAAAGGGTGTAAACTTGTTAAATGACATCCTTTCTGCTTCCTAACAAAGAAGCTTCCATTAGCCTTTTAGGAAAAGTTGTCTGCAATAAATTGATACAAAGCATTTGAAGAAACTGCACCTCCTACTGCATACCTTAGAGGAGGAAAGAAAACAAGATCGTAATCTCCGCCGTTTCGAACGGTTGTGGTCGTTTGAATCAAATAGTCTACACTAAATAATCTTATTTTCACCATTCGTGCAGCTTTCTCCAAAGTTGCAGATTTCAGAAACTTTATTAGGTTTGATCACCAATCCAGAAAGTGGAATAATTATGCTTGTCACATAAACGGTATAAGCATGCAAATCAAACCGTAACTGTTGTGTGCAATATGTTAAATAATTTATTGGTTTTTCTTGTATTTATAGCAATTATAATTCTTTAAAGTGATGAAAGTTATCTCAGATTTATGCTAATAATATGCATAAGAATGTTTATGGATTGCATTAGAAATATTAACGTTTAAAAGTAACATGAGTTGAAAAAGTTAATATTGGATTTATTTAAAATATTAGTGTGCGGTTTATCAATTTATTTTGCATCTAATTTTATGATTAAAATTTAATATGTCCTCTTTTATTCATATTCTACTTAAAACGGTATTAAATGTAAATATTATTTTTTAAATTATTACATAAAAAATCAACAAGGGTTCTGTAACTGATAATAATATAAATATAAACAGAAATTCTTAAAACTTTATACGATTTTTAATGAGGTTTAAGCTACCAATAAGAATATTTTGAGTTTTATAAAAAAAATATAATTATGCTTACCTGTGGTAGAAAATAATTTGTAACATAATTTAAATAGAGATTTTAGAGCTTTTTTCTGTATATTTATTTAATTACGTAATATAAATTGTAAATGTTTGCCAGATAGTTTTTTCTTCTCTATTGAATTTTATTATATTATGCTAATTTGGGGTTTCTTTGAGCAACCGCCTTGACAGTTTTTTAAATGTAATGCCTTTATGGGTTTTTATTATTTTTTCAGACTATAATTTGGTAGAAGCTAATAGTAATTTATTAAGATTTTTCCCAAATTAACTATGCTGTGATTTGACTTACAGTAAATTTTTCGTTTTGCCCTAAGACAGATAATATTAATTTGAAACTCATTGAGCGTTCTTGCCTTTCGGATCATCATATTCATTATTGTCCTTTCCCCTATTCATGTAAAGTTTTCATATTGAACGAATGCTTACTGCTTTACCAGGAATATAATTCCAAGATCTCTTCCGAGTTTTGTTACAGAAATAGGCTTCGAAGATGATATTTAAAAGAAAACTATCGAAAGACGAATAAAAAAGGATATAAAATTTGCCATGATGTAAGATAATGAAATATTAAATTTATGATATACGAACATAAATACGAATTTAAGTACTACGAACAGAAATAACCTTCGACTTGACTTTCGGCTTTTGTCAACTTTCGGCAACTTTTTGACAATTTCAACTTTTTGAAGATTAAATCAATAGCTCTTTACAGATGGTATTTAATTTAATTTGAGACAATTTACATTGCCCATTTTCAAGCCCAAAATTTTCTACATTATGAATTTTTAAAAATTTGCGAACTATTCACTTCTTTCTCAGGCGTTGATCTTTGTTCCGCTATTTTCTGGTAACTAAAATATTTCAGAAGTCTTCGGACAAGAAGTTTTTATGGCTCTTTTTAGTGTTTCTCCAGCCTTTCGACATGATACGGCCACATCATCATTATATTTCTCTTTCATAGCCTAATATATGAATGCAATGTAGCAAATAGCTATTTACAGATGCCCTTTACTAATGTAGATTTTAACCTCTTCTGTGGTTTACACTGTCAGATTCTTCAGCTCCTGTCTGATGTTTGAAGGTTTTAAGTCGCAGATATTTCCAATTAGTGTAAAAAATCCTAATTTCAGATAAGATTTTATGTCTGTTTCTAGCTCTATTTTTCTTTGCTGGAGTTCTTTGAATGCTTCATGATGTTCTCAGATTTGTTACTAATATTTTAAAATTTTTGTACCAGAATTTTAATTTCAATAAATTTCTTTATTATATGGCATCAAATTGGATTCTGCGTAGTGGAGGGCTTCTGAGAGTTAAAAAACAATTCAACTTCATAACAATTTGTTAGCGCTAATTGATGCATTGGAAATGTGGGTTTGCCACGAAGGAATTTAGTAGGAGTAAGCCAATAAAAATGCTATCAAATATTCAGGTAAAGAATATTAACGTAAGAGTTATTTTAAACTTGAATTATTGTTACAAATATGCATTTTAAAATTACTTTGATGCAGGAAACTTACGAGAAATGACAGTAATATTTTTCCACGAAAGGGAAAAAGCCCTTTTTCAGAAAGAATTCTTTATTTACTCTACCTATCAAAAGAAATATCCATAATTTTTTTCGCAAAAAAAGTTTGACAGAAACGCATGTTTTAATCCCTAAACTGTTTTATTGTTTGTCATTTCTGAGTCACCTTATGCTCATAATGCATGTATGGAAAGATCATTTTTAACCAGTAGGGACTTGTACTGAGTATCGGTTGTTAAAATTTTCAAAAATTTTCATACTGGTTCTTGAAAGCTTACTTAATTTTTTCATAATTCTATTAGTTAACTAAATGTATGAATAAAACTAAAGAAAACCTAAAGCCTATTTAAAATTTTAAGAAAAGGAAATGGAAAAAACGGCATATATATATATATATAAAGGAATGTTTATTTGCGTATTTGTAGCAGACACACGATTACAAGCGCTGATGCGTTAACTAACACGCTAATGCTTATCATTGCGACTGAAACTTCAAACGTAGTGGGGTTTTCATTTTACGTGCAGATTCTCAGCACGCTCATTGTGTCTAAATTTTGTTGACAAAGGAATAGCAACAGCCCCTTAATTCTTCATTTTCATTTGGGTATTTCCCCTCTCTATTCTAAAAATAATAATAATATTTTGTTCATAACGTTATTTCCAGATTAATCCCTCATATAATTTTTACATAATGATGATGACGTAAGTAATTCTTAACTTAACATTTCCTGAACCGAAGCCTTTCTCTTAATAAGCTGCCATACTGGATAACTACACAATTTGCTTTTACCTCTCCTGCCTTAAGACGCTGCCGCTCTGTTTTCTTTCTATCTTAACAATGTAAAATAATCTTATGTGTACACCACATGATCACTTGTAAGTATTATTAAATTCTTCGCAGTTTTTCCTGCATTTCATTTAAACTTATTTCCTCGAATTTCATTAGAGATATATTTCTCATCCGATTAATTCAGTTCTCACTTCGCGACAAGGCAAAAACACATAAAACCGCAAAATATTATTTTTTAAAATTGGAAAATATAGAAAAATATAAAACATAAATACATTTAAAACAATTTAAAGAACAACTTTTACAATTAGAGTTTCTACGCAAAAACAAGCAATTCGGCCAGCGGGCGAGAAGGCAAATTTTCCGGTGCACAAAACAGGAAAGTTTATTTGGTCCCACTCGGTAAAAAGGATGCTTAGAAGCTGACTTAATTTGTTGTGGACGCTATACTGAGTCAATATGTGGGATAATTCAAAAACTTTAAATGTTAATTCCAGAATGAATTAAGCATGCTTTAATTCGGAATAGTAAAAGGAGACGTTATCTTTGTTGTTGCGATTAAATACCATGTTCTTCGCACTTAAACCACTTAAAATGCAATTCAACGGCTGTGTCACAAAATATTTAGAAACAGCATATCTTTAGAATTTCTGACAGTCTCGTGCCCTGGAGATAATTTTTTTTTCTGTATAGTGTTGTCATTGTTCGATTTGAAATCGTTGCGTTCGTTAATCAAAAATTCGTTAAATCTTTGCAAAATGTGAAATAGATAATAAAAGGAATTCCAAATTCCGGCTACCAGATGCTCATATTCCAGTCTTAGCGTACATTATTCAAAATTCGATGGCTCTAGGTACCGTTGTTTTATCACATTGCAAGAAACATACATACATTTATGCAGATTCTTCATTATTTAATTTTTTTAAATATAATACAATGCATTCAATGAAGTATTCAATATTTTTAAGGAATTATGTCAGCTGGACTCATTAAAATCATTATATAGATTTCCTTCCTTCTGATAACTATTGTAGGCAGCTGGCTGCACGAGCTGCTAGTTTTTGAAGAAATAATCTAAAGACACCATTTAACTCTCTACTAGGAATTCTAAAGATATGCTGTTTTTAAATATTTGTGATTTTGATGTTGAATTGAATTTTATGTGACGTAAGAGCGAAGAACGTCATACTTAACGAATGACGTTAACACAGAAAAAGTTAACAATAAAAAGGAAAAAAATAGTTAATCATCTTAATGAGAAAACTGAATATTAATATGATAAACTGAGAAAAGACTGAAGAAAATATTAAAATGTATACCAACATTTAACATTACCTCGAAAATTCTAACGGTGCATCCAGAATTAAAAATTTTGTGATTTTATGTTGTGGCGTTAAGTGCGAAGGAAACAATTGTTTGCGGAGTAAGTGCGAAGAAAGCAATGCTTAATGTTAAAACTAAAAGGAACGAAAAAAAGAAAAATGGTTAGCAGTAGTGAGTGTAGAAGCAGACTGGTAGACTGCAAGCTCAGCGAGAGCGTAAAAAACTTTACCAAATCCTTTTGGATAACCATTAAAATCTAAAATCTTTCAGGTTTTATTTTTTTACATTCTATTCTTCAGGCATTTTCGAGAAGAAAAACAAAAATTTTGCATTGATTTCTGAAATGAAGTTTCAAGTTTAATTGAAGGGTTAAGTTGAATAATATTTGCGGAGAAATTTAAAAGATGAAATCCTGTTTACCGCAGGCCTTATTAAAAAGAAATGAAATGAACATGCTGAAAAGTAAGAAAATATAAAGCAATATCATCCGCTATAAAGTTTGGAAACTTGCTAACCATGTTAAAACTTCGGTTGACCAATTTAAGGAGTTAATATTGGAATTTTGCGAGCTTTACTCTCAGCTGCGTGATGAGAGTGCAGTTAGCATCTGTGCCACGATTAGCTTTGATTTAATGCATAATATCTCTTGCACCATCTGTTTCCTCTAACAGAATCCTCCAACAACAGTTTCTCATTTAAGGCAACACACTGCTTATTTATGATTTATAGCCGTATATCTTCTCATTCATGCTTGCAAATGGTATTTCAAATCTAAATAAGTAAGTGACACTGGCTCAGCGTCTTTGATGGTAAATAAATAAGCCCAGTTGTAAAAAAAAAATAATAATTTTGCATAAATAAAATAAATAAGATTTCATAGTTGACGTAGTTATTTCAGATAACATGATGAGAATTAGTTCTTAGACAAAGGGTGTTCATTATACTAGAAGAAGATGTTCAAGACTTCTGACTAAAAAGTGCATTCACAAGCTAATTTAAATGCAGTTATTAGCATAGTTTGTTGCATATTATGAAACCGAACAGATTTCTTTACCTGTGCCAGATGAAGAGAAAGAAACAGAAACTTCTTGCAGAAAATTATTTAAATAGACAAATGAATTCAATATTGTTGTGTTCTACGGGTTCGTGGATTTAGAGTAATTGAAAATTGAATGAATAATAATAAAGAATTCAAACACAATTTATTCGATAGTAAGCGCTATTACACGGGATAGTTCCAAAGGCACGTTTACACTCGTCGAAGAACTACGACAAACACGCTGAAACAATCAGCAACACAGACTCGGTCGATCGCTCTTAAGCCAATCTCTGAACTTAAGACACTATTTTCTCCCTGCATAGGCAGAGTATACATAGTTTTAATCTACCTTCGAGAATATTCCCAAGAAAACCGCTAAAAATAGTTCTCGAATATTCTCGCTCCGTTTATGACATACCGCCAATTTTGTTGTCAGACATAGCTAAATGGGTAATTTTGTACCAAATGTGGCAACCCTACCTTTCCCGACTACTTTCTGGCAGCCCTAAGCCTGTCGTTGACTCACGCTACTTAGCTTGGAGACTACTTCCTCCTCACAGTTTCGTTTTCGACCCTTTTTGCGGGAAAGCAATCTCATCGCGCAGCTGCTGTACATTTCTCCACAATATCATTAGATTAGAAATAGGTACATCAGTAAATACCTGCTCATATGACAAAATAAATAGCTATCAAATAGAGCAAACAGGAAAGGAAAGTTCTTCCTTACTAGTAGAGAATATACAAATCTCCAAAATTGTTCGTAGCATAAAGACTAATAATCACCCTGCAGGAGCTCAATATAGTCGTACGACTCAATACATCGTAAAGAATCAAGTTAATTGGCTCATAGCTTGGATCTTTGATCTTGCTGCTGCAGTGGGTCTATAACGCGTCAAACGTTTTTACTCTATATATGAAAGAGATGCTGAAGGCCACTTGGTAACGAAACGCTCATCAGCAACGAAACGTGGAGTGGAAAGCTGAACGCTTAACGAAACTCCGGTGCAGTTGATATTTATAGGGTTGACCAAAAGGGGGACTAAGCATCCCTAGAAGTTTCAAGAAAAATCGTTCCCAGAGACAGTCTTTCCCAAATGTATATGTTGCGAAAACTTTTAGAATGTGACCGAGTTAACAATAATTCGTAAAGTATAGCCAAGCGGGCGATAATTTTTAAAATGTTTGAAATTTTGAGATAAAATCTTTGGTAATGATTTAGTTTCACTTACTTCCGTTTCTGACTGAGCTATCTTTTCAATTCAAACACCAATCGATTTATGCAGAACGTAAATGTACAAAAACATAACAAACCGAATATAAAAGATCAAGGATCAAGGAAGTTAAATTTACGGAGTACACTAGGGCAAAGCCTTTAACTCCACATCATCAATAATAAAATTTAATCATCAAAAGAGGGGATCATCAAATACGGGAAAAATTTTGAAAGCCAAAAATAAAAATATTTAGCTCAGATAATGCCTTCTGCATGGGACAAAAAAGGTAAAAACCCAATGAAGGACTTTAATTTAGTGTCAAATATAAAAGAGAATATATATAAGAGATATAAGATATAAGAGAATATATATAAGAATATAAAAGAGAAGCTTTCGTTAAGCAAGTTATTGCAAAGAAATATGTAACTCTTTTTCTCATCAATTTCTCACCTCCAGATTATTTCACATTCCGTAGAGCGAAGTTTTGCTTTAAAGACATTCTTTTGAAAGCATTTCGTATATTTAGAAAGGAAAAATGCAGCGATGGCATTGAACAGCTTTCCAATAATCAACTTAGTTTGGTTTGGTTTATTTGATTAAAGCAAAGTACTCGACGGCTATCTCGCCTATGGTGACGGATGCTTTCGTGGAGGAATTGTTAAGGGAAAATGGCTCGTATACACGTCACATATGGGAAAACCACGAAAACGTCTATGCAGCCAGCACGTTTGCGGATTCTAAACTCGGACCGTACTACCAGTGTTTAGCGGCTATACCGCTGGTGGGCCCAATTAACTAGACGTCTATGAAGGCATTCAGGATCTTTACATGCATGCAAAAAAATGTGAAGCATTAGAACGAACATATGTAAAAGCGCTGAGAAATCGTATTTCCTTCCCTTTTTTACTAACAGTCCCAAAACTTTGTTGACGCATCGTATATATACATATTTGCCTTTTTTATGACTAATGAAAATATCATGCTTAGAAACAATAAGTAATTTTAACTAATTTTCAGTTAGCGAGTTTTTATGTGGCCCACTAATGCAGGGTTATAATAACCAAAGCAGAATAATCTGAACTTTTAATTAATTTGAAGTTTTAATACCTTCATTTTAATGGGAACGTTCTATAATTACTTTTAATCCTCGGTAGTTCCCGGGTACTATTTTCTTCCTCCTAGGTTTTGAGGATTTACAAAATCACTGGGCAAATTTCTTATCTTTTCAATTCGAACTTTATTTTTGTAGTTATTTTATTTTTGCAGTATATCTAGTATATTAATCCTTGATATTTCGTTGCTTGTTTTAATGAATTTTGATTTGATGATATTCCATATGCGAGCAACCAGAAACTCGCAGACGTTCGCCACCTTAGTACTTTTGTTTGGAGAGCTTTTTAACTATGCAAAACTTAGATTTTATGAAGTGTATTTTCGCTTTTTTAAGAAGGAGAGTTTCGAAGCCTTCATTCTCAATATTTGGAAATGTTCCGTTGCAGAAACAGAACTCTGAACTTGGCTAATTCTATACTATATTTCACAATTACTTGATTCAGAGATATCTTATGTAAAATAGATTTATTGCTTGTTGTAAATTTTAAAAAAATGTAAGTAATATTTCACCAATGAGAATTTACCATAAATTTATCAAAAAGATTTCAACGCTATGGAAATATTGGAAAATATTTGGTCAAATATTTTTAATGGCCTCCAAAACAGCAATAATATTTGTGAACGCAATATTCGATTTTAAAATACAATACTCGCGATTAACAAATAAATTCATATTTATATGCTACATCAAGTAAACGAACAAATATTACACAGGTAAAAGGAATATGGATTGTAATAAACTAAATAACACGAATAGTAGACAGGAACTGATCTATTGTTCATGCACTTAATATTAATTAGCAGTTTTTCAGAGCAGTTTTGACAAACAGCCTTCTATCATATCGAGTCTTAAATGTTTACTCATCATATTATACATTATATAGTAGTATTTGCTCTTAAAAACTTAAGAACGCAGAATAAAATTTTAAAACCAAAAAAAAAATTCTACATTAAAATAATTTAATAATACCAATGAATTATTTATTTATATCCGTTTTAACACCGAGTCATAACCGAATGTTTAAAGAGCCGGATATTGTCATTCCATTAAAATAAGCCGCTTCAGTCGGGCTAGGCAAGTTATCCTTATGAACGATAGTAACATACTAACAGAAATATTCTTGGCCAGTCCAAGTAACACAAGAAGGAAAAAAACCTGGACTTCGATAGATAGATGCTGTAGAGCAGGACTGTTTAGTCCTTAAAACTGAGAATTGGAGGAGTGTGGCTGGTAGTGGAAGTAGTTAAAAACTTCTAGTTCTGGTAAATGGCGTCGAATCGATTCTAGAGACATGTGGCTGCTCTTATGATTTCGTGATCTTCGCACTGGTTTGTGTTCCTGGGGCGTTATGACACTCCGTGACGGTAAACTATAACTTCCGTGATCCGTTGTGGCCAATACCGAGCAGTTACATATCGCTCCGGTCGAGATGGCAGCCGATACCCTTGTTCCGCCAACCTACTTCTATGGGACCTACTATACGCCCCTTCTCAAAGTCCAACAACTGTTCTTACTGCCGCCGGTTACGTCTCAGAGGAGGCATCTATAGTCACAGTACCATCCACCCAAGCTGACAGATTCGTTTAAATAGCCCTACGGATAGTTTGATACTGTTGGTTATTATTCTGGCGTGCAGCGGGGAATTTCTGTCCCTGCTCTTTCCAGATTCCTGAGTGAATCCCGAATTGGCCTGACGTCTGAGGAAGTCCGTAAATAGTATTCTCCAGATGAGGTATAAACTGAGGAGGGAAAAACTTTGAAGCCCATTACTTCCTTCCTGCGAGAAATTGCCAAAACTGGTTGGAGCTGTAAAGGGGGCTGTGGTCCAAAATGTTTTATGCAGTGACTGACCCTCTAAAATTGATTCTGGCCCTTTTTCGACGCAAAATTAAAGACCTTCTTTGAGTTTTTTACCTTTTTTGTCTCGTACAGAAGGCATTATCTTGAGCTTTTATTTATTTTGGCTTTCAAAATTTTTACCCGTATTTGATGATCCCCTCTTTTGATGATTTAAATTATAATTGATAATGTGGAGTTAAAGGCTTGCCCTAGCGTACTCCGTAAATTAAACTTCCTTGATCCTTGATCCGTTTAACTGGTCACATGGTCTAAAGCAGTGAATTTAATGTTATGAAGGGGCGTGGCTTGCCAACTACTGCACTAATTGAAAAGATATATGCACATAATTGAAATAATTACAGGAAATATTCAGAAATTGCCATATGCGCTATTTACATGGCGAGGAAATGTTCTTTGAAGAACAGCAATGAAATGGTTGTTAATTTTTCGACTGCTGGAGAGGGAGCGGAGATTGCTTGGCTGAGTGGTGGCATGTAAAGTCGAGTATGTCAAAAATCATAAAAGGAATAAACAGTCTTAAAATTACTTGGTAGTCAGTTCCGGTGCATTAATTAACAAAAAAATAGTTAATTAAATCTGACGACCATAGGAGGCTATCTGCACACTGACTGGCCTGATTTATTTGTAGTAGTAGGTAGTCGGCGAATGGGTGTAGAAACATCTTTTCGCTCAGAATTTCGTAGGAAAGCACTTCGGCGAAATTCGCTGGGTTGTTTACCAAAGTTCTTGCGAAGAAATTTTCATTAATCCTATTGATGAAATATTGAACTGATTCAATGAAGACTTTTATTTCGGACGTAATATGGGGCACCAGTGATTGTGCGAAGAAACATTTTGCACTATCTAAATTTTCTTAATATCCTTATCTGTGGCATTGGCCCAGGTAGGCGAGGCATAGGTCAGAATCGGTTAAAATACACTCCGGCCAAGAGGGAAAAAAAGTTTCCTTATGGCAGATTTTAGTTCGGTTTATTTCATTACGCACTCAAGGGCTATCTGTCTAAGGTGAAGGATGCTTTTGTGGAGGACTAAGGGGAACTGGTTTGTATACACGTTACACATGGGGAGAATTAACCACTGGCAGACTCTGCAAGCGTATTAACATGTAAGGTAAGAACATATATTTTTATATCTAGAATATATTTGAATTATGTTAATTGGATTCTGGACCAAACCAGCTCTGCATCGTTATTTATATGAGGGTATAAATGTACTTATTGTATTGATTAATGGATTATTCAACTAAATAATATTTCTGGTCTATGCACTTTTCCTCAGGGTCTTTGTTGAACATAGACAGTGATTTTGTATCAGTCAAAGCGTTAAGAGAAAGTGTAAAACAAATTTGTTGAAGAAAACAATATTTTTAAAACATCGAAATGGGAGAAAAAGAAATGAACTAAGATTACAGCATCGGATGGTATTGACCCATTCAGTTATACCAGTCGCAAATATTTAATATAATAGTATTTATCTTAATATTTTTTTAAAGGCAGGGTGAGCTTATTTTAAGGAGGAATCAATTTCTGAAAGCTGAGATTGACTCAATTTAAAGGAAGAAAGAAGTTGGGAGTTAACATTTTCACTGTTGAAACAAACACTGATCTTGTGTCTTTGTGAGAAAGATTTGGACGACGTTGTTCTGATGCGTTCAGAGTTACTTTTGGCATTTAGAATTTTTCCAAAAATAGGTAAGATCTGAAAAGCAGTCGTAAATCGCTTACAGATACAGGGATTATAGTAATCCTAAATACCCAAAGACAGAACTGAAGAACAATTAAATGCATCAGAAATAACATCCTTCAGGCTCCAACAAATTGTCATCGGTCAACAGTCAAATAACAGCAACGAAGTAATAGCGAAAAGTATGAAACTCATTAGAATCAACTGCGAGGAATATTCATAAGATAAATTTCTTATTTATATTTTTTTCAGAATCTTTTGTGACAAAGCAATTATTTTACACGCTTTCTAGATATCATAATGATATCTATGATTTCCCGTTCTGAAACTTTTCTAAACAACCTTAAAAGACAGATGTTTATTGCTTTCAATAAACGGATTTCGTGCCTCAGGAAAATAAAACAAATATTGCCACATTTGGGAAATATTTGTTGCAAGCCTTTTCTGAGCAATCGAGTGAAATAAACATCCAGCTACATCTTGAACAATTAATAAGCATATTTTTATTAATAAATACGCATGCCTCTATGTGATACAAAGTCAAGATGAAATAATATCATAGTAATCTCTTATTCTACAGCTTGGCACTGCTATTTTCACCAACTCGTTTCGAATATGTAGCTTTGGGTTTTATATTAAATTCCCCAGATATTAGTTTTTTAAATACGCAACTGTTTGCATTAAAAGTGTCTTAAGCGTTTAACTGAAATTTGCCTCCATTGTTCTAAATGCAAACTTTTTTAAATGTTCAAATCGATTATATTTATTTATTTATTAGTTATTTATTATTAGTAGTAATAGTATTAGTAGTAGTAATAGTAGTAATATTTGCAGGAAGATTTAATGGCAAACTCTTCAAGGTTTAAGCTTTGCGCTAAAGTGTTCAGATTGCAAATTTTTAAAAAATGTTATTATTATTATTTGCACATGATTTCATTATTTTTCCATCAAAAAAGTCAATTTTTCTAAAGTTTTATTTTACTATCTCGCAACTATTTCGCAGTTTAGCAGCCGGTATTATAACAGAATAGCATACAACATTAAAATTTTTTTAAATGCCTAGAATTTTTTGTAACTAACTGTTACCTAGCATTTATAAGCTTTCATTGTCAAAGTTTTATGAATTCCTGAAGTTGTAGTACCAGTCTAAAATATGTTTGGGGGACTAAATCATAGCATGGTGTTTCTTTAATTGTCCAGTTCTTATATTTGTGACTATTGTTTAACATCAGAAATAATACAATAATTTCAGTATTCAAAACTTCTTTTGACATAACTCGAATTTCTGCTGTCGTTATGCTACTTTAGAACTAACCATAAAAAGCCAACATGAGATAATTTTCTTTTACATAGCAATTTTTACACAACAAAAATTTCTAGTATACTTGTACGAAATCAAAAATTGCACTATTTCAGGGACACATAAAAAATTGCACTCTTTCAGTGGCACATAAAAAATTGCACTCTTTCAGTGACACATAAAAAATTGCTGTTCCAGTTCTCAATAACATTCGCTTACATAATTACACATAATCACCTAACAGGTATAGTGGTTAGCGTCGGTTACTGACGTGCCAAAGGACCCGGGTTCGAATCCCGGAGAAGACATTGATGTTTGTAAATGTATAATGTCTGTGCGCCATGGGGAACTCTAAATATAGGCGAGCCGAAAGTCCTCGAGAGGTTGATGATAGGGAAAAGGGGTGGGAGACCCTCGAGCCCGTACCCTTCCCCGGAGTATTCTTCATCAAAATTGGGGGCGGAAATGAGCTAAATCGAACTGTCCCTTCTAAGGTGCTTAAGGCTGTTGCCAACGGCAGGCTTAAACCTGCGCTACATGCCACGAGGAATTTCGTGGTTTGGGGCTGATTGTAGGTCAGGCAAGTGGACCATTAGCAACAACAATATATTACACTCCTGTTGCCACCTTGACTTTCAGAAATTATGATGAGAATCTATATAGTATATAAAAGGAAGAGTATGTCTGCGTGTGTGTGTCTTTCGTTCGTGTTGCGAGTAAGCTAATAGACCCACGACTAAGAAATTTGGTACATAGGTGCATCTAGACAAGAGCCAGGGCACATCTAAGCAATTTTTTTTTCAAAATTCGAATTTTTTTTTATTTTATGTTTTTTGATGAAATCCCATCAAATCGATAATTCTCTCCCATTATCAGCCATTGTTGCTGATATATCACTGTTGCCATTGTTACTGATACTAGCAATGGTGCCACTCGGAAAAATGAGGGCGATAATTCTGTGCAGTTTTTAAATTTAATGTTTCTCTTGGATGCTGAACCTTTGTCGAGAGACGGCAACGGGAAGTTGGTTAGTTTATTTATTAGGATAATTAATATTTGTATTAACGGATATTGCTTATTTCATTGTAATTTTTTACATGTAATACATTTTTATTGATTTTTTTGATAAAGTTATTTTTCGGTGTAAAATTCTGTGCATTTTTTAAATTTAATGTTTGGTGTTCCCTTTAAGCATTTTTCCGCTACATATAAAAGCCAGACGAAGGTTGGCCGCGTAACGGCTAGTCGATAATATTCTCTTGCATATTTAAATCTCTGTTGCCATTCTACCCTTTTAAAAATTATATCTTAATTCCAACACTCAGTAACGTTCTCTTGCATGCTTAAATCGTATATTGCAAATGCAAACGAGTTGGAACAATTAGCGGAAGCAAAACAACTGACTTCATTTCAGAAGTAAATCTTCATCTATTCTCATATTCCTTTTAAAATAGAAAACTCACGGAAATATTTCTCAATTTAAAGCGAATCCTCTTCAATCGTTTGAATATTAAATATAATTAGCGCATTGCGAAGTTGAAGTCATCTGGGACCTAGTTACATGCATGAAAGGCAATCAATTCGGCAATTAAATGCGTTGACAATTAAATGCCATTGCATTGTTTTCAACAAGACGTAAAAGACTGAATGTTCAACTGAATACGAGCTTCAGTTAAATTTATCTTAATAACAGTCATTTTGATGAAAACAAATACTCTGTTCGAAATTAGCTGAAAGCGTTTAGTGTAACTTACTGCAAAATGACACTTTGAACAAAAATAGCAAAGGGGATTCATTTAAAATACATCTTAGGGTACTTAAGAACCTTTTCGCTAATTTTCTATTATCTTTTTAGTGTTTCGCATTTCAACAAGTATTTGAAGAAAGATAATTATTTAAAAACATTTTAAATACATACAGATTTGGATATAACTACCCAAATTTAAATAAATATGTTATTGGGTTGGTGTAAATATAAGACGAACTTTGCTAAAACCTAAAATGCCACTATAATAATCTTACAATACGTAAATGAGTAATTAAAACTATGTTAGGAAGATCTGACACTTAACTTTAAATTTTAGACTAAAAAATGTAGTTAATTTTGACATCATACTGTTGTGGTCTACAGATTCGTGGCTGTCTCTCTGAACAATCACTCCGGATAAGCAGGAAGAAACCGGGAATTTAGTATAAAAATGAGGGACGCACAGCAAAATAAGAAGCTGCAAATAACTAAAAGAAAACGCAGATGCTAACCAGTTTCTCAACATCACACTAGAATGTCATAAATTCTTAAAATGCCGTTCATCTAACTTTGACCGCTAATCATCGCATCTGATTAATATCTAGTTCGACGGTCTCATCCGCCACCATGAACGCAAACACGCATGCGCCATTCTGACAGAATTATTCTCTAAATAGGGTGGAAGGATGAGGACTTTCTTTCCTTCGAGCATATAAATTCTCTCTTTCCGAATTGAGAAGACTTTCACGTGACTTTTCTCGTCGCACCAGTAATAACGTTCCCTTTTGGACGAGTCTATGTGTTTTGGCAGAATGCCAGCCACGGTTGCGTTTGAGACGGTCGAACTAGGACCGTATTGTATAGTACAGCACGAGCACGGGTACGGTGTTTCCAGAAACTTCTGGGAAAATCGATCGTGGAGCTTCAAAAACGTATTTTTCAAATTTTTCAGAAAATTTTCAAGTTGGCGAAAATTTGCAGGCTGTCGCTACTTTCATCTCCAAGACCTACAAAGAGCCTATCTCAATTTCCACTAGAGCCATTTTTACAATTTCAACATTGTTGAACTCAGAATTCAGAACACACACAGCATATGACCACAAATTCAGTTACTTACCAATTAAACCCTAAAATTATTACCCTAAAAGCAACAAATAAAGAAATAATAAAATAATTTACTGTGTTGCAAAAATCCATAAACACAACAGTATACTCAAATGAATTTAAATACTTATGGGAATTTAAAATAATATATAAATCTTTTGTTTAGTTTCCTTGAATAGCATTTTAAGCTCACACAGGAGAGGCCACGTTTTATGTAGGACCTTTTATTTCTTCTAAAATACTACTAAAAAAATCTGATGTGTACACCACATGGCTTCCTTGTACAGAATATTAAATTATACGCATTTTATCCTGCTTTTCATTTAAACTTATTTCCTCGAATTTCATTAGATATATATTTCTCCTTCAATTAATTCAGTTCTCACTTCGCGACAAAGAATAAATGCATGAAATCACAAAATATTTATATTAAAAATTGAAAGATATAAAAAAAACATAAAACACCAGTTGAAACATTTAAAAAAGATTTTTTGCAATCAAAACTATAGTTTCTACGCAAAAACAAGAAATTTGGCCAGCACACAAGAAGGCAGATTTTTCGGTGCACAAAACTGAAAGTTTACACAACTCGGCAAAAAGACATTGAAGGGGTAGAAACTGACTTAATTTGTTGTGAACGCTGTGTTGAATCATTATATGGGACAATTTCATAACTTAAATGATAATTCCAGAATGGATTAAGCATAATTTAATTCGCAATAATAAAAAAAGGACTTTACTTTGTTTTGCTAAGCTTAGTTTCTCTAGATTGGCAACAAAGCCACTATTCGGTTAAGTTTCAAATGTAAACAAATATGGTTGCTATGGCCAAAAACATTAGGTGTAGCCGCACTTAAGCAACTTTTAAATTATTGTAATTCTACAACTATAACATGCAGGTTAACTAAAGGGATAAAAACCTTAATTGGAAGATAAGAACAACATAATTCAATCATTTTTAAAGCAAAAAAATGCACAATTTACAAACATATAGGAGTAAAGAAACTGAGCTCATTGAGCCAAGTAACAAACTGGATATATATATATATATATATACATATAGTTATATACTTTTCGTGGTGCCGACTTCAACCACAGTAGGAGGTGCACATCTATATGTTATAGCAGTCCTATATACAAACTTTCACGTTCTGAGGCTACTCATTTTTGAATTGTGTAAGATACACACATACATACGTAGGTACGTACGTGCCACGAAAAAAATCTCTTCAGAATCCATTTTTAATTAGTTTCATAATTCGTTTTGGATAAAAGACTACTTTACTCTGTCCTTACGTACAGATTTCATGCAAAAACATCATTATATTGCATTAGATGGCGGTCAAAATGGATATTTTCGTTGAAATATGATACCCGAAATTTTTCGTGATTACAATACTTCCTTTTTACTTCTTACAAGGAAGTAAAAATTAAAGCAGTCCTATACATAAAGTATGTAGGTACTGAGGCCAAATAAGATAATTATAAAATAGTGCCGAATACATCCCCGAAGAAAGCGTCGCAAACGCAAGGCAACAACGCATGGCGAAAACTTTGTCGTAAAAGAAAGCAAGAAGAAAACATCACAGTTCAAAAACATCGTGGTGTAAAACAATATCGGCATTGAAAATAAAATTTCGTCGAAAATATCGCAACAAAAAGTAAAGCAGCTACAAATCATCGCATGATGATAACAACGCAAACATGCATTTTAAGGCTTTAAAATTTGCATATTACTGTAACTATCTGTGAGTGCAAGAAGAAGTGAGGAATATTTTTACTTTCATAATTCATATTTTTGAATTTACTAACAAATGTTTGCTGAAAAACATAAGAAGGAAATTTAAGCCTTCAAAAACTGAAAATGATTAGAAAAATAATGCTAGGTATAGCAGTTAATAGAATTTAAAATTTACATAGTTAAATAGTAAAAGTCATCAATTAATTAACCTCTTTTATAACTTTCATTGGTAATTTTTCATGAAAAATATAGTCTAAAAAGTTAGAAAGAGGAAGATATGTGATTACATGCAATTGCCTCTATTAAAATTGTTTAACTATTGTCAAATTATAAAATTCTGTTAAGTGCTATAAGTAGCATTAATTTCCTACTCATTTTCTGTTTTTGAATGCTTACGTTTCAGTCTTATAATTTTTAGCAAAAATGTGTTAGTTCATTCAAAGTATAAAAATAAAAAATCCCTTATTTCATCTTACACCCACAAATGATTATGCAAATATGCATTTACAACTGTTACAGCCAGAAAAACGCATGTTTGTCTTATCGTCATGGCGATGATTTATAGACGCTTTATTTTTTACTACGATATTTTCGACGACGATGCTTTTAAATTGCGAATTCTTTGAACCACTTTATTTTAGACGACGATGTTTTGTACCACAATGTTTTAGAACTGTCATGTTTTCTCCTTGCTTCCATTTCTTCCACGATGTTTTGTCCAACGACGTTTTCGCCTTGTATTGTTTTTTCCGCGACAATTTCGTTCGCAATGTATTTACCGTGATGTTTCCGCCTCTAACCTTATAAAAGTAAATTGCAAAAAATCAATCTCTTTCTTCAGTGGAGGTAAAAAGGTAATAGTCAATTTATTTACAAAACGTACAGTCAGTAAATAATTTTAATTTAAATATTGTTTCCATTTATTCTTTCTTTATTTAATTTTGTGACACTATTTTAGAATGCGGATGATCTGCAGAAAATTCTACATTGAAAAATGTGTCAATAAAACTCGAGACGTACTTATTGACACAAAAAAGAAATCAGAAAGTAATCATTCTAAAGAATACCGGTGGATATGACAATTTGTTTTCCATATAAATTCCAGTCCCGATTCATCGTGTAGATTTCCGGCCACAGTGTCATTTGATTTATAATTTAACATTTTTTACAATTGTTATTTTTATAATTTATTATTTTATTATCCTTAACAATTTTTGTTATTCTAATTTGGTTATAACAATTATTTTTATAATAATAATATATTTTTACAATTTCTACTAATCTTAACAATTTTCCTTTGTAATTTATTTACATTCTTTACCATTTTTCAAAATACATTTATGACCAGCAGGCGTACCTCCCGATACCATTAAGGGTAACAAAATAAAAATTATCACAGTCAAACATAAAAACCTTGAAATTAAGTTCAAGTGATTTTTAAATCTTCATGAAGTACTAATTCTTGAAGAATCAAGGAGAGTAAGAATTGTGAGAGTCTTATGGAAGAAAATACTAACATAAAACTTTATCCGAAAGATAAAAGTGATGGTTAAATATGCAACTCCTCATAGAAATCATTCCTCATAGAATGCTTCCTTACAGAAAAAATTAAATTTATAGGAAATTAAAGGATCAATAGATAACAAAATTAAGAATAATTTAGAAATGTTTCTTTCTTCTCTTTCAAATTTTGACATGGACGGTTTATTACAGCATTTAGAAATATAGCTCTTATTATCTGGACGAAATCGATATCCAACAGTCCCTAGAACCGATGAAAAATAGCATAAATTTCCAATTTTTTTTTAATTTCTTCTCTTTTTCGTTAGGAAAAGTATTTTATTATAGTTTTGCTTTTAATGTAATTTCCCATTTGCGGTTTTATTTGCATCCTACCATTCAGGATTTTGCTACTTACTTCAATTATATAGCCGCACCTTTGCTTACTGTTTTAAATCTGAGTCATCTCAGATATGGTAATAATTTCCATGTAGTATCAATTTTTTATTCATAGAAGAAAATATAAAAATTAATTTTCTCGAAGACATTTTTCGCAAAATTATACTATTCTTTGAAAAATGAAAAACAAAAAACGTTATTTAAAATTCTGAAGAATAAATACTACTTACAAACAAAATCGAAATATGCTCAGAATTTATTCACACACTTTCGATTCCATCTCATTGACAAATAAAATTTTTGGATATTCTTTTTTAGATACTGATTATTTCTAGTTTTCTTTCAAACGCACTTTGCAATTAAAATAGTAGCAGCCTTCTTCTTTCTGTAAAATGATCGCATGGCATGATTTCATTGACTTAGAGGGCGGGTTTCACATGCGCTTCCAGTATTATACGTTACAATTTTCGGAATTTCTCCGAGAGCTGGACTAGAATTTGAAGTGCTTATTAACTTATGTTCTTATTACTAAATACATTGCTTAAAAACATTCAAAATTTCGAAGAGAGTCGTCAACTGGTATTTTTATGATCATGCAACAAGCGCACAACATAGCCATATTTGTGCGATTGTGTAGACTCACAACATAAACATGTTTACTTGATCGAGTAACCACACAACGGTTCTTAAGTATTAATAGGAACTCTCAGGATGGGAATAATTTGTTAAATAAAAAATAAAAGCTGAAAGTTTTCAGATTTTACATTACGCCCAGAGGAGCGTTTTTTAACGTTTTGTGTACTACCTTTATTTTTTAAATATCATGTTCTTCGCACTTAAACCATAAAATTCAATTCAACAGTAATATCGCATGAGCATATCATTAGAATTTCCGATGCACAGTCTCGCGCGCTGGAGATAATTAATGTTTCTTTTTTCGTATTGCCATTGCTCGCTTTGAAATCGTTGAGTTTGTTAATCAAAAGTTCATTAAAGTGTAACAAAATATGAAATCGATAATAAAACAAATTTCAAATTCCAAATTCGGGCCAGATGCCCATATTATAAAATAAGGTCTGAAGCTAAGAAAAGGAATTCAACCTTGGCAAGGAAAGTCCCAAAAAGGCTATCACAGAAAATAAAGCTTCATATGGAAGTATTGCTAAAAAAAACTTCCAAGTATCTCTTGTTGTTTCATTGAATTTGATGTTGTTGTTGTAACTTCTCTCACTTGTCTGATAGTAACATCAGAATAAGCTCACGAAATTCATCGTGGCAAGGATTGCAAGATTGCGCCTGTCCTTGGCAAGAGCCTGGAGCACCATACAGGTGACAATAACACTTCATTTAGTTGGGCCTCCAGTTTTGTTGAAGGACGCCCTACAAGGGATGGGTCCAAGGGTCTCCAATCCCTCACCCTACCACAACCTCTCCAGAGAACTTTCTGCTTGCCGCATATTTAGAGTGCCCCCATGCCGCCAAGACACTGCACATTTATAAACATCTATTTCTTCTCCGGGAGTCGAACTGGGGGCCCTTCGTTACGGCAGTCAGCGTCGCCAACTACTATCCCGGTTGGTCAGCTAACATTGAATTTTAGCAAGCTATGCACTAAATTCATGGAGTATTCAGTGAGGTCAAACTTGCTAAGAAAAAATGGAAACAGCTTGTAAAGCTTTGGAATTTTTAGCAGCAACATGTAAAAATATTCTAAGAAATTAAAGTAGAGAAATTTCTTAGACTAAATTTGTTTTTCTAATAGCATTGTCATTTATTTGTTTGGTGCAAAATTTTCAAAAATCAAGAAAACAAATTAGAGAATCATTTGCCTCAGTTAATCAGCTGCCTTAAGGATAACTTTCTAATTGAATTGCCATTCAGGAACCAAAGAAGAAGCTACCACAACACTAAATGATAACTGTCTTTTAACTCTTGGTTATTTATTTATTGAATGCTCACTGCCCCACATTATAAGTTAAATGATATGCAAGTAAAAACCCTTGCGTTAGACTGACACTTGTAAATAAAGACTAATCTCCGATTTCATATGAAATAGTTTGTTTTTTCACATTCATGAAACGTGACTGCTTCTTTTGAAAAGCATGTCATTTATCTCCTGTCAAGCAAAATAAAGTCATATTTTTTTAAATTTTTTTATTTGCTATTATGAGTATTCTTGGAAATTTGAATTCCTTTTATGGTTACATACTTCCAAAAGCCTAATCTTGTGCTGAGTATTTAATATCCACTTGAAGCCAGGTTATGATGTTATGACTGGCGAATGCTATAGGGATGAATGTGGTAGAAGATGCTAGGGATAGCAGATGGTTAGGCTACGTTACTTGAATATGGCAAAGCACACAAGGGTCATCTGCCTAACGTAAGGCATACATTAGCGAAGGAGATTTTAGGGGAAACAATACACACCAATCATGCAGTCAAGCCCGTTAGCCTGAGTTTGAATCCAGGTCGAACTACCGGAATTCTCGAATTCTGGTACCAGCTGCAGAAGCTGGACTGCACAGATGCTATAGCCCTCAAGACCCGGGTACAAATGAACCTAATCATAGATTTATGGATTTTAAGTGTCTTCCGCTGAAAGGTGTCAGGACGTTCATCTACTAAGATATTGAGTGTCTGTTTCCATTAGCACTTTAATTTCATCGTGGTTAACATGGCTACCATATGTTTCTCTGTAGCACAAGGACTGTCTATATGAATTTGTTTCCAATTAGTTTATTTCGTTACTTATTGCTGCGAGCGTACCGATTCGTAATAGATTGAATGCACACACAATTGATGATAGCTTGATTAATTTATGTTGCAAAAAGGAATACTTTACATTTCGGGAACTTTCCACATAAGCTCTTTCTCCTACAGCTCTTCTCAGTATCACAGAGTACAAGTAACTGCACTTAAACTAGTAAGTATGTTAAACGTAACGTAACGCAAAGGGCATCTAAAGGACGAAGCTCGCACGGAGATATCTTAATACTCCAAACTCACGCTGAACTAAATAACTGCTCAGAAACTGATGCTCTGTCCCGGTCTTACATAGTTTTCAACCAGCCGCAGAGAAATCGCTATTACCTTCCACTTCTTAAAATTACTGGAAGGTGTAGTAGAGCCGAATACGGTTCCAGCTACAATACAGTTATTCAGTTACAATACCCACTACAGTTATACAGGAATCTGGTGATTATTTAGTGACATCTCGCCAATCTAACGAGAGAGTCATTTACTTAATGTTACATAAACATGCTCCTGTATTCTTACCTTTCCGGCAAAGCTTCGCCTCTTCAGATTTTCATGTTACATTATATAAAAAAATACTACAATTTTATACATAATTTCACTAAAATTATTTGCATTTGTACAAAATCCGTAGCATATACGCAGGCAAGCAACCCTTCTGTTATATCTAAAGTAACAACCGAATTGAACTTTTATGTTCCATAGCCCCCATATGCGCAGCATGTATAAATTTTGCTGTTAAATGTACCCAGCATGCAAATATATTTGAAGATTAAATTAAGCAAATAATTTGGAACATAACATAATCTCTTTTTTCTAAAGATATGTTTAAACTTCCCACAAACAGTTCAGTTTTTCAGGATTTTTAATACTGTTTATAACATCAAAATAGTTCGAACATTATGTCGAAGTTTCCAATTTCAAAATGTAGCTTCAAGTGCTGACAATTCTTTCTGGATATTGCATAGCCATACGTGTATTTTTGCTCCTAACTTGTTGCTTGAAATCCTCTTTTCTTTGAGAAAAGTAAATTCAAGTCACAGTGGATAAGAAAGAACTGTAAAATATATGTCTGTGCCTGAAGGGTGAGGGCGGGACACTTCTTACGTACCAATGCAATATGTTCCCCAGGTAAACGTTCCAGACATCCAATTTTTATAACCCCTGCTTGTCCTAGATTTCTTTTCCCTTTACCTATTTACCCCTGTCGGATACTGTTCTATTTTGCCTTTGGGAGGGATATTTTCAGTCAACTTTATCACTCTTTAGCCTTCTTGAAAGTATGTATTTTGTAGTATAAAATTCTTATGCAGTAGAACGCAATAAAATTTTTGAAGTTTTTCTACATACTCACAATATGTTGAGTTAACTATTTGAATTAACTGCTTTCTTATCTGCCATTAAAATCAGCAATTTTATGACATATACCGTAATATTAACGAAGTATTGCTACTTTAAGATTTTATGACAAATATTTAAATTATAGACATCAGTATATCGCTGTTTGCAGCAAAAAGAAATACTCATTGCAAATTGTTTTTCAAATTATGAAGCAATAACGAAGTGTTTTACCTCTACGGTTAATTAACTGAAATTTATTAAGTATGTGTAAGTGCAATACAGAAATGAAAATGGTTATAATGGGAAAATCAATTTACAGTGATGGTGCAAATATTCATAAAAAAAATCTGAAAGCTTTCAAATTTCACATTACGGCCAAAGGGACATTTTCTAACATTTTGTGTGTTACCTTTCTTTATTAAATATCCTGTTCTTCGCACTTAAACCATAAAATTCAATTCAACAGCAATATAGCAAATAATTTTAAAACGAGCATTATTTTTAGAATTTCCGATACACAGTCTCGCGCGCTTGAGATGAAAACTTTTTTTTTTCGCACAGTGTTGCCACTGCTCGCTTTGAAACCGTCGAGTTTCTTAATCAAAAACTCATAAATGCTTTACAAAATATAAAATAGATAATAAAACAAATTCCAAATTCCAAATTTGGGCTTCCAGATGCCCATATTCGGGTGGAGACGTACGTTATTCAAAATTGGAGGGCTGTAGGTACCGTTCTTTTATCACAATGCGAAAAAAATACGTAAACTACGGGGGGAGGGGTTAAATTCTATATCTCCCGTTCTACTAGGCCGATTGACGAAATTCAAGTTACGTCTTTCATGCCTCGAAAGCACGACTTAGGATGTAAATTAGATTTATATATAGCATTGTGTCAGTATATGTATTTTGACCCAAAATCGGACCTTTTTTGAAATGGCATGACAATTTTTCCCATATTTGGATTATTAACGGATTACTTTATCGAATGCCATCTAGTGGTAACGAAATGAACTTACAGCAGAACTTTCAGCTGCGATGAAGATACAATTTCCAATATTATGTCTCAGTGACTCGAATGTTAATTCTAAACGTTAGGTGTTCCGTTTTGGTGTATGTTTTTTTTTGTCTGTGTGTGTGTGTGTGTTCTGTTTGTAACTGTGTTTGTGCTCTGTTAATTAATACTTTTAGAGCTAGCGGGCATTTGCATTTATAGAACAACGGTTACAAAATGGCGCCCAATGAGGTGCTGAGAATTTCTGTTTGCCTTAAAACGTCCTTAACCCAAAACTTGAGTTTTGGTTGCTGGAGATCGGCTTAGTATCTTTTCAGAAATGGACTGCTGGTCAAAATAATTTTCTAAACCAAATGTTGATGCGAAATAACGTGTCCTGCTGCTAGCACATCGAATGGAAAGTGAACAACCTCCTAAGGAATAAAAAGATAAGTTTCTTTTAAATGATTGTTGAGTTTAAATTTTTTTCCAAATTGATTATTTGTGATAAACTACTTTTTAAAACAAATGTAAATTCCTTAGCGACATCAGATTTCTACCTATTACATAAAGCATTAGATGAAAGACCAACCAAAGGAGATTACTTTAAAACTTTGATTAATTTGTTTTTTTAATGTGTATACTAAATTAAATTATGACTTCTGAATGCATATTTTAATGATAAAATCGTGGATAGATTAACTGACATTGTTGACCAGAATTTATTAATTTCGATTCTCAGTAAGACCAGCAGACAGTTTTGTATATATTATTTACAAGCGCCTGTATTACTTTTAAGTCACATATTTCAACAATGTACTGTTTTAATTTGTAAAATAGTATAATGAGGTTTCGAATGTTGAATGACAACACTAATAAATGGCAATATGCAGTGTCACGTGGATGGTGAGCAAGACCTATGGATTCTAAAATAGCAGTATTTGCCAAGCTGAGTGACCAAAAAATAGTAGTAATAAATATATAGTTAATAACCTCTGTATGTTACGAAAAGAACATAACTTTTAGCATAATATAGCCGTAAATATATATATAGAAAGCAATAAATATATCTGATTGGTTGATGGAAATGAATAAACTGGTTGTTAGGAAGCATTAAAACCTTCTCTTATGTGATAATTGTCAAGCTATTCGCTTTGCAGTTTTGCATAATTTTAAATTTAAAACATTCTGATCCGATTCTATAATATCTAACAAGAAACTTTCTCCAATAGAATTGCCACAGCAGAATATTTTGGATTTATGTAATTTCCTTTGATGCGGTAGGTAGCAGTGGATGTCCATATAAGGAAATTTTTCCTTGTACAATTACCGCAGCCTCTTACATAAACACGATGCAATATTCCGTGATTACAATATTTCACGTTTGCGAGGTTATTATTTTCGGAGCACCAGAAATCGAAATCTTGAAACGTAAGCCCAAGATCACTGGAGAATTCATGGATGCATTCTGGGAGGAAATTCCAGTATCTCAATAAGCAAAGATAGAAATCTAGAATTTTAAGATTAGGCTTTACAAATGTACCCTGTGTCAGGACAAGAATCTGATAGATGTCACTTTGTACAGTTTATTTAATTTGTTTAACTAGTTATTTTATATTTAGAAGGTCTCACTTCTCTCTTTCCAGTTTCCAGCCAGAATGAAAATTAGCTCGCATGCATTCAAGTGAGTGTTTGAAATGGTTTAGTCAGAGCTTGTTTTGCCTAGTGAAGGCCGCTTTGCTAGGGGTGCCATTCTAAGACAAGAGCTCCTGTCTTTCGCCGTGCATTATAACTGCCGATAGTATTTCACAGTGTTGAAACTTTAAGAGCCAACTTCGCGTTTAAATTACACTACGTATTCCTTAGCTATTATCCACTTCGATTTAGTTTTACAATGAATTTCCAATTCGAGTTCTTTCCATAAATGTTGGCTGATTTGTAAGCACCAGGGGTGCCTTCTATTCATCTTACTGTCTTTTATACCATACTCAAGGTAAAATTAAGGTAAATAATACTCAAGGTAAACAAGTTTACACACTTCTCAAGTCTGTGTAGCATTTCTGAAGGCACTAGGATAAGTCTCTTACAATCTCATTGAGGATTAGCCACAAGTTTTATTTAGTAAAAGGCTCATTCCTTACAACTTTTAAAATAAAATGGTACGTTCCGGTCAATGCGCGAACAAGGCACTTACATTATGCGATAACATCCTGTACTGATGCGTGTTCATTCGAACATTGGGATAACATAGAAATCTGCATCTGCAGCAACTAAAAGGCCCATCGTGCTCCGTTTATTTATAATTATTTTTACGTGTTCCACCCTAAGGCACTACGCTGGAGGGAGAAATGCCTTCTTGGAGGACTTTCTAAGGAAACTGGCTCATATTAACACGTAACACAAGGGGAAAACTAGCGCAACCAGCCAGTTTGCCGGATTCCAACCACGGATCGAACTACCAGTGTTTAGGGACTCAGCCGCTGGTGAGCACTCCGCACTGCATGATGCATGAAAACTGCATGATGCCTTTGTTTTTCTTCTGTTGCATTGGGAATACGAATACTCCAAATGTATAGCTGTAAAATTGCAATTAATGAGTGGCTGCGTAAAAACTAAACTGCAAGGGTCTTAATTTAACGAAATACAGAGTGCTGCTTAGAAGCGGATTTCATCAAATTACCAATAAAATAGCATATGTGCTCTCTTTTTTCATCTAGAAAAAGCTAGAAAGAGCCTTACCCCCCCTCCTGAAAGCGATGTTGACATTATTTCAAATAGTATGGCAAGCATTTCTCAAAACTCTAAAAAGATGCTTTTATGTACATTTATGATAGGTCTCTGTCTGCTTCTTTCTTTGCCCCTTCTGTGTTTATCCTCGCTTTTCTTCAGCAGAATAAACAAGAATGAAGCATTGACTGAAATATCAGATTGAACGGAAAATAATATAGCGATGTAACAGACAACTTCAAATGCGAAGCAAAATATTATTGTATAAATTTTATTATTAATGCAGTTTCAATGATTTTCTAAGATATTTGCTCATTTTTCGGGCGCCTTTTCAATCCTTTTTACGAAGACTTTGTTGTAGTTTATTATTACTATTTCGGGTTTGCTGCAAAATCTTCAATTATTATCTTCTATTTATTGTAAGAGGTTTTCCTAGCAAGAAAATGTTGCAGCGAACGGTAATATAGGTAATTGCAGGGAGCATATCTAAACCCTCAGGCGGATGAGGAAGTATTTGCTGTTCTTAAACTTTTATCGAGTCATTCTTGCAATACGTGAGTTAACATTTTTCTGTTATAGAATCAATCCATGTTTGTTGAAGAATGTAAATGATGGATGTCTGAATGCCTTAAATTATATAATTGGTGACATGAGGTATCTGTATTAAATGTTTGGTTATTTTGTGACATTCAATATAAAGAACACCTTCTTTATCGCATCTATGTCGAACAAAATATTATTTGAAAACAATCCTGTTCCTTTGAAGACTTGGCTTTATTTTCGGGAGGGGAGATCAGCCACTGTATTTATTCAGTAGCATTAGCGTACCGAATTCTTTTTACTTTCTTGTACGAATTAAATAGGAAATATCGTAATCGCGAAAAATTTCAGGTATCATATTTCAAAGAAAATATCCATTTTTACCGATATCGAGTGCAATTTAACGATGTTTTTGCATGACATATGTACGTAAGAACAGAACAAAAGACTCTTTTTTCCCAAAAAAACTTATTCAAAATGGATTCTGAAGAGATTTTTTTCTTAGCACGTACGTACGTACGTATGTATGTGTGTATCTTACATAACTCAAAAACGAGTGGCCTCAGAATGTTAGAAGTTTGTATATAGAACTGATATAACATGTAAACGTGCAACTCCTATTTTGGTTGCAACGGGAGCACTAAAAGTATGTAACTATATGTATATATATATATATCCACTTTGTTACTCTGCTCAGTGAGCTCAGTTTCTTTATTCCTATATATTTGTAAATTGTGCATTTTTTTGCTTTAAAATGATTAAATTATGTTGTTCTTATCTTCCGGTTAAGGTTTTTATGCCTTTAGTTAATCTGCATGTTATATTTGTAGAATTACAATAATTTTAAAGTTGCTTAAATGCGGCTAAATCTAATGTTTTTGGCCATAGCAACCATATTTGTTTACATTTGAAACTTAACCGAATGGTGGATTTGTTGCCAGTCGAGAGAAACTAAGCTTCGATAACAAATATAACGCCTTCTTTTATTATTGCGAATTAAATCATGTTTAATCCATTGTGGAATTTATTCGAGGAAACAAGGGATCAAGATTTACTTCGTAATTTTTAATACAGATATTTTGAATTTTTATGTATTTTTGCCTTGTCGCGAAGTAAGAATTCAATTAATTGAATGATAAATACTGAATCGTTTGCGGAAAAACTGTTTCTTTTTTTTTTGTTTGTTTGTTTGTTTAATTTCTTTTATACATCGTTTTAGATTTATCATAGTATTTGAATAGAATTTGTGGCAACGATTAGATAATTTTTCAGATGATATACATAATTTTTGTGCATTGTGAGTTATAAATGAAAGAGCTATAACGCTGTTAAGAAACCTAGCGCTAGAACGTAGCTATGATAAACAAATACAGCGAATTTTAAAGAGTGCATTTATTCTATCGTTGTTTATGCGCTATCGAACGAAGTAGATTTAATTCAATGCAAAAAGTTTAAATAAAATGCAAAATGCGTATAATTTAATATTCCGTACAAGGAAGTCATGTTGTGTATACATCAGATTTTTATTTTTTCATTTACATTTTATAGTATTGTCTAAGAAAACTTTCTCTTCATTTCTCGAGAACAGAAAAATACAAACTGATATGTTAATGTAAATTTCAATTGTAAATTCAAGTCAGATTCCAAACGAACTACAAGGAAACTCTTCTATTCAAGTGACCTGTTACTATTTATATTACACAATGAAGCCTCTCTGATGTTTCTTTATTGGTGGTTGGTAGATCTGATTGTATCAGTGTTTTTAATTCCTTTCTTTCCACTTCCCTTGGTCGTCGACTTTAAATCTCATCCTCAAGACTAAAATTTTTACTTGGAGCTTCTTAAATCGTCCTTGGAATAGATATCCACTGATAGCACCTTCGTATACTAAAAGGTTTTTCAGATTGATTCCTGCAGCACTTCCTCATGGATGAAACTCATAAAGCATGTTGTGAAGGATTTGAGGCTTGTCGCATGACATCATTCACCTCTGAATAAAATAAATAAAATAGTAATTCAGTTGAGATAAAAGGGAAACGTATAATATCGTGATTCTAGTGATTTGTAAAAATTTCGATTGCGGAATCACTTTGATACAGTTCCAATGCCCTTTGAGATGGACCACACAGTGATGAGAGAATCGTGTTTGCTGTCCCCGAAAGTCACTGTTTTCAAGCTTTTATGATGTGTCACGTGACATGGTCTGACATCGCAGGCGCAATCATTCGTTCCAATTTTCGGTACAAGAGACATAACTTCACGAGCAGTGTCAAGAGATTTTAGCTTTCTACACTATGTCTCTCATCAAAGCATCTGAATTTCAAGAGGGCTGACTAACCAATGATCTTGTTTTTGTTCTGATATCGTTCCAGATTGTTTTGAGCTCAAAAATGCAGTAAATATCACTCAACCTCACAAATCTAATTATTATATGGAGTCAGAAACGCTACCATTGCGCCGGTACTACAACTTGAACTTTCGCAAGCCAAGTTCCTGCGAAACTTTCCGATCACTCTTTAGATGTTTCTCTAATATACAAATCTTTGATGAAATAACAATATATTGTTTTTACAGTGACATATGCATACAGTGAAACTTCTCTTGGTTTCTATTTCCAGCGGCGATCATATATGGAACAGAACATTTACAAACGTTGGTATTAGGTGTTACCCCTCTCAGGTAACCACCCACACAAAAGACCAAAATCACCTGAAATCATGCGTACCTATCTTCTTACATAAACTTTCTTCGCATATATAAAAATATCAGGGATAAACGTGTCTTTATGTACACCCGAGATGTATGTATTCTAATGCCGAACATTTGTTTAGTATGTCTTCAAAAGCGAGAAACGTAGGTATAACTTTAAAAAATTTTGCACTGCAATCATTTTACTGGAAGTAATAACCAGAAGAGAAACACTAACAATAACAGAAGTCCGTTTGATAAAGTTTTCCCATACAAAAATTTCAACTAGGTTGTAGAGCCATTAAATTGTCAAAGTAGGAGACGTCAAAATGAGCAGTGCCGTCTTCGGCACTTGAGATCCGGACCTTCCGATTGTTTTCCAAATGACGTGCTTTGCAATCACAGCACGAAGGCATCCGGTAAGCACAGAGAAAATGTTTTACATACTCCCTTTTTAACCTTTTCCTGTGGGTTATAGAGACTGATATCTTAAGAATTGTAGCCATTCAGTCAGCTGTTCAGACAACAAATTACAGAAAAACAAGTCGACAGGATTTGTCATTTCTTATCTTGCATTAACTAGCAAATTTAAAATCTCCATAGCATATTGACTTTCTTTAATGTCTTTAATTCTTTATTAATTTAAATTATTTAATGTCAAGAACGCGCGTGACATATATGTAATAGCCCACAGGAAAAGTTTAAGGGCTACAGGGGAGGAGGAAAACCAGGCTCCATTTCCTGGTTGTGACAAATGCAAATTACTATCCGTCAAGTTTTAATCCGAAACCTACTTGTAGAATCGTCAGATTTGAAGCAGAGTACGTTCTAAAGAAACAGAAAATACCTTACATGGTTTCTGCTAAAAGAAATTAAGTATTAATCTTGCAGCCTAGAAAACAGATAAATCATCTCGTTCTTTCTGCTGTCTCCTTTTCTAGGCTGGGAACAAGGCTGGGACAGATAAGTATGAAAGACTATAGGTCTTAGAATGGATTATTAGATTATGGTAAAACATTCCGATCTATCTCCTTCAGAGAAGGGACGTCTTCGTAAAGGATTTTCGAAGGGAAATTGGCTGTCGTTCACGTTGTGCATGGAGAAAGCAATCTCAAGACAGCAAAAAAACCCATTCGTCATACCTTGAACCTAGATGATCTAACTACCAGTGTTCTGCGGTCTATTCATTTGACCACTGGTTAGTAAAAATATTACTTATTTATTTATTTTGCCATTTATAAAAAATAGATTGTATTCTTAATATCTCCTACATGATATTTACTAATTCGTATACTTTTCTCCTTCCTTTCAGTCTTTCGGAAAAATTTCTCAGAACTCTGTTTAAAAACCGTTGTTTCATAGAATTACAAAACCGCTTTCGGGATTTTAAGAATAGATTTATGTGACAGGTAAGTGTGAAAAATTTTAGATAACACAACCAATCTTCGCAAAAGCAAGCGGATTCCGATTAAAACTAATGAGAAGATAACTTCTTTATTACCTTAATGACACTGTAGCCTGCAGACCGAAAAATCTCTGTTTCTGTGTTTTGATGGAAGCAAAATCTCTAAAAGAGCTTCAGGTGGAGTTTTGGACATAGTATATTCAACGCAGTATATGGAAACACGGAGTTAAAAATAAAAATAAATTCATGGTCTATGACAACAATATGCAGATGTAGAATACGTGTCTTCAAAAATCCTTGGTTTGATTTCCAGTTTATGTAGATCTTTGAAATTCAAAAGCAGTCCCCACAAAACTACTTGTATGGAATTATTTTTTTTTATAATTTTAGTTTTTAAAAAAGCAAAAATGATTTTACAGAGTTTACTAATACTACAAAAAATCACGGGGTGATTCCCTCAACAACCCAAAGCTTCTTTTCTTCTCATGTCTGGCATATGTTTTTCTAAAAAAAAATAGTGGTTGTTAATTTTATTTAATTACTTATTAATTTAAAACTATTTATTTTGATTTAAAATGTTGAAAATCATACATGCTTTACAACTCCTCTTATCAGAAAACAATGAAGTCATCAGAAGGAGAAATACAACAAATTGCTTTGGAGTTAACTAATAAGAAATTATTAAATGTTCAAATTTTAATCAACTACCTAGAATTTAATATGTTGCTCGGTATGCAAAGAGTTTTAATCAAACTAATTCATTCTTGAAATATAACTTTTCAGTAAAAATTCTGCTGCGAAGAACGAATAAGAGCTTATAGGTCTTGTTTAAATACTCAATCACTTAATCGTTCATGATTGAGTTAATATTAATATACGGTATAAAAAACATATTTTGTCAATTACAATAATGACTTGAATGTTCCTAAAAGCTATCAGATAAACTTATAAGGTATATAAATTAAATGCATTGTAAATTAAATGAGCTAGATATATGATGAATAAATAATTATTAATTTTTAAGTAACTTTATTGTTTTTTAGGTTTTTTAAGCTTTTGTGATTTGAAAGATACATTAATGATTTTAAATCAATTCTCATAACGTTGTACATCCGAGTTGAGACACTGTAACAACTGGCTAAATGCCAAACTACGTGAAAGATAAATGCCTCAGTAATGTAGCGTGATGAGAATAAGGATTCCAAAATTTGAAAAGATACCTCTCTAGATATATAAAATGTCATAAAGTTGGAGCTGAGAATTAATATTGCAATTAACTTCATTAACAAATATTTACACACAAATTAAAATAAATATAGAGCGATTGATGAAGATAATTATAATTTTGAATGTTTTATTAAACTGGCTAATTATTATAGAATCTTTAACCTTAAATTTTAATAAAGCATGGAAATTCAATTTTATAGGCTTACAACAGTGCAACTATCTCCCCATTTTCTTAAAAAGCACACTAAAAGAAATTCGTAAGATTTGTTGATTTATTCTACAGCTAAGTGCAATAAAATTGAATTTACGTTTCAGTTTATTAAATGTATGCATTTATACTATATATATAACACTATTGCATAATTTGCCTGTTAATGATCCAAAATACTAAGCATAAATCTGAATTGGTTCAACAAATTATCCAAAGTTCCTAACAACATCCTCGCCTATCTCCAAGAATCTCATGGATCAAAGCTCATGTTGGAATCACGGAGAACGAAGAAGCTGATTCAGCTGCGAAATCAGCCATACCATGCAATAATACTCCAATAATACAGCTCTTTGGCCAAAATCCGATCTAAAATTTAATCTTGGAAAAATTAAAATAAATATCTGGGAAAATGAATGGCAAAATAACGACACAGGTATAAGACTGTATGAAATAGTTTCTCATGTTAACGAACAATGCACAATGATCAACCACTATATAAATTGCTTTCTCACAGGACATAGCCCATTCCCCACATACTTTCAACAAAGACACATCTCTACTTCCGATTAAATGCGCATGTTGGGATAGAGGACACCCTAATCATTATATAAATGCTTGTCCCTTAACTAGATCGTTTCATATTAAATTACCTACCTTAAACGCCAATGCTTTTCTTAAATTTGCAATCAAGAATAAGCATCTCAGAAAGAAAATAGAAAATACCGTGATGTACCTTTCATCCAGAGGAGGAAAAACTTTGTGCTACTTAGTAAAATACAGCTCAGTTACCCAATAACTCCAATAATTATAAATACTTCTATTATGAATTACAAATAAGTTTTACTGTTATTACGAATTATAATATACAAACATACACTACAAATGATGAACTATGAACTAGCAAAATACGATCTGTTATAAGGCTGATCCTAAAGATTTAATATGATTAATTATATACTATGACTAAATTCTACATACTAAAAAAAAGTGTATATAAATGTACATGTGAAAGGGTATATAATAGTGTAATATAAAATTGTGTGTAAAAGCGTATAAGTAAAAATTAGATAAAGCTTACATCATAATGAACTATATATACTAAAGATCTTTATGAAATATTATGACCTATTACGAATGAATCTATGAATACACCATTACAAACTATTACGTATAACCATTACAAACTATTAGTACTAAATGGACTATTACGTATGAACTCTAAAGAGCTTTATGAAATACTGTGATCTGCTTTGAACGAATTTTTGAATACATCATTACATGAATGTTTGTAAAAACACCACAAAATTGTTACGAACAATAACTATTACAAATTTATTATGAACTGTTACGAACTATCATAACTATCATGAACTATCGCGTACTGTAATGAATGAATTCACAAACTTATACTGTTATCAAACATTATGAAATATAGTGAACTTTCAAGATATTTTGTATAGTATATATTATTACTATACTATCATCACATTTATTTATTACATACTATACTACTATGTACTATTAATCAAAATATATGAGGATTTTTTTCAAATGTTTATGTATTTACTACCAAATTTTTACCAAATAGCTGTATTTTCCTCCCATTACAAAATTTGTACTACCAAAATTCTGGAAACGACTTCAAAGTTTGTAAGTGCAAAGGCACTGACTGTAAACATTTATTTGTTTATTTCATTCAAAATTAATAAAAATGGAAGTGCAATAGGGCTGTGCCTAATTACACTACAGGCCACCGTAAATGCAACACCCTGAAGGAAGCATGCAAATAACATGAAATTTACAACATGCATTAGCGGAGGTGAGATATGCAAATGATTACAATTTCAGCGACTAGCGCTTTGAAGTGGCGCCACAGGCACATCACGCGCGCCTGTGGCGCCACTTCAAAGCGCTATTTAAGCCTTGGAGGTTTTCGACGATTTCAGGTTCGGCAATTCTGTTCTTCTTGTGGTTTTTTTTTTTTTTTTTTTTTTCCTAATTATGCCTCATAGTAAACAGCGATCATTGTTTTATCAAGTATTCGAGTTCGACAGAGGAAGGATAGTGGCCTACCGAGAGTGTGGATTATCTTTCAGAGAAATCGGTAGTCGTGTTGGACGAAACCAAACAACTGTAATGCGGATATGTGACCGTTGGATGCAGGAGGGTACGACGGACCGATGTGTTCGATCGCATCCACCTCAGTGTACCACTTCATGTGTTGACAGGAACATTGTGCGCATGGCAGTGACGGATCGCTCAGTCACATCACGAACCATAGCACAGCACATTCAGTCTGTAACGCATCATCCAGTGTCTGCGCGTACCATTCGACGCCGTTTACAGCAGAGTGGTCTGTCCGCAAGACGTCCTTTGTTCCGTCTACCCTTGACGCAGAACCACAGACGTCTCCGCCGCCAATGGTGCAATGAAAGAAGGATATGGACGGCAGAATGCAATGAAATTATCTTTATTGACCAGTCACGCTTCTGTCAGCAACACCACGATGGTCGAATTCGAGTCTGGAGACTCCGTGGAGAGAGGACCCTGAACAGCTGCGTTATGCACCGCCACACTGGTCCTGCACCGGATATTATGGTATGGGGCGGTATTGGATATCACTGTCGCACTCGTCTAGTACGTATTGCCGGTACTTTAAACAGCCAGCGCTGCATCTCCGAGGTGTTGGAGCCAGTTGTCCTTCCTTAGCTTCAGGGCTTGCCCACAGCCATATTTCAACAGGATAAGGCGCGACCACACGTGGCACGCATTGTCCAATGGTTCTTCGTCAATCGCCAGATTGAATGGCTTCCCTGGCGGGCTCGCTCTCCGGATCTTTCGCCGATAGAAAACATGTGGTCCACGGTTGCTGAATGATTGACCCAGATTACATCCCAAGTTGCCACACCAGATCAACTTTGCTTGGTCTGCTGTACCCCAAGAACACATTCAAAGTCTCTTTAAATCAATGCCGAGGCGTGTGGCAGCGGTGATCTCCAACAATGGCGGCTACTCTGGCTACTGATTCTGAAAGGAACTACACTTCACAGAAATCAATAAATTTAATCATTTGATACTTGGACAACATATTATCTACTAAATAAATTTTGTTGTGATATCTCTTGTCTTTCTTGGTGTTGCAATTTGGGTGGCCAGCAGAGTACTTAAAGAAAACACACTCATTACATTTCAACCTGTACCTGTTAATATCTTTATTTTAAATGCTAATGATAGATACTTATGAATCTTATGTGTGTATAGCATTTCTTTTAAAAATCCATAATGTCATCGTTTGGAAACATAATAAAAAGCTTTATCTGAAAAGTAGCTTTCTTGTATACCAGTTTATTCAAGCATAATTAGTTTATAACTACTATATGATCTTCAACAGGTGATGTCTTGAACAGAAATAGGACTTTTGAAATTACATTTTATTTTATCTTTAAATAAAATAATCTTCAAAATTTCAAACAAAGAAGCAATCAACAAGATTCCTTTTTATTTCATCCTATACGTTTTTAAGTAACAGTCCCTCAGAAAAGGTAGATGCTGATAATATACTTAAGGGTCAGTATTAACATAACATTATTTCGAAGTTCCCGTAATGATTCGAAAGTATCCGGCGAATTTAACTGCAATAAATGTTGCATATTTCTTGTAAACTACAACTATGAGATCAATCGATAAGAAAAAAATAGAAGTAGGATGATGTTTAATTATCCGGGGACCTTTATTTGTTAGTAAGTATTTAATAAACGTTACTTTTCAACTACTTATTACAGAACGAACAACGCCCATTAGCGGCCGAGCGGTAAAGTCACTTAAAAATCCTACTTCAACCTGTATTCGAATTCCGAGAAACAGGCTGGTTGCATGGGAATTTTCATAATTTTAACCATGTGCAAAATTGAAACGAGTCAGTTTGCCTTAAAAAGTCTTTCATGAAGGCACCCCTTTCCATAGGGAGGTGGCCCTCGAATTGCTTTGCCTAGGTCAATCAAGCCAAATCAATCTAACTTAAAGAACATCTAACTTTTAGAAAGAACAATAAAGCTCAGCGCTCCTTTTCTATGAGTTGTACAGGCTGGATGCATGGCATTTCTTAACTTTTTCTCTTAAATAAAACGTTCAATATGAATTACATTCTCTTGGAAAGTTCTCCACAAAAGTGATTCTACTAAGACGCTCTTTCATGGCATTATAATTATAAAATATGCACCTTATTCCAAGTCTGATTTGTACATCCTTGTACGAAGTAATGGAAATACTGTAATTCACGAAAAAATTCGGGTATCATATTTCAAGTAAAATATCCATTTTGACCGCTCTCGGATCTATTTGAAAGATGTTTTTGAGTGACATCTGCACATACCGACAAAATAAAGAACTCTAAAACGGATAGTAAAATAGATTCAAAAGAGACGTACATACGTACGTATATATGCATCCCGCATAACTTCATAACTCAAAAACGATAAACATTAGAACTCTGAAATTTTATGTATGGGACTGCTATAACATGTAATTGTGCACCTCCCTTTTTGATTGTTTATATATATATAAACAATATAT